>CM035159.1:117085941-117540941 GCA_020205615.1 Panax quinquefolius | reverse complement strand
CCAAAAACGTTTTTCTTATTTAAAATAATTTAAACTTCCAAAAATCAATTATTTCGGAGCTTCGGAACTTCAATAATTCACAATAAATAGTTCTTTTAGTAGAAAATTCGAATCTCGCGACTTTTTATAGGAAATTCAATTCTCTACAACTTTACAGAAGAAAGTTTTTCCAAATTCCAAACAGAAATTGACCGAAATCTATAAACGGGCGATTTTACAGGCTATAATCAAATTTCAGTCAATAAATGGGGTCCACCGACATGTTTAACATGTTTTAAACATTTATTGCAACAAAAATACTCTTCCTCCTCGTATACTCATATATCCCACATTCATTATAAAAATATCACCATTATTATATTATTAAAATATAATAATATATTTAAATGAATTATTTTATCAGAAAAAGATTAAATTTCAATTTTCAACAATTGTCACATTAAAATTTTCTCCATTTATATCCACATAAAATCAATATTTTTCTCATCATATGAATCAATAATTAATTATTCACAAATAATATTACGAGAATCACAATATTAATGACAAACGCATAGTTCTGCGAGGAAGAGGGGCTTTCCAATAAGAATTTCTCACTTCTTGCCGCATTAGGTGACCAAACCTCCTCCTTGTATGCGAACTTTCTAGACATTGCCAATAATGTTATCTAATAATATTATTCGAGATAATATGAATTATTGCTTCGATAATGAAAAATATTGGTAATGACAATTATTGAAACAACAAAGAATATAAAATATCAACGCAAAGAATTATTGAATCAATAAAATAAAATACCCAACGAGAATTATCATAACCATTATTGAGTAGTGCCTTCTTACGTAAGAATCAATAATTGGTGCAATACCGTGTCTTCTTATGTTTTAACCATCGAGTATTTTAACAAGATAATGAGTAATAACTACGCCATTATTTTTAAACCACTTATATTTGTCGTTTTCTTCATCCAATCGCTTTTTTTATGGGGCCCACACATGGCATTGCCGTCATCTAATATTCCCCAACAAAGATCTAATATTCCACGACCAAAACGAATATTCCCCGAAAACAATGATGAATATTTTATAACCACTTGCTTATTTTGAAATATTTGCGTATTTTACCCCTAACTATCCACATTAATCACATCAACCCTTACTATTTCAAAATAATAAATAGAAAATTAAATTTCATTAATAATAAGTTGGGGTCTTACAACCTCCCTCCTTATGAAATTTCGTCCCTCGAAATTGACGTCGTGACACAGTGTTTCGAAAAGTGAGGATACCTCACTTTCATTTCCGCTTCCAATTCCCGGTCATTTCCTCTATAGCATGATTCCTCCACAAAACTTTAACTTGTAGAGTATGACCTTTGCGCGTAGGACATGCTCCTTCCTATCCAAGATCTTGACAGTACCTCTCCTCATACGTTAAGTCTTCACTATCTCGTCCGGTTCTAACTCTATAACGTGGTTCGGGTCTTTCACATATTTACGAAATGATATGTGAAACACATTATGAAACATGAGACATACTTTGAGGTAACGCGAGTCTATAGGCTACATTTCCTACTCGGTCAAGAATTTGAAATGGACCAATAAATCGTGGATTGAGCTTTCCTCTCTTCCCAAATCTTGTAACTCCTTCCATGGAGCAACTCGCAACAATACATGATCCCCTACACTAAATTCCACGTCCTTTCGATGAAGATCCGCATAACTCTTTTGTCGATCTTGTGCCGGTTTGTATCGTTGTCGAATCATTTGGATCTTTTCCGTAGTCATACGTACTGACTCGGGTCCCAACAAAGGTTGCTTCACCCACCTCGTCCCCAACATACTTTGGAGAAGCGACACTTTCGTCCATATAATGCTTCAAATGGAGCCACACCTATACTTGCACGATAACTGTTGTTGTGGAGAATTCCACCAATGGTAAATACTTATCCCAACCGCCTTCAAGTCTAGGACACAGAGTCTTAATAAATCTTCAAGAGTTTGAATAGTCCTTTCGATCGATTGTCCGTCTGTTTGAGGATGGTATGCTTAATCAATCAGAATCCGTGCCCATAGCTTTTTGCAAGCTAACCCAAAATCTTGAAGTGAATCTTGGGTCACGATCCAAAACTATGGATACAGCATGCCATGCAACCTCACAATCTCATTCACGTCATATACTAGCAAGATGTTCAAGGAATAAGTCTCCGTGATCGGCAAGAAATGAGAAGACTTGGTTAATCTATCAACAATAACCCAAATAGCATTGATGCCTTGAGAAGCCGTAGGAAGACCGTGTAACGAAATCTATGGTAATGTGTTCCCACTTCCATTTTGGAATCTCAAGTGGTTGTATATGGACCCTTAGGTACTAGATGCTCACGCTTTACACGTTGACAAGTTAAACACATCGAGATAAACTTTGCAATCTCTCTTTCATATTGTTCCACCAAAATGTATGTCGAAGATCACGATACATTTTAGTACTTCGAGGATGGATTGCAAATGGTGTATTGTGTGCCTCCATCATAATCTTGTACTTCAAATCGTAGTCGTTAGGGACACAAAGTCTAGAGTGGACTCAAGTATTCCTTCTTCATCAATTCTCGCCCTAATAGCTCCTTCTTGTACTTTCTTCTTCATACGCATCATTTCCGGGTGGGTGGCTTGAGAGAACCTTAACTTTTTCTATTAAAGTTGGCTCTACGCCAGATACTTGACATCATCGCTTTTCGTTCCGCATATGATCTTCTACTCAACGCGTCATTTCCACCACATTTGCTTTTCGGGATGGTATTGAATAGTGTGGTCGTAGTCTTTCAATAGCTCGAGCCAACGTCATTGCCGCGTGTTGAGTTCTTTTGAGTGAAGAAATATTTAAGGCTTTTATGGTGCGAATATATCTCCACTTTCTCCCCATATAGATAGTGCCTCCATATCTTTAAGCGGCGAAACGATCGCCAACTCTAGATCATGAGTAGGATAATTCCTCTCATACTCTTTTTAAGTTATCATGCGAGGCATAGGCTATGACTTTCCCACGTTGCATGAGAACACATCCTAACCCTTTGCCTAAAGCATCGTTGTAGATAACAAATCCATCCGAACCGGATGGTATTGTTAGAGCAGTCTTAAAATAAGTCTCCTCTTAAGCTCTTGGAAACTCTTCTCGCATTCTTCGCTCCAAACAAATTTTGTATCCTTCCGAAGTTAGGCGAAGTTAATGGAGTAGCGATTCGAGAAAACCTTCCACGAATCTCCGATAATAACCAAATAAGCCCAAAAACTACGTGACTGATCACCGACTTCGGTTGCTCCCAACTTTGTATTACTTCAATCTTCGCCGGGTCCACGGATACTCCATGTTTTGACACCACGTGCCCAAGAAATACAACTTCCTCAAGCCAGAACTCGCATTTCTTCAATTTGGCATATAGTTTGTTTTCACGAAGCCTTTGGAGTATCAGCTTCAAATGGTGCTCATGATCTTCACGACTTTTGGAATATATGAGGATGTCATCAATAAAAATAACAACAAACTAATCTAAATATTCCTTAAATACTCGGTTCATCATATCCATGAAAGCCGCAGGAGCATTAGTCAGTCCGAAAGACATGACTAAGAATTCATAATGCCCGTCTCGAGTTCTAAAGGCGATCTTTGGAATATCCTCGGTTCTAATCTTGGTGATGATATCCGAGCGAAGATCGATTTTGAAAAGAATTGTGCCCTTTGCAATTGGTCAAACAAGTCATCAATACGAGGTGAGGGATACCTATTCTTGATGGTGACATGATTCAATTCCCGATAGTCGATACTGAAGTCGCATACTCCGCTCTTTCTTCTTTACGAATAGAACAGGAGCACCCCGAGGAGATGTACTAGGGCCAGATGAAACCGATGTCCAACAATTCCAGTAGTTGGACCTTTAACTCTGAAGTTCAATAGAGCCATTCGATATGGGGTTTTAGAAATGGGCTTTATACCGTGTTCAAGATCAATAAAGAATTCAACTTCACGTTACGGGGTGAGCAAGGGAAGTTCTTGAGAAATCGTCGGGAAAGTCAATAACAACAGGAATATTATTCAAATTTGGCGTGTCTTTATTCAAATCCATAACATGGGCTAAGAAAAGCTTGACATCCGCTTTTCAATAAGCGAATAGCTTTATGATTAGATATGACGGTGATTGATTTTAATGGTTTAGTTGCTTGAATTCGCATAAATGAAGGTTGGTTAGGAATATGAAAACTAACAACCTTACGAAAATAATCAATTTTGGCATGATGAGTAGTTAACCAACCAATCCCTAAAATCACATCAAAAGCAAGTATCTTTAAAGAGATAAGGTCAACGGTAAGGTGATGGTGCCAACTTGAATCAAACAAGATTTATAAGCAATTGATGTGATGAAAGTTTCTCTAACGGAGTTTCCACGAGATAGGTCAAAGTCTAATTTCTCCTGAGTCAAGTTTAAACGTTGAGCACATGCGGGAGAGATAAATGAATGGGTAAGACCGGTATCAAGTAAGGTATAAACTTTGCAAGAATTTATAAATAGCTTACCCGTGATCACCTCGTTTGGGTTCTCGCATTATGACCGATCCACAACAAACGCTCTTCCGGAATCGTTGACTTTGACTTTTACGGGCATCTTTTGAGTCACCGTCCCCATTGAACTAGGTTTCAATTCTTGTACAATCTCGAGCAATATGTCCTTCCTTTCCACAATTATAGCATACCTTGAATCTGTTGTGGGCGGTTTGGTGATATGTCCTCTTTTCCGCATTTGTAACATATGATGGGGTGGTCGTTCTCCTCCCTTAGAACCCGCTTCTTTAAACCTTTGTCGTCTTCACATAGTCGTTGTTAAATCTCCTCTTTTAAAATCTCCTCTCGACTCACTTCTTCTATTTTCATGTCCATGATTACCACCAGAGTGGTTACCATTTTGTCCGTCTATTTCTTTCTCCGTTGGTTATCATTATTACATTGACCGCTATCTACTGTACGATCCTGGTTGTGGTCCTCGGTTGGCCAGTACTTTCGTTATCTCGCTTTCTAATAATTGAGCCTGCTACAACATTTGAATAGAGAGAAAATTTATGAGAAATGAGATCTTGGCGTATCGCGGGTTTCAAACCTCTAAGAAACATCCGTAATCATACGTTCCTCATTCTCCACCAAATGAGGTCTGAACCACGGATAACTCTGCAAACTTTGCCTCGTCTTGAGACACCGTCATGTTGTTACTGCTCCGGTCTAATAAACTCCACTTCCTTCATATAGATTTAACACTTTCGGAAAGTATTTGTCATTAAATAGTTCTTGAAACGTCTCCCAGAGCATCTTTGAGTGCGGTGGATGGAGTGCACGCTTCACGACTCCCACCAATGATACGCCTCGCCACGGAACATAAAGGTGGTGAATGGAACCTTCATTCTCCGTGCATCCCAAGACATCGAATATCTTGGTAATTTGCTTGACCCGTGTTTTCGCCATGATCGGATCCGGCTTTCCCTTAAATTCGTGGTCCCAACTCTTTGAATCGCTTGCTTGCAGCGTGACAACCCGTGAATTGCTATCATTTCTCTCAGTATTTTGAACACGAGTCTCCTCGTCTGATTTTTGCATGAATCGCAAAAAGCTTCTAAACATCCCTCGTTCATCATCTCGCTTTCGGTGGTGTTGTTCACGGGAGGAACATTACCCGACTGTTGCAGACGTTCTCCTCGTTGGTGAAATGTAGAGCGTCTCCACGATCTCATTTCCATTGTTAATATTCTCGATTGACATTCTCAAATCTTCGCATAAAACAAGGGTTAATTAAGAAATCAATATATCACATAATATCCCTATATCTTGACCAACTAACAAATAAGCTTAGGTAGGACACACTAGCGAAGGATTTACTCACTCTCCTCTCTAGTTCTATTCCCGATCTCCGCCAGAGATCATATCCTAAGCTCGATACCAATCAGGACGCCCCAAAATAGGTATACATCACCCATTCACGAGTTGTCAATACATGTAGTGCAAACAACTACAACTTTTTTTATTACAACAATGAAAGCTGTGAGTTTAAATACAAATATTATCTTACAGACAATATCTATACTCAAATAAATCCTCATCACATTTATTGATACATTATTTTACAAAATGGTGAGGACTACTAAACAACTCTCTACAAACCTTCATTCCATACCCAGACTGCGTACTCGCTATATTCTCGCCTCCCGAGAAAAATGGAACAAAAGGAAAAGGGTGAGCTCAACTAGCTCAAGAAAGAATATTATGACTAAGATAATATACAACAAATTACCGTTAGTCTTGAACGGGGAAAAATCTAATAGAATCTGATAGACAACAAATTTTAAATCAATATTACAATGAAATAATAATTCATTAGAAGAGTTAAGTAGAGAATGCAAACTACTATCTTCCATGTATGAATTTAAAAATTCATCGCCTATCTTTTATCCCTCGTAACATCAATCAATATATATCCGGAATCACATATTCATCTTTTGCACTACAGGGCGAAAGATTCATCGATTAATTCATGTTCATCTAAACACATGTTCATCTTTGCACTTCACAGGCCAAAGATATTCTTCAGAAATCATTCATCTTTGCACTACTGGGCCAAAGATATTCCATAATATCATCATTTAAGACTAAAGATGATGAAAAATATTTTTAAAAGCGAATCCGGTGAAACAAAATGACAAGGATTAAGGATTAGTACTTTGTTTTATCCACATCCAAAATACCTCAAAAATAATCACAGTGGTGTAAAATTCAAGAATGATCAAAACATGGATACAATCAAAGCTAGTATCCGAATAGATATTTTGGACGAAAAGAAAATTTTTCATTTTTCGATGAATAGTGCCGTGATTCGTGAATAATTATCGATATCGTGAATAGTCTTGAAGTATAATGAATAAGAACTCAGACACCAAAAGTTCCAAATTTGATAAAAACTTCAGATCAATATTTCAACATAATGATATTGAAGAAATAATATCATTCTGAAAAAAATATCCCTTACCTCGAAAGATTAGTACTTACATTTGGAATCTGAAAGATATAGTCTTTGAAGGAACTTGCACCGCCTAACAACACTCAAAGTATACTCAAAATACTCACAAGAATACGCTCGATAATATAGAGAGAAAACTTCGATTTTACTGGTGTGATTTTCAATTCTAACCTAAGCACCCTATTTATAGGAAATTGCTTAGAACACCAAAGCGAAAATTTAATAAATTAATAATATAATTATATAAATTTCCTACGCATGCCTAGAATCTGATTTCATGCCATCAAACACATGTTAAAGATGCCCCCAAACATTCCAAAAACGTTTTTCTTATTTAAAATAATTTAAACTTCCAAAAATCAATTATTTCGGAGCTTCAGAACTTCAATAATTCACAATAAATAGTTCTTTTATTAGAAAATTCGAATCTCGCGATTTTTTATAGGAAATTCAATTCTCTACAACTTTGCAAAAGAAAGATTTTCCAAATTCCAAATGAAATTGACCAAAATCCACAAACGAAGCGATTTTACGGTATAATCAAATTTCGATCGATGAATGGGGTCCACCGACATGTTTAACATGTTTTAAACATATATTGCAACAAAAATACTCTTCCTCCTCGTATACTCATATATCCCACATTCGTTATAAAAATATGACTATTATTATATTATTAAAATATAATAATATATTTAAATGAATTATTTTATTAGAAAAGATAAAATTTCAATTTTCAACAATTGTCACATTAAAATTTTCTCCATCTATATCCACATAAAATCAATATTTTTCTCATCATATGAATCAATAATTAATTATTCACAAATAATATTACGAGAATCACAATATTGTGACGAACCAAAGTTCCCGAGAAAGAGGGCTTTCGAATAAGAATTTCTCCTTCTTGGCGGCGCAATTAGGTGACCAAACCTCTCCTTAGATGTAACTTTCTAGACATTGTCAATAATGTTATCTAATAATATTATTCGAGATAATATGAATTATTGCTTCGATAATGAAAAATATTGGGTAATGACAATTATTGAAACAACAATAATATAAAATATCAACGCAAAGAATTATTGAATCAATAAAATAAAATCTTTGAATAATAATTCATCGTAACCATTATTGAGTAGTGCCTTCACGTAAGAATCAATAATTGGTGCAATACTGCAGTCTTCTTATGTTTTAACCACCGAGTATTTTAACAATAATAACATATAACAACTTCTGTAGTTTATTTTTAAACCACTTATATTTGTCGTTTTCTTCATCCAATCGCTTTCCGTTATGGGGCCCACACATACGGTCAAGGCTACATCGTATGAATATTCCCAAGCAGATTTAATATTCCACGACCAAACGAATATTCCCCGACAACAATGAATATTTTATAACCACTTGCTTATTTTGAAATATTTGCGTATTTTACCCCTAACTATCCACATTAATCACATCAACCCTTACTATTTCAAAATAATAAATAGAGAAAATTAAATTTCATTAATAATAAGTTGGGGTCTTACATAATAATTATATCAGTTTGGTAAATTTTGGATGCACATACGTAATACACTCCACAAATCAATAGCTTCTCCTCTTAACAACCTTTATAACCAATTTCATGATCTCACCTCTTCTTTCCCTCTTTATTTAAGTAATTAACCATTTTTAAACATCATACTAAATTTTTAATACTAATTTGTAAATAACATTATTAATACTAATTTGTCTATAGCATTACTCCAAAAAGCATGAAAAAAAAAGAAGTAAAGGAAAGAGCCAGGGCAGGGAGACTTGATTTTCAGTTGTTGTCTGCTAAATTAACACATAACTAAAGCAGATCATTATCCGAAAAAGTTATTAATCATGCGTCTCTTCAACCTCCTCCTCCTCCTCCTCACAACTCTCTCTCTGTCTCTAATCTCTATATATACGTGTGTGAGCATTTTGGAGCTCATTATTATGATTTACACTTATGAAATATATCGACCGGTTTGTTTGATTTAAATATATCTGTCGGGTGTTGGATAGAATTGATCGAGTTAAGAAAATGGAAAACAAAAATAGGGGATATGAAAATGGAGAAGCTGCAATATCCCAAGTTCCATATCATCTTCTTCCTCTTCTTAATATACACAACGTCGTTAATGGAAGAGTGAATACTGTTTCAGACGATGACCACCACTTAAATCTCCTGGTTTATAAGTCGAAATTGATCAGCGGTCTCTCGTATCGCGATTTATGGCCAGTTATAGCGGTTATCTGATTTCTATCCAATGGCTATTATATGTGATTCTGTACGCCGCCAGTGATCTAACCAAGACTCCTCCAAATGCGATTTATGGCACTACCACTTGAGTCCTTCTTATCTGCTTCGTTAGCCTTATTTGCCATGGTTTTCTTCTGTCAGATCGCTACAATTATGGACTTCTTAGCTTCTATTTGCTTTGTTCTTTGGAGTCGCCTCATTCTTCCAAGAGGAGACGTATGCCAAAGAGCTTACTACTCCGGAGCTCGTCCCAAAGGAGGTTGTGTTGTATCAGTATAAAGCGTGCCCCTTTTGTAACAAAGTTAAAGGTATACATGCATCACCGCCGCCTCATCAAGATCTTCTCCAAACTCGCCCGAATCGGAACCCCAAAAGGTCTCCCCGTCCAAAAGCTCTCTTCGTCGCGAAGCCCTTGCCGTCGGTAATTCCGGCGGAGAGAAAAACAGTGATTCTCCAGATCTGTACAACCATCATCTTCTTCAACCTCCAGATCCGTTCGTTCACCAAACCCCAAACCCAGTCAACTCACTGATTCAGTAGGGTTTGAAGGTTAAGAAGGGTTGATTATGAAATGGGGTCGCTGTGATGGGTTTTGAGGTCTGAGACAATTCCGGATATTGCTTCCTCCATGGTTGATTTAGTTATTAATATATGTTATTGTTGTTGTTAATAAGAAATGTTCTGAGTTAAGTTAACTAATTAGACTTGATTTAAATCTGATTTTATCCTAATTAGTTAATTCATTTAATGTATGGGAAATTGTTCTGGTTTTTTTAATTTTGGTTATGTTGTATTACACTTTTGCCCTTTTAAAAATATTACAATAATAAAATGGGAGAAGTAATTATTTTTTTAATACACATCAGCTTCTTAAGGTCCCACACAATTAGCCACATCAGCAATTTCTGACGTGGCATGTTCAATTTGTTATAATTGGAAAAAATTGATAGTTTAATCACCTAATTGACAAAATTGAAAGGTGGATCACCGAAATAGAATATGACCTATAGTTTAGGGTACTAATTCATATTTAAGCCTATAATTAATAATTATATTAGTTTGGTAAATTTTGGATGCATATACGTAATACACTCCACAAATTAATAGCTTCTCCTCTTAATAACCTTTATAACCAATTTCATGATCTCACCTCTTCTTTCCCTCTTTATTTAAGTAATTAACCATTTTTAAACATCATACTAAATTTTTAATACGAATTTGTAAATAACATTATTAATACTAATTTGTCTATAGCATTACTCCAAAAAGCATGAAAAAAAAGAAGTAAAGGAAAGAGCCAGGGCAGGGAGACTTGATTTTCAGTTGTTGTCTGCTAAATTAACACATAACTAAAGCAGATCATTATCCGAAAAAGTTATTAATCATGCGTCTCTTCAACCTCCTCCTCCTCCTCACAACTCTCTCTCTTTGTCTCTAATCTCTATATATACGTGTGTGAGCATTTTGGAGCTCATTATTATGATTTACACTTATGAAATATATCGACCGATTTATTTGATTTAAATATATCTATCGGGTGTTGGATAGAATTGATCGAGTTAAGAAAATGGAAAGCAAAAATAGGGGATATGAAAATGGAGAAGCTGCAATATCCCAAGTTCCATATCATCTTCTTCCTCTTCTAAATATACACAACGTCGTTAATGGAGGAATGAATCTTTTTTGATTTATGACCACCGCTTAAATCTCCGGTTTATAAGTCGAAATTGATCGCGGTCTCTCGTATCATTTATTTATAGCCAGTTATAGCGGTTATGAGATTTCTCGTATTCTACGGCTATGACGGATTCGCCCGCCACCGTGATCCAACCAAGACTCCTCCAAAATGCGATTTATGGCACTACCACCGCTAGTCCTTCTCATCTGCTTCGTTTCGCCTCACCGCCATGGTTTTCTTCCCAGTCTTCGTTACAATTATGGACTTCTTAGGAGCTCTATTTGCTATTCTTTGGGCGCCTCATTCTTCCAAGAGAAGACGTATGCCAAAGAGCTTACTCTTCCTAAACTCGTCCCCAAAGGAGGTTGTGTTGTATCGATGATAAAGCGCCTTTTTGTAACAAAGTTAAAGGTATACATGCATCACCACTAGCCTCATCAAGATCTTCTACAACTACTTAATCGGAACCCCAAAAGGTTTCCCCATCCAAAAGCTCTCTTAAATCATGAAGCCCTTGCCGTCGGTAATTTCATGCGAGAGAAAAAACAGTGATTCTCCAGATCTGTACAACCATCATCTTCTTCAACCTCCAGATCCGTTCGTTCACCAAACCCCAAACCCAGTCAACTCACTGATTCAGTAGGGTTTGAAGGTTAAGAAGGGTTGATTATGAAATGGGAATTATTGTGATGGGTTTCGAGTCCGAGACAATTCCTATATTGCTTCCTCCACGGTTGATTTAGTTATTAATATATGTTATTATTCTTTGTTAATAAGAAATGTTAAGTTAAGTTAACTAATTAGACTTGATTTAAATCGATTTTATCTAATTAGTTAATTCATTTGATGTATGGGAAATTGTTACGGTTTTTAAATTTTGGTTATGTTGTTTTACACTTTTGCCCTTTTAAAAATATTAAAATAATAAAATGGGTGAAGTAATTATTTTTTAATACACATCGACTTCTTAAGGTGTAAGACCCCAACTTTTATAAATAAAGATGAATTTTCTATAAATATTATTTTTGAATATTATGGAATAAATTTGATATAATGTTATAGTTGTGGGTAATATTTATAAATTTTGCAAAGTAAAGCAAGTTGTTATAAAATATTAGTTTGGTTGGGAATATTCTTTTTGTCGGGGAATATTCGTATACGACTACTCAATCATTAGTGGACCCCATTAACGGAAGTATTATTCGTAGTTAGAAACGACAAAATTATCTTTCTATAAAAATAACGGCAGAGGTGTTACTTAGTTAAAACTGTTGAACTACCCGATAGTAAAGTACAAAGAATACGTCTGGCGTAGTTGTATAGTAGCACGATATTGATTATTGATGCTTTACGTGAAAGTCACTCAATTTATGCTCAATTATTGCTACGATAATTCTTTTTATCATATCTCTTATATTATTGATTCAATTATTGTCACAAATATCATCCGTATAATATGTTATAGTATTAAATCAATAATTGAGGCGACAAGTTATAAATGATTAATAATTGTTGAAAGATTAAATATGTGTTGATTAAAAATAAAATGATTTGTGGTAATATTTATTCAATCCTTGATGTATATAAAGACTCAATTATGAGACGTTTGTGGTAAGTTTGATTATTTTATGGGGGCCCATATGTCATCATCTAAGAGTCTCTTCAATCGATAGTAATTACCTTCATCAATAGTAATTACCTTTATGAATAGTAATTACCTTCGTCGATAGTAATTACCTTTACCAGACGTCAAACCACTTGCCGTTTCATATTACAGGCGTCGAACCACTTGTCGTTTCACATTACAGGCTTCAAACCACTTGTCGTTTCACATTACAGGCTTCAAACCACTTTTCTTTTCACATCACCGATTCGTCGAGCCACTTGCCTTTTCACATGGCGGTCTTAAGCTAGAAATCTTCTATAAATAGAGGCCTAGTGCTTCATTATTTTCACGAATTCATTCAAGCTATAGAGAGAAAAGTATAGAGAGAATAAGAGAAAAGAAGAAGAGTATTTTGTTACTACACTACTGCAGATTCAATCTCCTACTAAAAGTAAGGGGTGTTATTCTTTCTTATTCATGAAGAGAAGCTGTTGTTATTCCATTGCTTATTATTACATTAGAATAACTTTTGTATCACGGTTTACCCTATACTTGGTGACATTCTTTTATTATTACATTGGAACATCCATGCATGTGTTTTTACACCTTTGGGTTCCGTCTTTTTTATTATTATTCTATTGGAACATCCCATGCATGTGTTTTACACCTGGACTGGTTTCGCTTTTTATTATTATTACATTGGAACATCACATGCATGTGTTTTTGGCCGGACTGGGTTCCATTCTTTATTATTCATTGGAATATCACATGCATGCGTTTTTGGCCTGGGACACGGTTCTCATTATTTATTATTCTATGGAATAACTTTTGCTGTATGCGGCCTATCGCATCGCGTACGTGGTGATTTCTCTTGTTATTCCATTCTTTATTATACCCAGTTAGTTAAAACTTTGACTTATACTCCATGAAATTAGTGGAATATCCTTGATATTTGCGCTTCATCCAAATCCTTTCATGGAAATATTCTTCTCAAGATTCTTGAATTTTACTCTCTAAAGCGATGATCATGTTGACAGTTTGGATGTTATTGGTTCCTAGATAAATTAATTCTTGAACTTGTTTTATTGAATATCATTGTCATCATCCTTATGTTTATATTATGTTGAAAGTCATCTACATGGCACATGTAGTGCATAGATGGACTTGGTATGATTATGACCGAGAGACTATTCTTGTAATCATGATCGTAATGTTACAAATGATGTGGTAAAAATCCTCGATGGCCCGTAGTGCATTGATGGACGATTGTTGGCATGATCATGACCATTAATGAATACACAAATATTCTTGGCCCAGAAGTGCATGAATAATTGTGGTCGTGATACTAAAGAATATCATTGGTAGTAATGCGGGGTGATTCGATGATGTGGAATATTTATTAAAGTCGAGTCTCGGCTATAACAATGATGAAAAAACTTTTAAATCATAAAAGATAGTAGATTTTATTTTCTACTTGACTCTTTTAATGGATTCTTTGGTTCATTGTAGTTAAACTTGATGTTCATTATATTTTATCGCTTTTAACATCACAGTGAGGCTAATGATAATTTATTCTGCATTATCTTAGTCATAATATTTCTTCTTGAGCTAGTTGAGCTCACCCTTTCTTTCACCGTTCTTCTTGAAATGAGAATATATAAATTTGGGACGAGTCGGGAACGGAGTAATGGTCCGAGAGGATAGCATTAGTAGTCCTCACTATTCTGTGAAATAGTGTGATAATAATTGTAATGAGGACTCCTTTTGAGTTTGTATAATCTCTAGTAGACAATATTTGTATTTAAACTCACGCTTTATGTCGATTGTACACGGCAGCTTATATTAGTAAGTTGTATTTAAATTACATGCCATGTATCCGACTACCCAAGATGGGTGATGTATACCTAATTTTGGGGGTGTCACAGTTGGTATCGAGCTTAGGATATGATCCTGGCTAAGATGTGAGAATAGTACTAGGAGGAGAGCAGAGGGAATACCTTCGCTAGTATGACCTACCTAAGTTTATGTCTTTATTTTATTGGTCGGTCGAGAATATAGGGATAATATGATACATGTCAATTAACCTTTTGTTTTGTGGCGATGTCTGAAAATGACATCCGAGAATGTTGAGAATAGCAATGGAGCCTGAGCGATCGTTGATTCACCACATATCAATAATCGTGGATAATGTGCATCGAAGGCGACAATCCTCACGCAAACAACAACACCGACCAAATGATGAATGATCAAATGTTCGAGGCTTTATGCAATTCATGCAACAATGAAGCGAGAGCGACTCTGTCCAAAACGTAGGTGGAAACACGAAAAACTCTCGGGCGGTCACCGCTAAAGCAGATTCAAGGAGCTGGGACCACCGGAGTTTAAGGGAGAGCCAAAACCACTTCACGGCGGAAGCATGGATAAAGCAGATTACCAAGATATTTGATGTCTTGGGATGCTCGAGGAGGAAAAGGTTCCTTTGCCGCCTTTTATGTTCTGCGTGAGAGAGGCGATTACTCGTGGGAATCGGTAAAACGTACTCAACTTCTTTGTCTTGAAGATATCTTGGGAGAAGTTCCAGAGCTGTTCAACGACAAATATTTTCCTCGAAAAGTATTCGCCACATGAAGGAGGTGGAGTTTATCAAGTTGGAACAAAACAATATGGCCAGGTAATACATGATACGAGGCAAAATTTGCGGAGTTATCACGGTTTCGTCCCCACTTGGTGGATAATGAAGAGAAATGGCGCGCGAATGTTTTTAAGAGGTTTGAAGCGGGAGATACGTCAACATCTTATTTCTCATAAATTGTGTTTGTATTCGGATGTTGTAAATAGGGCTCGATTAGTGGAGCGCGATAACGAGTCAACGAACTAAAAGAGAAAGCGGTAAGCAAAATTATAATACCAAATAAAGTAGTCATCAAGCGGTGACAACAAGCGTGGAGGAAATCAACAGGCGGATATGGTAACCACTTGGTGGTAATCGTACAAAACAATAAGAATGGACATTTTAAGAAAAGGAGATTCAATGATGATGGAAAGACGTCAACACCAAAGACCCGTTGTTAAGGAAGGAGAAAGACCACCTATCATATGCTTCAAATGCGAGGAGAGAGACACATCGATCAAAAACTGCGTCATCATGCCAAAAAGCATGTTATAATTGTGGAAGAGAAGGTCACTTAGCTCGATTTTGTCATTTACCGAATAAAATTCAGCTAGGATGGAGCACCAAAGGTCATCGAAAAAGTCAAAACCCGTGTAGTCTGGGAGAGGCGTTTGTTGTGACCTCCTAAAGAGCAAGGAACCCAAATGAGGTCATCACGGGTAAGCTTATCATAAACTCTAATGAAGTCTATACTTTATTTGATACCGGTTCTACCCATTCTTTTATTTCTCCTACTTTGCGCCATCGATTAAATTTGACTCGAGAAATTAGACTTTGACTTATCTGTGGAAACTCCGTTGGGAGAAACCTTCATTACATCCATCGTTTATAAGTCTTGTTTGGTTCAAATCGGTACCCTCACATTACACGTCGATCTTATTTCATTAAAAATACTTGCATTTGACGTGATTCTAGGGATTGATTGGTTAACTACTTATCATACAAAAATTGATTGTTTTCGTAAGGTTGTTAGCTTTCATATTCCTAACCAACCTATTATGCGAATTCAAGCGACCAACCCATTAAAATCAATCACGGTCATCTCAAGCCATAAAGCTATTCATTTATTGAAAAACGAATGTCAAACTTTCTTAGCTCATGTCACAAATTTAAACAAAAATACGTCAGTTTTGAACGATATTTCTATTGTTAATAAATTTCCTGACGTATTCCCAAGAAGAACTTCCCTGCCTACCCCGGGCGTGAAATTGAATTTTGTATCGACCTTGAACCCAGATAAAAACCTATTTCCAAAGCCCCATATCGAATGGCTCTATTGAACTTCGTGAGTTAAAGACCCAACTGCAGAAATTGTTAGACATTGGCTTTATTCGTCCTAGTACTTCTCCTTGGGGTGCTCTGTTACTATTCGTGAAGAAGAAAAAGATGGGAGTATGCGACTTTGTATTGATTATCGGGAGTTGAATCATGTCACCATCAAAATAGGTATCCATTACCACGTAATGATGACTGTTTGACCAATTGCAAGGAGCCAAATTCTTTTCAAAGATTGATCTTTGTTCGGATATCACCAATTGAAGATTAGAACGTGACATTCCAAAGACGACTTTTCGTAACTCCGATGCGGGTATTATGAATTCCTAGTCATGTCCTTTGGATTGACTAATGCTCTCTTTGCCTTCATGGATATGATGAACCGAGTATTCAAGGAATATTTGGATCACTTTGTGCTCATCTTTATTGATGACATCCTTATCTATTCCAAAAGCCGTGAAGATCATGAGCAACACTTGAGGCTGACACTCCAAAAGCTTCGTGAATATAAGCTTTATGCCAAGTTGAAGAAATGCGAGTTTTGGCTTGAGGAAGTAGCATTCCTTGGGCACGTGGTATCAAGTCATGGAATATCTGTTGACCCAGCAAAGATTGAAGCTATTCAAAGCTGGGAGCAACCTAAATCAATGACCGAAATCACGTAGCTTTCTCGGTTTAGTGGTTATTATCGAAGATTCGTGGAAGAATTTTCTCGAATCGCTACTCCATCGACTCGGTGACTCGGAAAGATACAAAGTTCGATTGGAAGCGAAGAATGTGAGAAGAGTTTTCAAGAACTCAAGAGAAACTCATTTCAAAGACTGCTACGACAATACCATCCGCTCGTAGGATTTGTCATCTCTGATGATGCTTCAGCAAAGGGTTAGATGCGTTCTCATGCAACATGGGAAAGTCATAGCTTTATGCCACACGACAACTCAAAGAATATGAGAGGAATTATCCTACTCATGATCTAGAGTTAGCATTTGTTATCTTTGCACTTAGAATTTGGAGGCATTACTTGTATGGGGAGAAAGTGGAGATCTTTATGGATCATAAAAAGCCTCAAATATTTCTTCACTCAAAAGGAACTCAACATGCGACAATGACGTTGGCTTGAACTGTTGAAAGATTATGATCATACCATCCAATACCATCCTGGAAAAGTGAACGTGGTAGTGACACATTGAGTAGAAGATCGGATGCAAGTGACGTGCGCGATATTGTCAACGCAAAAGTGTAAGACCCGAATTTTATGAAATAAAAGTATTCAATTTTTCTCTTGAAGAAATGGTTAAATTGATAAAAGTTAAAGTTAAGGGTGATATATGAAATTTTTTCAAAAATACGCAAGGGGGTATAAAGTATTCATTATTGTTTGGGAATATTCGTTTTGGTGGTGGAATATTCTTTCTGCGTTAGGGAATATTAAATGCGGCGCTAGCATTTATTTGTGGGCCCCATAATGTAATAAGCTGTCGGATGAAGAAAACGACAAAATTAAGTTTTTATAAATAACGACGTAATCGTTCTCAATTAACACCGCTTGGAATACGGGTTGGTAAAGTAAAAGTAATACGCGTTGTCATTCTTGCGATGAGCACACGGTATTGCAAGACAAGATTTTTTTTCAATTATTGATTCTTACGTGAGAAGGCACTACTCAATAATTATTACGATAATTCTTGCTCAATATTTTATTTTATTGATTCAATAATTGCCGTGTTGATATTTTATTATTGTTGTTCAATAATTATCAACGCACATATTTCCCATTATCGGATCAATAATTCATATTATTTGAATAATATTATTAGATAGCATTATTGGCAATGTCTAGAAAGTTACATCAAGGAGAGGTTTGGTCACCTAATTGCGGCGCCAAGAAGGAGAAATTCTTATTGAAAGCCCCTCTTCCTGAACCCTACTGGTTGTCATTATTGTGATTACAGTATTATTTGTGAATAATTAGTTATTGATTTATATGATAAGAAAATATTTATTTGATGTGGATATAAATGATGGATTTATTTATGTATTTATAAGTGAAGGAATTAAAGATGAGGTGTTTTATCAAGATTTGTCGAAATGGAGAACAAAATATGGGATTTTCGAAAAATTAGTTTATTACTTGATTTTGTAAAATCCATAACTCTTTAATGTATAATGAGTTAAGAGATGAGCCATATATCAAAAGAAAGCCCTGAAAGTAAGCTAATCTGTAGAAATTTGATTCACCCAAAAATTCTTTGTAGATATTTTGTGGTGAAATTTTGAATGAAATCGGTCCGAGGACTAATAGTCCGAAAAATCGATTGTTCTTGACTATATTAAGTGAGTTATAAATTTTGATCCGATTGTTGGATCGTTGTAATTTTTGGATATGTTATACATATATAAGTTGAGTATATGTCCACAAATTTTGAACCGATTAAAATGAACGTATGATTTGTTATGAATTTTAAGAGGTAATCGATTGGAAATTAGGTTTTGGAGGAAAATTCTAGAATTGAGTGGGCCCCACTCTTGGTTGTTGGGGAAGATGGCTGATTTTTGGTGGGTGGAATAGTAGCGGTAAAAGCCATCGTGTAAAGCAGTCAAGTCTCGCTTTGGTAGGCTAACATTTTCCTATAAATAGAGGGCTAAGTTAGAATTGAAAATCACACCGAAACAAAGTTTTCTCTCTTCTCTCTCTAGATTATTGAGTGTAATTTGTGAGTATTTAGATACTTGGTGAGTTGATATTCATCGGTCTGCAAGTTTCCTTGAAATCGTATATCCGATATCCCGTCGTAAGTCTTTATCTTTCTTTTGAGGTAAGGGATAGTAAGGGATATTATTTTTTTCGTAATGATATTATTTCTTCAATATCATTATCTTTGAAATGTTGATCTGAAGTTTTTATCAAATTTGGAACTTTTTCATGTCGGGTTTACTATTCATGAGCTACTATTCACGAGTTACTATTCATGAGTTCTATTCATGAGTTCTTATTCACGAGTACTATTCATGAAGCGTGAAGATGTTTTTGTGGAATTTTATCTTTTGGTGTCTGATTCTTATTCACGTATATCGGCCTTATTCACGATATCTGACCTTATTCACGTATCGACACTATTCAATTAAAAAAAAAATTTCTTCTTTTCGTCCAAAATATCAAATCTGGATACTAGCTTTGATTGTATCCATGTTTTGATCATTCTTGAATTTTACACCACTATGATTATTTTGAGGTATTTTTGGATGTATAGATTAGGAGTTATGGATTTTATGAGAAAAGACTATTTTAAAAGTAACTATTTATAACTCCTTGCGGTTAACTCCAAAATTGATGAAATTTTTATTAAGAGTACATCTATATAATATCGATTATACTCTGTGAATTTCGGAATTTTGGATAAAAGTACAATTTATGATAAATGTTTAAATATTCTATTGGTTTTGGCCATATGAAAAATAGTAAATGAATTTTTAAAATTTAGAGAAAAATATATGTTCAATATGGGACTATTTTATGCTAAATCCCGAAAAGAAATATTTTTAGAACTGATTTGGTATTTTTCATGAAAATGTTCTAGTTATGAGTAAATGAATTAAATATGTTATGTGAAGTAAGAAAATTGGAAAATATGATTTATTGGCTTGAGAATCATATATGAGATATATCTGATTTTTATGAGGGTTTTGGTTAATGATGATGAAATCTTATGAGTTTGGCATTTTAGATGATTAAATGCATTAATTATTAAAGTGTAAATAATTGGATTAAATTATTTATAAGTTTGAGAAATGATTAAAATATTATTATAATATTAATAATATTAGATTATGAGATTTCTAAGTGATTTATAACATTTGGATTAAGGTGTTATAAATATGGATATGAATTTTATTATGAAACTTTATCTTTTAGGTATCGAGGTTTCTTATGCATGCGATATACGGGACTATGTATTTAAATACGGTACTATTCACAACAAATTGGTTTCTTCTTCTAATTAAATTATCGTTGATTTATGAATCTTACTCTTGAAATTAAAACCATGTTTTGATTATATTATTTTTATATAACATTCTTATAACCCTAATGATGATATTTCTTTTGACTTGAGTGTAAAGATGGGTAGATTATTGGTATGATCGTGACCATAGGTTCTCTTTGGCGATGAGTGCAAAAGTTGAATTGTTGACCGGTATGATCATGACCATTGAATTTACAATTGAATATTTTTAGCTTAAGTGCAAAGGTGAATTGATCAACATGGTTATAATTATTGTTATATAACTTCGAAATGATTATGTATTTCGTTGATATATGAATATCTTTGGCTCAGAATGCAAAGATGACTGTTTGTTGAATATCTTTAGCAGATAGTGCAGATGAATTATTGATGAATATCTTTGGCTTGTAATGCAAAGATGACTGTTGTTGAATATCTTTAGCTTTGTAGTGCAAAGATGAATTATTGATGAATATCTTTGGCTTGTAATGCAAAGATGACTGTTGTTGAATATCTTTAGCTTTGTAGTGCAAAGATGAATTATTGATGAATATCTTTGGCTCGTAATGCAAAAGATGACTGTTGTTGAATATCTTTAGCAGTAGTGTAAAGATGAATTATTGATGAATATCTTTGGCTCGTAATCTGAAGATGACTGTTGTTGAATATCTTTAGCTTTGTAGTGTAAAGATGAATCATTGATGAATATCTTTGGCCGCAGTGCAAATGAATTTATTAGTATGATTATGAGCAGAACCGTGATTTGGTATAACCATGATATTTGATGTTTCGGTAAAGACAGTGATGAAAATTATCTTCGTCACGGATAAGAAGAGAATTTAGAATCACAATTATGATTATGAGTTATTCATATGATTGTGGAAAGGAACTGTTGATTGATGTTACTGAGGATAAAATATTGTTGGTGGACTTTTAACGTGGAGAAGACAATAGACTTTATAGTCTATTTGACTCTTTTAATGGATTGCTTCGTTCAAGTAAACTATGGTTGAAAAGTTTTATCATCTACCATATGTTCTAAATCTACGATTCATTACCGATGAAGACTATTGATAATTTATTTATCTTTAGTCATAATATTCTTTATCGAGCTAGTTGTGCTCACCCTTTTGTTTCACAATTCCTTTCGTGTAATAAAAGTGTAATTTGGGTTGAGCGGGGATAACAAGGAATAGAATCGGTGGTCTATAGTTGTTGAGGTTCTCCCTAAAGAGTATGAAAATAATTTTATTGAGGGCTTTAGTGTGTTGTATTTTATACATCATTTAATAGTTATTTTTGGTGAATTAAATAGGGTGAAAGCGAACCCAACTTTGGAAGGGTGTTTTGTCACATTCATACAAGATGTCTAATGACATACAAACTCGTGTTATCATAAGACATGGTTGTGCTCATCCACTTCTTTGAGTATATTTACAAGCACTACCTATATAATCTTGGTGTTTGTTTGGAGTATAATACCAAATTAGAGACAGTGGAGATAATGATATGTCGAGAAGACTCGCCATTGGGAAGAATATGATAGTAATCTTCTCGTTTTTTCTTTGGGGTCTATTGGGTCAACCAAGGATAATTCTGCGGCCATATGATATCTACCATAACCTAAAAGCATGGCCTCCCATGTATGCGAAGGTTTCCTTGAGCACTTCCCAAAGATTCTAATTTCTAAAAGCAGCTTTTTGACTATACCTTTATGTAAGGTGTCATTGTGACGTGATCTGATTTGGTATATATTTGCATCCAAACGCACACGATATATGTGTTGTTGTATTTTGCCGCGACAATTGTTGTAATAAAGTTGTAGTTATTTTCCGTACCATATATTAGGCGACTCAGAATGGGTTGGATGGAATGGACCTATTTTGGGGTTGTTACACAAAGGCCCATTTTGTGTGACTTGCAAAGGATGGAGATAGAGTTAAAGACTCCAAGGATGCATGTGATGATAGCGAGTATACGAGTAGAACCGACTTTAATCGATAAAGTTAAAGGCGCCGCTTCACTACTTCTGGAGGCGATGCATATGAGGAAGAAAGTGCAAGAAGGTGCTATCTTAGGAAGCAAGAATCGATGAAGAAGGAATACTTCAAGTCAACTCCAGACTTTGTGTTCCTAACGACCCTGATTTAAAGTATAATATCATGATGGAGGCGCACAACACACAATTTGCAATCCATCCTGGGAGTACCAAAATGTATCATGATATTCGTCATTCATTTTGGTGGAGCAATATGAAGAGAGAGATAAGCATTTGCTTTATCTCAAGGTGTCTAACTTGTCAACGAGTTAAAGTGGAGCATCAAGTACCAAAAGGTCCATTACAACCACTTGAAATTCTAGAATGGAAGTGGGAGCACATTACCATGGATTTCAAGCTGGGGTCTTCCTAAGGTTTCTCAAGGCATAGATGCGATTTGGGTCATTGTTGATAGATTGACCAAGTCTGCTCATTTCTTACCGATCGAGAAACTTATACACTTGAACGTCTTGCTCAGTATGTACATAAACGAGATTGTAAGATCGCATGGTATCTTGCAGATCCATAGTTTCGATCGAGACCCAAGATTCACTTCACGATTTTGGGTTAGTTTGCAAAAGCTATGGGCACAGACTTACGATTTAGCTCGGCATATCATCCTCGAGACGGACCAGACGATCGGAGAGGACTATTCAAACTCTTGAAGATCTATTAAGACTCTGTGTCCTTGATTTCAAGGAAGTTGGGACAAGTTCTTACCATTGGTGGAGTTTTCTTACAACAACAGTTATCAAGCAAGTATTGGCATGGCTCCATTCGAGCGTTGTATGGAAGAAAGTGTCGTTCTCGGTAAAGATGCTAGGATGAGGTGGGTGAAGCAACGTTGTTGGGACCGAGTTGATACGTATGACTACGGAAAAGATTCAAACGATCCGACAACGTATAAAAACCTCACAAAATCGACAAAAGAGTTATCTTGATCTTCATCGAAAGGACGTGGAATTCGATATAGGAGATCATGTGTTGTTAAGAGTTGCTCCATGGAAAAGAGTAACAAGATTTGGAAAGAGAGAAAACTCAATCCTCGATTCATCGGTCCATTTTAATCCTCGATCGAGTAGGAACTGTGGCCTATGTACTCGCTTTCTGCTTAAGTATGTCTCGTGTTCATAACGTTTTTCACATATCCATGTTACGTAAATATGTGAAAGACCGAACCACATTATTGAGTTAGAACCGGGATGAAGTAGCGAAAGATTTGACGTATGAAGAGGTTCTGTTCAAATCTTGGATAAGAAGGAACATATTCTACGCCTCCAGGTTATACCTTAAGTCAAAGTTTTGTGGAGGAACCACGATGTTGAGGAAATGACTTGGGAGTTAGAATCAAATGAAATCAAGGTATCCTTACCTCTTCGACATACCGTGTCGTACCCTAATTTCGAGGCTTAAATTTCATAAGAATGGGAGGTTGTAAGACCCCAACTTTTATAAATAAAGATGAATTTTCTATAAATATTATTTTTGAATATTATGGAATAAATTTGATATAATGTTATAGTTGTGGGTAATATTTATAAATTTTGCAAAGTAAGTAAGTTGTTATAAAATATTCGTTTGGTCGAGAATATTCTTTTTGTCGGGGAATATTCGATACGGACGGCTCAATCATTAGTGGACCCCATGGCGGAAGTATTGTCGTAGTTAGAAAACGACAAAATTATCTTTCTATAAAAATAACTAAGCGGAGGTGTTACCGTTAAAAGCATTGAACTACCCTTAGTAAAAAATACATGTCTACGCCGTAGTTGTATAGTAGCACACGATATTGATTATTGATGTTTACGTGAGAAGTCACTCACGGTATGCTCAATTATTGCTACGATAATTCTTTGATCATATCTCTTATATTATTGATTCAATTATTGTCACAAGATATCATCGTATAATATGTTATAGTATTAAATCAATAATTGAGACGACAAGTTATAAATGATTAATAATTGTTGAAAGATTAAATATGTTTTGATTAAAAATAAAATGATTTGTGGTAATATTTATTCAATCCTTGATGTATATAAAGAGTCTGTTATGAGACGTTTGTGGTAAGTTTGATTATTTTATGGGGGCCCATATGTCATCATCTAAGAGTCTCTTCGTCGATAGTAATTACCTTCGTCGATAGTAATTACCTTTGTGAATAGTAATTACCTTCGTCGATAGTAATTACCTTTTACCGACGTCGAAACCACTTGCCGTTTCATATTACACGTCCGAACCACTTGTCGTTTCACATTACGAAGCTTGAACCACTTGTCGTTTCACATTACGAACTTCAAACCACTTTTCTTTTCACATCACTACCGTCGAGCCACTTGCCTTTTCACATGGCGGTCTTAAGCTAGTAATCTTCTATAAATAGAGGCCTATTGCTTCATTATTTTCACTTAATTCATTCAAGTTATAGAGAGAAAAAGTAGAGAGAATAAGAGAAAGAAGAAGAGTATTTTGTTACTACACTACTTGCAGATATTCAATCTCCCACTAAAAAGTAAGGGGTGTTATTCTTTCTTATTCATGAAGAGAATCATTGTTATTCCATTGCTTATTATTCTGTTAGAATAACCTCAGTATACGCGGCTTTACCCTATACTTGGTGACATTCTTCTATTATTACATTGGAACATCACTCGCGTGCATGTGTTTTACACCGACTGGTTCCGCTCTTTATTATTATTCTATCGGAACATCCTCGCATGCATGTGTTTTACACCTGACCGGTTCCGCCTTTATTATTATTACATTGGAACATCACATGCAGGGGTGCTCATCGGTAAAAAACCGAATCCTGCACCATAAAAACCGAACCGCAGACCAAGGCCGAAAAATCCGGAAAATCAAGAACCAAAACCTGCATCAATAACCGGTTTGATGACTTGCTTCGATATACAATCCATGCATGGATTTTTTTCGGTTCGGTTTCGATTATCTGATAATTAAATAATTTTTTTATATTGACAAATTTAATATAAAAATGCCATTTTCTTTGATTTACAATAATATATTAACAAATAATTGGTACAAAATTCTATTGTATTGTATAATGTTATGGGCCAATTATTGCATAATGTTATGGGCCAATAATATATTAACAAATAATTGGATTGTATTGTATAATGTTATGGGCCAATTATTGCATAATGTTATGGGCGAATAATTTTTGGTTCTTTTTGGGTTTTTGCTTATTACAAATTCAAAATTTTCATTACCGCTACTGCAGATCAAAAAGTATAAAAAAAGCCGAAAACTTAGATCAAAAAAATCGAAATCAAAAAAAAAAGCATCACTGCATGATGCGGGTTTCAACCGATTCGATAAAAAACCGAAAACCGAATTTTTGAGCACCCCTAATCCTCGCTCGTGTGTTTTACGCCGACTGGTTCCATTCTTTATTATTACATTGAATATCCTGTCAATGCGTTTTTTCACCGGGACTGTTTAAGTTATTTATTATTCTCATTGGAATAACCTCGCCATGCTGGCTCTATCGCATGCATACGTGATTTCTCTTGTTATTCCATTCTTTATTATACCCTATTGGTTAAAACTTTGACTTATACTCCATGAAATTAGTGGAATATCCTTGATATTTGCGCTTCATCCAAATCCTTTCATGAAAATATTCTTCTCAAAGATTCTTGAATTTTACTCTACAAAGCAGTATCATGTTGACAGTTTGGATGTTATTGGTTCCTAGATAAATTAATTCTTGAACTTGTTTTATTGAATTCTTATATCATTGTCATCATCCTCATGTTTATATTATGTTGAAAGTTATCTGTGGCCTGTAGTGCATAGATGGACTTGGTATGATTATGACCAGAGACTATTCGGTGTAATCATGACCGTAATATTACA
This sequence comes from Panax quinquefolius, assembly GCA_020205615.1. Lineage (NCBI taxonomy): Eukaryota > Viridiplantae > Streptophyta > Magnoliopsida > Apiales > Araliaceae > Panax > Panax quinquefolius. Next base: position 117,514,468 of record CM035159.1, on the reverse strand, counting down.
AATGATGTGGTAAAAATCCTCAGTGGCCCGTAGTGCATTGATGGACAGTTGTTGGCATGATCATGACCATTAATGAATACACAAATATTCTTGGCCGTAGTGCATGAATAATTGTGGTCGTGAAACTAAAAAAATATCCTCGGTCCGTAGTGCGGGGGGGTGATTCGATGATGTTGAATATTTATTAAAGTTTAGTCTCATTTATAACGATGATGAAAAACCTTTTAAATCATAAAAGATAGTAGATTTTATTTTTACTTGACTCTTTTAATGGATTGTTGGTTCTACCGTAGTTAAACTTGATGTTCATTATATTTTATCGCTTTAACATCTTTCAGAGGCTGATAATTTATTCTCGCATTATCTTAGTCATAATATTTCTTCTTGAGCTAGTTGAGCTCACCTTTCTTTCACCTGCTCTCTTCGAGAAATGAGAATATAAATTTGGACGAGTCGGGGAACGAAGTAATGGTCCGAGAGGATAACATTAGTAGTCCTCACTATTCGTGAAATAGTGTGATAATAATTGTAATGAGGACTCCTTTTGAGTTTGTATAATCTCTAGTAGACAATATTTGTATTCAAACTCACGCTTTATGTCGTATTGCATACCTACGCTTATATTAAGTAAGTTGTATTTAAATTCTGTACCATGTATCTGACTACCCAAGATGGGTGATGTATACCTAATTTTGGGGGTGTCACATAAGGTCCCACACAATTAGCCACATCAGCAATTTCTGACGTGGCATGTTCAATTTGTTATAATTGGAAAAAAATTGATAGTTTAATCACCTAATTGACAAAATTGAAAAGTGGATCACCGAAATAGAATATGACCTATAGTTTAGGGTACTAATTCATATTTAAGCCTATAATTAATAATTATATCAGTTTGATAAATTTTGGATGAACATACGTAATACACTCCACAAATCAATAGCTTCTCCTCTTAACAACCTTTATAACCAATTTCATGATATCACCTCTTCTTTCCCTCTTTATTTAAGTAATTAACCATTTTTAAACATCATACTAAATTTTTAATACTAATTTGTAAATAACATTATTAATACTAATTTGTCTATAGCATTACTCCAAAAAGCGTGAAAAAAAAATAAAGGAAAGAGCCAGGGCAGGGAGACTTGATTTTCAGTTGTTGTCTGCTAAATTGACACATAACTAAAGCAGATCATTATCCGAAAAAGTTATTAATCATGCGTCTCTTCAACCTCCTCCTCCTCCTCACAACTCTCTCTGTCTCTAATCTCTATATATACGCGTGTGAGCATTTTGGAGCTCATTATTATGATTTACACTTATGAAATATATCGACCGGTTTGTTTGATTTAAATATATCTGTTGGGTGTTGGATAGAATTGATCGAGTTAAGAAAATGGAAAGCAAAAATAGGGGATATAAAAATGGAGAAGCTGCAATATCCCAAGTTCCATATCATCTTCTTCCTCTTCTAAATATACACAACGTCGTTAATGGAGGAGTGAATACTATTTCAGACGATGACCATCGCTTAAATCTCCTGGGTTATAAGTCAGAATTCAGTCGCGGTCTCTTGTATGCGATTTATGATTTGCGGTATATGCGGTTATCGATTTCTCGTGATCCGTGGCTATAGCGATTCTGCTACCGCCGTGATCCAACCAAGAGTCCTCCAAAATGCGATTTATGGCACTACCACCGCCAGATCCTTCTCATCTGCTTCGTTCGCCTCGCCGCCATGGTTTTCTTCCGATCGGGCTACAATTATGGACTTGTTTGAGCTCTATTCTTTGTTCTTTGAGCTGCCTCATTCTTCCAAGAGGAGACGTATGCCAAAGAGCTTACTCCTCCGGAGCTCGTTCCAAAGGAGGTTGTGTTGTATCAGTATAAAGCGTGCCCCTTTTGTAACAAAGTTAAAGGTATACATGCATCACCGCCGCCTCATCAAGATCTTCTCCAAACTCGCCCGAATCGGAACCCCAAAAGGTTTCCCTGTCCAAAAGCTCTCTTCGTCGCGAAGCCCTTGCCGTCGGTAATTCCATGAGAGAAAACAAATGATGATTCTCCAGATCTGTACAACCATCATCTTCTTCAACCTCCAGATTCGTTCGTTCACCAAACCCCAAACCCAGTCAACTCATTGATTCAGTAGGGTTTGAAGGTTAAGAAGGGTTGATTATGAAATGGGGTCGCTGTGATGGGTTTCGAGGTCTGAGACAATTCCGGATATTGCTTCCTCCTTGGTTGATTTAGTTATTAATATATGTTATTGTTGTTGTTAATAAGAAATGTTCTGAGTTAAGTTAACTAATTAGACTTGATTTAAATCTGATTTTATCCTAATTAGTTAATTCATTTGATGTATGGGAAATTGTTCTTGTTTTTTTAATTTTGGTTATGTTGTTTTACACTTTTGCCCTTTTAAAAATATTAAAATAATAAAATGGGTGAAATAATTATTTTTTTAATACACATCAGCTTCTTATGGTCCCACACAATTAGCCACATCAGTAATTTCTGACGTGGCATGTTCAATTTGTTATAATTGGAAAAAATTGATAGTTTAATCACCTAATTGACAAAATTGAAAACTGGATCACCGAAATAGAATATGACCTATAGTTTAGGGTACTAATTTATATTTAAGCCTATAATTAATAATTATATCAGTTTGGTAAATTTTGGATGCACATACGTAATACACTCCACAAATCAATAGCTTCTCTTCTTAACAAACTTTATAACCAATTTCATGATCTCACCTCTTCTTTCCCTCTTTATTTAAGTAATTAACCATTTTTAAACATCATACTAAATTTTTAATACTAATTTGTAAATAACATTATTAATACTAATTTATACATAGCATTACTCCAAAAGCATGAAAAAAGAAGTAAAGGAAAGAGTCGTAGGTGGGGAGACTTGATTTTCGGTTGTTTATCGCTAAATTGACACATAACTAAAGCGGATCATTATCCAAAAAAGTTATTAATCATGCGTCTCTTCAACCTCCCCCTCCTCCTCACAACTCTCTCTTTGTCTCTAATCTCTATATATACGTGTGTGAGCATTTTGGAGCTCATTATTATGAATTACACTTATGAAATATATCGACCGGTTTGTTTGATTTAAATATATCTGTCGGGTGTTGGATAGAATTGATCGAGTTAAGAAAATGGAAAGCAAAAATAGGGGATATAAAAATGGAGAAGCTGCAATATCCTAAGTTCCATATCATCTTCTTCCTCTTCTAAATATACACAACGTCGTTAAAAGAGGAGTGAATACTATTTCAGACGATGACCACCGCTTAAATCTCCTGGGTTATAAGTCAGAATTCAGTCGCGGTCTCTCATATGCGATTTATAGCCAGGTTATGACTTATCATTTTCAGATCCGTGGCTATGGCCATGATTCACGCCGCCATACCGTGATCCAACCAAGACTCCTCCAAAATGCGATTTATGGCACTACCACCTCCGTGTCCTTCTCATCTCGCCGTTCGTTCTCCGCCCGCCATGGTTTTCTTCCCAGATTGGCTACAATTATGGACTTCACGAGCTCTATTTTTCATTCTTTGAGTCACCTCATTCTTCCAAGAGGAGACGATGCCAAAGAGCTTACTACTCCTGAGCTCGTCCCGAAGGAAGTTGTGTTGTATCAGTATAAAGCGTGCCCCTTTTGTAACAAAGTTAAAGGTATACATGCATCACTGCCGCCTCATCAAGATCTTCTCCAAACTCGCCCGAATCGGAACCCCAAAAGGTCTCCCCGTCCAAAAGCTCTCTTCGTCATGAAGCCCTTGCCAATCGGTAATTCCTATGAGAGAAAAAAACAGTGATTCTCCAGATTTGTACAACCATCATCTTCTTCAACCTCCGGATCCGTTTCGTTCACTCAAACCCCAAACCCACTCAACTCACTGATTCAATAGGGTTTGAAGGTTAAGAAGGGTTGGTTATGAAATGGGGTCGCTGTGATGGGTTTCGAGGTCTGAGACAATTCCGGATATTGCTTCTCCATGGTTGATTTAGTTATTAATATATGTTATTGTTCATTGTTAATAAGAAATGTTATGAGTTAAGTTAACTAATTAGACTTGATTTAAATCTGATTTTATCCTAATTAGTTAATTCATTTGATGTATGGGAAATTGTTCTGGTTTTTTTAATTTTGGTTATGTTGTTTTACACTTTTGCCCTTTTAAAAATATTAAAATAATAAAATGGGTGAAGTAATTATTTTTTTAATACACATCAGCTTCTTAAGGTCCCACACAATTAGCCACATCAGCAATTTCTGACGTGGCATGTTCAATTTGTTATAATTAAAAAAAATTGATAGTTTAATCACCTAATTGACAAAATTGAAAGGTGGATCACCGAAATAGAATATGACCTATAGTTTAGGGTATTAATTCATATTTAAGCCTATAATTAATAATTATATCAGTTTGGTAAATTTTGGATGCACATACTGTAAGACTCCAACTTATTATTAATGAAATTTAATTTTCTCTATTTATTATTTTGAAATAGTAAGGGTTGATGTGATTAATGTGGATAGTTAGGGGTAAAATACGCAAATATTTCAAAATAAGCAAGTGGTTATAAAATATTCATTGTTGTTTGGAGAATATTCGTTTGGTCGTGGAATATTTGTCTTGTCGGGAATATTCGTGATGACGGCAACAACCAATATGTGTGGGCCCATAACTTGAAAGCGATTGGATGAAGAAAACAACAAATATAAGTGGTTTAAAAATAACTGCGTAGTTATATCACAGTAATTGTTAAAATACTCGGTGGTTAAAACATAGTAAGACACCAGTATTGCACCAATTATTGATTCTTACGTAAAGAAGACACTACTTTCGATAATGGTTACAGTAATTTATTTGTTAAAGATTTTATTTTATTGATTCAATAATTGTTGCGTTGATATTTTATATTGCTGTTGTTTCAATAATTGTCATTACCCAATATTTTTCATTATCGAAGCAATAATTCATATTATCTGAATAATATTATTAGATAACATTATTGGCAATGTCTAGAAAGTTACGTCAGGAGAGAGGTTTGGTTACCTAATTGCGCTTGAAGAAGGAGAAATTCTTATTGAAAGCCCTCTTCCTTGAACCGCCTCGGTTATCAATATTGTGATTCTGTAATATTATTTGTGAATAATTAATTATTGATTCATATGATGAGAAAAATATTGATTTTATGTGGATATAGATGGAGAAAATTTTTAATGTGACAATTGTTGAAAATTGAAATTTTATCTTTTTCTGATAAAATAATTCATTTAAATATATTATTATATTTTAATAATATAATAATGGTGATATTTTTATAACGAATGTGGGATATATGAGTATACGAGGAGGAAGAGTATTTTTGTTGCAATAAATGTTTAAAACATGTTAAACATGCTCATTGGACCCCATTTATCGATCGAAATTTGATTATAAATTTTAATGTAAATCGCCTGCGCTTGTGGATTTCGGTCAATTTCTGTTTGGAATTTGGAAAAACTTTCTTCTGTAAAATTGTAGAGAATTGAATTTCCTATAAAAAGTCGCGAGATTCGAATTTTCTGATAAAAGAACTATTTATTGTGAATTATTGAAGTTCCGAAGCTCCGAAATAATTGATTTTTGGAAGTTTAAATTATTTTAAATAAGAAAAACGTTTTTGGAATGTTTGGGGGCATCTTTAACATGTGTTTGATGGCTGAAATCAGATTCTAGGCATGCGTAGGAAATTTATATAATTATATTATTAATTTATTAAATTTTTCTCGCTTTGGTGTTCTAAAGAATTTCCTATAAATAGGTCTTGGGTTAGAATTGAAAATCACACCTTAAACTCAAGTTTTCTCTCTATATTATCGAGCGTATTCTTATGAGTATTTTGAGTATACTTTGAGTGTTGTTAGACTAGTAAAGTTCCCTTCAAAGACTATACTTGGTATTCCAAATAAGTCTTAATCTTTCGAGGTAAGGAAATTATTTTTTCGTAGAATGATATTATTTCTTCAATATCATTATGTTGAAATATTGATCTGAAGTTTTTATCAAATTTGGAACTTTTGGTGTCGGAGTTACTATTCACGATATCAAGGCACTATTCACGTATACGACACTTATTCACGAATACGGCACTATTCATCGAAAAATGAAAAATTTTCTTTTCGTCCAAAATATCTATTCTGGATACTAGCTTTGATTGTATCCATGTTTTGATCATTCTTGAATTTTACACCACTGTGATTATTTTTGAGGTATTTTTGGACGTGGATAAAACAAAGTACGAATCCTTAATCCTTAATCCTTGTCATTTTGTTTCACTGGATTCGTTTCTTTAAAAATATTTTTCATCATCTTCAGTCTTAAATGATGATATTATGGAATATCTTTGGCCTGTAGTGCAAAGATGAATGATTTCTGAAGAATATCTTTGGCCTGTAGTGCAAAGATGAATATTTGATTCCAGATATATATTGATTGATGTTACAGGGATAAAAGATAGACGATGAACTTTTAAATTCATACACGAAGATAGTAGTTTGCATTCTCTACTTAACTCTTCTAATGAATTAATATTTCCGCATGCGAATATTGATTTAAAATTTGTTGTCTATCAGATTCTATTAGATTTTTCCCGTTGAAGACTAACGGTAATTTGTTGTATATTATCTTAGTCATAATATTCTTCTATCGAGCTAGTTGAGCTCACCCTTTTCCTTTTGTTCCATTTTTCTCGGAGGCGAGAATATAATGCGAGTACGGCAGCCTGGGTATGGAATGAAGGTTCTAGAGAGAGTTGTTTAGTAGTCCTCACCATTTTGTAAAATAATGTATCAATAAATGTGATGAGGATTTATTTGAGTATAGATATTATGCAGAAGATAATATTTGTATTTAAACTCACGCTTTCTCATTGTAATAATAAAGTTGTACTTGTTTTACACTACGTGTATTGACAACTCGAAATGGGTGATGTATACCTATTTTGGGGGCGCCACACGGTTAATATCGAGCTTAGGATATGATCTCCAAGGAGATCGGGAATAGAACTAGGAGGGAGAGTCGAGTAAATCCTTCGCTAGTGTGTCCTACCTAAGCTTATTTGTTAGTTGGTCAAGATATAGGGATATTATGTGATATATTGATTTCCTTAATTTACCCTTGTTTTATGCAAGATTTGAGAATGTTGATCGAGAATATTAACAATGGAAATGAGACCGTGGAGAGCCTTTGTACTCACCAACGAGGAGAACGTGCAACAGTCGGGCAATGTTCCTCGTGTGAACAACACTCACCGAAAGCGATGATGAACGAGGGATGTTTAGAAGCTTTTTGCGATTCATGCAAAATCGATTTGTGAGACTCGTGTTCAAAATACTGAGAGAAATGATAGCAATTCACGGGTTATCACGGCAAGCGCTCAAAAGAGTTGGGACCACCGAATTTAAGGGAAAGCGAGATCCGATCATGGCGGAAACATGGGTCAAGCAAATTACCAAGATATTCGATGTCTTGGGATGCACGGAGAAACGTAGGTTCCATTCGCCACCTTTATGTTCCGTGGCGAAAGGACTCATCGGTGGAGAGTCGTGAAGCGTACCCATCCAAACTTTTCAAGATGTCTCTCGAGACGTTTGAGAACTATTTAATGACAAATACTTTCCGAAAAGTGTTCGTCTATATGAAGGAAGTGGAGTTTATTAGATCGGAGCGTAACAACACGACGGTGTCTCAATGACGAGGCAAAGTTTGCGAGAGTTATCCGTGTTTGCACCTCATTTGGTGGAGAATGAGGAACGTATGACACGGATGTTTCTTAGAGGTTTGAAACCCTAGATACGTCAAGATCTCATTTCTCATAAATTTTCTCTCTATTCGATGTTGTAAATGTGGCTTAATTATTAGAAGCGAGATAAAGAGTACGGTCAACCGAGGGACCACAACCAGATCGTATCGCAGAGATAGCGATCAGCGATGTAATAATGATAACCAATGGAGAAAAGAAACAGACGGACAAAATGGTAACCACTCGGGTGGTAATCATGGCCATGAAAATAGAAGAAGTGAGTCGGAGGAGATTTTAAAAGAGGAGATTTAACAACGACCATGTGAAGACAGCGAAGCTTAAGCGACAACTAGTTCTAAGGAAGAAACGACCACCGGTCATATATTACTAAAATGCGGAAAAGAGGGACATATCACCAAACCGCCGACAACAGCTTCAAGGTATGCTATAATTGTGGAAAGGAAGGACATATTGCTCGAGATTGTGCAAGATGGCGAAACCTAGTTCAATGGGGATTCGTGACTTAAAAGATCGTCCCGAAAAAGTCAAAGTCAACGATTCCGGGAAGAAGCGTTTGTTGTGATCGGGTCATAATGCGAGAACCCAAACGAGGTGATCACGGGTAAGCTATTTATAAATTCTTGCGAAGTTTATACCTTACTTGATACCGGTGCTTACCCATTCATTTATCTCTCCCGCATGTACTCAACGCTTAAACTTGACTCGGAGAAATTAGACTTTGACTGTCTCGTGGAAACTCCGTTAGGAGAAACTTTCATCACATCCACTGTTTATAAATCTTGTTTGATTCAAGTTGGCACCATTACCTTACATTGACCTTATCTCTTTAAAGATACTTGCTTTTGATGTGATTTTAGGGATTGATTGGTTAACTACTCATCATGCCAAAATTGATTGTTTTCGTAAGGTTGTTAGTTTTCATATTCCTAACCAACTCACTGTTATGCAATTCAAGCAACTAAACCATTAAAATCAATCACCGCTATATCTAATCATAAAGTTATTCGCTTTATTGAAAAATGGATGTCAAGCTTTCTTAGCCCATGTTATGGATTTGAATAAAGACACGCCAAATTTGAATAATATTCCTGTTGTTATTGACTTTCCCGACGATTTCTGAAGAACTTCCTGGCCTACCCCGAACGTGAAGTTGAATTCTTTATTGATCTTGAACTCGGTACAAAGCCCATTTCTAAAACCCCATATCGAATGGCTCCTATTGAACTTCAGAGTTAAAGGTCCAACTACGAATTGTTGGACATCGGTTTCATTAAATCCCAAGACATCTCCTCGGGGTGCTCTCGCTGTTTCTATCAGAAAGAAGAAAGACGGAGTATGCGACTTTGTATTACTTATCGGAATTGAATCATGTCACCATCAAGAATAGGTATCCTCTACCTCGTATTGATGACTTGTTTGACCGATTCTGCAAGAGACACAATTCTTTTCAAAATCGATCTTCGCTCGGATATCATCACCAAGATTAGAATCGAGGATATTCCAAAGACCGCTTTTAGAACTTCGAGACGGGCATTATGAATTCTTAGTCATGTCTTTGACCGACTAATGCTCCTCGACTTTCATGGATATGATGAACCGAGTATTTAAGGAATATTTAGATCGGTTGTTGTTGTTTTTATTGATGACATCCTCATATATTCCAAAAGTCGTGAAGATCATGAGCACCATTTGAAGTCGGTACTCCAAAGGCTTCGTGAAAACAAACTATATGCCAAATTGAAGAAATGCGAGTTCGGCTTGAGGAAGTAGCATTTCTTGGGCACGTCAGTGTCAAAACATGGAGTATCTGTGGAAACGGCGAAGATTGAAGCAATACAAAGTTGGGAGCAACCGTCGGTGGATCAAGTACGTAGTTTTTGGTTTAATTTGGTTATTATCGAGATTCGTGGAAGGTTTTCTCGAATCGCTACTCCATTAACTCAAATTAACTTTCGGAAGGATACAAAATTCGTTTGGAGCGAAGAATGCGAGAAGAGTTTTCAAGAGCTTAAGAGAGACTTATTTCTAAGACTGTTCTAACAATACCATCCGGTTCGGATGGATTTGTTATCTCACAAATGATGCTTCGTGCAAAGAGTTAGGATGTGTTCTCATGCAACGTGGAAAAGTCATAGCCTATGCCTCATGACAACTTAAAGAGTATGAGAGGAATTATCCTACTCATGATCTAGAGTTAAGCGCAATCGTTTTACGCTTAAAGATATGGAGGCACTATCTATATGGGGAGAAAGTGGAGATATATTCGCACCATAAAAGCCTTAAATATTTCTTCACTCAAAAAGAACTCAACACGCGGCAAATGACGTTGGCTCGAGCTATTGAAAGACTACGACCACACTATTCAATACCATCCCGAAAAAGCAAATGTGGTAGGTAATGACGCGTTGAGTAGAAGATCATATGCGAGGACGAAAGTGCGATGATGTCAAGTATACGATGAAGCCAACTTTAATAGAAAAAGTTAAGGTTGCTCAAGCCACCGACCCTTGGAGCCGATGCGTATGAAGAAGAAAGAAAAGCAAGAAGGAGCTATTCCTAAGCGAGAATTGATGAAGAAGGAATACTTGAGTCCACTCTAGACTTCAGTGTCCCTAACGACTCGATTTGAAGTACAAGATTATGATGGAGGCACACAATACACCATTTGCAATCCATCCTGAAGTACTAAAATGTATCGTGATCTTCGACGTACATTTTGGTGGAACAATATGAAGAGAGATTGCAAAGTTTATCTCGATGTGTTTAACTTGTCAACGTGTAAAGGCGAGTATCTAGTACCTAAGGGTCCGTTACAACCACTTGAGATTCCAAAATGGAAGTGGGAACACATTACCATGGATTTCGTTATGGGTCTTCCTACGGTTTCTCAAGGCATCAATGCTATTTGGGTTATTGTTGATAGATTAACCAAGTCTCGCTTCATTTCTTGCCGACACGGAGACTTATTCCCTCGAACGCCTTGCTAGTATGTGCGTGAATGAGATTGTGAGGTTGCATGGCATGCCAGTATCCATAGTTTCGGATCGTGACCCAAGATTCACTTCAAGATTTTGGGTTAGCTTGCAAAAAGCTATGGGCACGATTTACGATTCGATTCGCGTACCATCCTCAAACCAGACGGACAATCGAAAAGGACTATTCAAACTCTTGAAGATTTATTAAGACTCGTGTCCTGCACTTCAAGGCGGCGTTGGGATAAGTATTTACCATTGGTGGAATTCTCCTACAACAACAGCTTATCGTGCAAGTATAGGTGTGGCTCCATTTGAAGCATTATATGGACGAAAGTGTCGCTTCCAAAGATATGTTAGATTGAGGTGGGTGAAGCAACTCTGTTGGGACCCGAGTTGGTATGTATGACTACGGAAAAAAGATCCAAATGATTCGACAACGTATACAAACGGCACAAGATCGACAAAAGAGTTATGCGGATCTTCATCGAAAGGACGTGGAATTTAGTGTAGGGGATCATGTATTGTTGCGAGTTGCTCCATGGAAGGGAGTTACAAGATTTGGGAAGAGAGGAAAGCTCAATCCACGATTTATCGGTCCATTTCAAATTCTTGACCGAGTAGGAAATGTAGCCTATAGACTCGCGTTACCTCGAGTATGTCTCGTGTTCATAATGTGTTTCACATATCTATACTTCAGAATATGTGAAAGACCCGAACCACGTTATAGAGTTAGAATCGGACGAGATAGCCAAGACTTAACGTATGAGGAGGTAATCACAAGATCTTGGATAGGAAGGAGCATGTCCCACGCCAAGAAAGGTCATACCACAAGTTAAAGTTTTGTGGAGGAATCATGCTATAGAGGAAATGACCCGGAATTGGAAACGAAATGAAAGCGAGGTATCCTCACCTTTTCAAACACTGTAATGATCGACGTCAATTTCGAGGACGAAATTTCATAAGGAGGGAGGTTGTAAAACCCCAACTTATTATTAATGAAATTTAATTTTCTATTTATTATTTTGAAATAGTAAGGGTTGATGTGATTAATGTGGATAGTTAGGGGTAAAATACGCAAATATTTCAAAATAAGCAAGTGGTTATAAAATATTCATTGTTGTTTGGGAATATTCGTTTGGGTCGTGGAATATTCGTATCTTGTCGGGAATATTCGTGACGACGGCGCAACCATGTGTGGGCCCCATAACGAGCGATTGGATGAAGAAAACGACAAATATAAGTGGTTTAAAAATAACGACGTAGTTATTATCAAGTAATACTGTTAAAATACTTTGGTTAAAAACATAAGAAGCACACTCAGTATTGCACCAATTATTGATTCTTACGTAAGAAGGTACTACTCAATAATGGTTACGGTAATTATCGCTCAAGATTTTATTTTATTGATTCAATAATTGTTGCGTTGATATTTTATATTGTCATTGTTGTTTCAATAATTGTCATTACCCAATATTTTTCATTATCGAAGCTAATAATTCATATTATCTCGAATAATATTATTAGATAACATTATTGGCAATGTCTAGAAAGTTCGTCTAAGGAGAGGTTTGGTCACCTAATCATGCGCCAAGAAGGAGAAATTCTTATTGGAAAGCCTCCTTCCTGCTCGCCTCGCCTCATTCAATATCAGGATTCTGATTATATTATTTGTGAATAATTAATTATTGATTCATATGATGAGAAAAATATTGATTTTATGTGGATATAGATGGAGAAAATTTTAATGTGACAATTGTTGAAAATTGAAATTTTACCTTTTTCCGATAAAATAATTCATTTAAATATATTATTATATTTTAATAATATAATAATGGTGATATTTTTATAACGAATGTGGGATATATGAGTATACGAGGAGGAAGAGTATTTTTATTGCAATAAATGTTTAAAACATGTTAAACATGTCAATTGGACCCCATTTATCGAATCGAAATTTGATTATACCACAGTAAAATCGCCTGCGCTTATGGATTTCATCAATTTCGCTTGGAATTTAGAAAAACTTTCTTCAGTAAGTTGTAGAGAATTGAATTTCCTATAAAAATCGCGAGATTCAAATTTTCTGATAAAAGAACTATTTATTGTGAATTATCAAAGTTCAAGTTCAAATAATTAATTTTTGGAAGTTTAAATTATTTTAAATAAGAAAACGTTTTTGGAATGTTTGGGGGCATCTTTAACATGTGTTTGATGGCTGAAATCAGATTCTAGGCATGCGTAGGAAATTTATATAATTATATTATTAATTTATTAAATTTTCTTGCTTTGGTGTTCTAAGCAATTTCCTATAAATAAGTCTTTAGGTTAGAATTGAAAATCACACCGTAAAAGTCAAGTTTTCTCTATATTATCGAAATTATTCTTGTGAGTATTTTGAGTATACTTTGAGTGTTGTTAAACCAGTGCAAGTTCCTTCAAAGACTATACTTTAGATTCCAAATTAAAGTACTAATCTTTCGAGGTAAGGGATATTATTTTTTTCAGAATGATATTATTTCTTCAATATCATTATGTTGAAATATTGATCCAAGTTTTTTATCAAATTTGGAACTTTGGTGTCTGAGTTACTATTCACGATACCAAGACTATTCACGATATCGACACTATTCACGTATCATTTCTGAGACTATTCATCGAAAAATGAAAATTTTTCTTTTCGTCCAAAATATCTATTCTCGATACTAGCTTTGATTGTATCCATGTTTTGATCATTCTTGAATTTTACACCACCGTGATTATTTTTGAGGTATTTTGGACGTGGATAAAACAAAGTACTTAATCCTTAATCCTTAATCCTCATCATTTTGTTTCAATTGGATTTGTTTGTTTAAAAATATTTTTCATCATCTTGATCTTAAATGATGATATTATGGAATATCTTTGGCCCAGTAGTGCAAAGATGAATGATTTCTGAAGAATATCTTTGGCCCAGTAGTGCAAAAGATGAACACGTGTTTAGATGAACACGACTAATCGATGAATATCTTTGGGGCTCAGAAGAAGAGATGAATATGTGATTCCGTATATATATTGATTGATGTTACGAGGGATAAAAGATAGACGATGAATTTTAAATTCATACATGGAAGATAGTAGTTTGCATTCTCTACTTAACTCTTCTAATGAATTATTATTTCATTGCGAATATTGATTTAAAATTTGTTGTCTATCAGATTCTATTAGATTTTTCCCTCGTTGAAGACTAACTGTAATTTGTTGTATATTATCTTAGTCATAATATTCTTTATTGAGCTAGTTGAGCTCACCCTTTTCCTTTTGTTCCATTTTTCTCGTGGAGGCGAGAATATAGCGAGTATGAGTCTGGGTATGGAATGAAGGTTCTAGAGAGAGTTGTTTAGTAGTCCTCACCATTTTTTTGTAAAATAATGTATCAATAAATGTGATGAGGATTTATTTGAGTATAGATATTGTCTGTAAGATAATATTTGTATTTAAACTCACGCTTTCTTGTTGTAATAATAAAGTTGTAGTTATTTCTGTACCATGTATTGACAACTCAGAATGGGTGATGTATACCTATTTTGGGGGCGTCACACATACGTAATACACTCCACAAATCAATAGCTTCTCCTCTTAACAACCTTTATAACCAATTTCATGATCTCACCTCTTCTTTCCCTCTTTATTTAAGTAATTAACCATTTTTAAACATCATACTAAATTTTTAATACTAATTTGTAAATAACATTATTAATACTAATTTGTCTATAGCATTACTCCAAAAAGCGTGAAAAAAAAAATAAAGGAAAGAGCTGTAAGGCGGGGAGACTTGATTTTCAGCTTGTTATTCGCTAAATCGACACATAACTAAAGCAGATCATTATCCGAAAAAGTTATTAATCATGCGTCTCTTCAACCTCCCCCTCCTCCTCACAACTCTCTCTCTGTCTCTAATCTCTATATATACGTGTGTGAGCATTTTGGAGCTCATTATTATGATTTACACTTATGAAATATATCGACCGGTTCATTTGATTTAAATATATCTATCGGGTGTTGGATAGAATTGACCGAGTTAAGAAAATGGAAAGCAAAAATAGGGAATATAAAAATGGAGAAGCTGCAATATCCCAAGTTCCATATCATCTTCTTCCTCTTCTAAATATACACAACGTCGTTAATGAAGGAGTGAATATTGTTTCAGACGATGACCACTGCTTAAATCTCCTGGGTTATAAGTCAGAATTCAATCGCGATCTCTCGTATGTCCCCCCCCCCCCCTATAAATCTCCTGGGTTATAAGTCAGATATTTTACTGAATATTCGATTGAATTTTTAATTTTTCAAATTAAGTCACTAAACTAATTCTTATTTTCAAATTGGGTCATTCCGTTAAAAAAAGTGGACAGACGTTAATTTTTTTCTCATACGTATACGACGTGGCAAAAAAAAAATTAAAAATATTGCTTATGTGGCAAAAAAAATCAAAAATGATTTTAAAAAATAAAAAATTAACATTTTAAAGTTTTAAAATAACAAAACATAATAAAATAAAACAAAAAATACAGATTTAAAAAAAAAAAACAGCTTTTTTTTTAAAAAACAGATATTTTTAAAATAAACGATTTTTTTAAAAACAGGTTTTTAAAAAAAAATAGATTTAATTGTGATTTTCACCTGAATAATAAGCTAGTCTTTTCATTAAGGGTGAAATATTACTCTTTAATAATTCGAAATAATGAAACTTCTTTGATAACTTTTTTAAAAAAGTATTATCTTGTTCGGGTAAGATTTATCCTTCTCTAGTTTGGGGATGGATTTGCATATTGCAAAGGCCATTGATAATATTTATGTTGTCAAAATAAATATATATTTAACGATATTTTTATATTTATTTTAATAATTTAAATTTGATATTTTTACATTTATTATAATAATTTGAATTTTCAACAACACTCGTTAGTGACTATTGCAAAAATCTTATTCACAAAAAAAAATTAGTAGCACACCAAAAGAGGAGGTTAATTATTACTACAAAAAAGAATTCTAGATAATATATGTGAAAATGACTCGGTCTTGTGTGTTACTTGCGTAGAGCTATTGCAAACTTTTCCGTAAGCTTAACAATTATCTCAGTACTCACGGGTGTGACTACGTTACTTGGAACGGGCCCCACATACGGCGGGCCCGTAACCATGGTCTACGGATGGCCCACAGTCGGTTTCTTCACATTCATTGTGGGCCTATCATTGGGTGAGATCTGCTCGGCTTACCCAACATCTGCTGGACTCTACTTCTGGAGCGCTAAACTTTCCGGTGAAGATTGGGGTCCATTTGCCTCTTGGCTCACGGGCTGGTAATATTACCTCTCTTTTTTTAATTTCTTCCATATTACCATAACAATATATAGAGTTGCTATATATTTGTGATTATATATGTAGAGGATTAAGCATTTAAATATTTTAAGCCAAATATAAATTGTTTTATGGAAGGATGTGATTTCTGAGGGTCCGTTCGTTTACATTAAAATAACCTCTAAATATTAAAAATAAGTAAACAATTTGGTGGCAATAATTCAAGTTACATGTTTCGCTAGTTTAAGTTGTGTACTAATATAATGAAGTACCCCTATTATTCAATAATAATACTTTGGTTACAAAAAGAGAATACAAAATTATGTGTATGTTATTTATTGGTTATAATCAGTTAATTTTATATTCAATTTTTTGTAGTTATATTTTGTGACTCGTCTTGCTTTGTGAATTTACTACACAACTATAATTATAGTTTGTTGACCCACATGTGCTTTGTATGTAATTCAATTTTTTGCACGTGATGCAAATGTCACAGTGCCTTCATAGCGAATCTATATTATTATTCATATTAATTAATATTCTCAATATGTATAATATCCATATCTAATTTTTTTATTTTTTTTTTCATTAATTAGGATGACAATATTGGTGACTTTAATTAGGATTAGGATGGCCATATCTATATTAATTTTGACTTTAAATGCCTTTATTTCTAAAGCAGGATATTTATTAGTATAAGATATTTTCACACCTCAGCTATGTGGTCAAAGATTCACATTTCATTTCATAAACCACACGATTTCCTTTAAACTCTAATTAACGAATTAATAATTAATAGCGGCCGAGTTAAGCAACGACACCTAGTTACTCATTTAGCTTGATTAAAATTTGTTAAGCTTTAATATTTTTGATAAGACAAAAATACATGAATATTCTCTAACCAATAAATAGGAAAGTGCTGATAATTCTCCTAAATATGATTACCTTTTTGACTTTATTTGTTAGAAATATATCTTAATTAATATTTGTTTCAAAAATAATAACATAGCAAAATTTACATGTTACTGTAATCATATATACAAATTTGATTTTGATTAAAAATAAAAATAAAAATAAAAATATATTTAATTTCTAAATAAGTATCTTAGATTATGAATAGAAACTTGTATATTTCTTATTCCTTCTGTCCTCAAAAGGTCAGTTAAGCTAAATTGAGGGATACGCATCTCAATGATAGGTGAATTTGTTTATCGGCGGGACCGAAATGTCCTAATCATCCTCTCATTTAGCGCGCATCAACTTGCTTTGTTTGACCAGACCTTACATTATGACAGCACAATAGTTGAGACTAGTAGATGAATTTTCTAATAAGAAGAAATATGATTAATATTTGGAATCATCAGAGTTGAGATGATACTACAATACTACCATATTCATATATTCACCAAACAAATACTCCCGGAGAAAGAAAGAAAGAAAGAAAGAAAGAAAGGGTGCAATCTTTTTTTCCAATCTCTGACATGGGTTGGGCCGATGATGAGCAAATGGCCCTTCCATCCCACAATCAAAACGGCAACAGCTCGGTTGATTCAGGCCATGCCCGTCTAAACGAGCTCGGCTACAAACAAGAACTCAAGCGTGATCTCTCGTAAATATACTACAAACCCACTTGCAATTTTTCTTTGTTTTTTGGATTGGAACCCAATTCATCCTTAGATTTGAAAATGGTTTTGTTTTGTGTTATGGGTTTATTATGAATTGCAGGGTGTTGTCAAATTTTGCATTTTCGTTTTCAATTATATCGGTTCTTACTGGTATAACCACACTGTACAATACCGGGCTCAAGTTTGGTGGACCTGTTGCTTTAGTTTATGGGTGGGTTATTACTGGTTGTTTCACCATGATTGTTGGCTTGTCTATGGCTGAAATTTGTTCTTCTTACCCTACTTCTGGTGGACTCTATTATTGGAGTGCTAAGCTTGCTGGCCCAAATTGGGCACCCTTTGCTTCATGGATCACTGGCTGGTAATTATCTGTTAATTATACCGGTAATTTGGTTTTATGTGAATATAAAGTTTTTTTTTGGTTTGCTATCTTGTGCTATATGATTGTAAATTAATCCATTACATTTCAAGGGTGTGGGAGAAACTAGCAATTTGATGTTTGCTTCTATGAAAATTTTGTAGTTTCTCCACTCATCATGTCTATGTATCTGGCACTCCTACATTTGAAACAAAATTTTAGTACCAACAATATTTAGCCTCTAGCAAGAGAAAGAATGACAATTGTATACATAATTCGTATTGATATTTACTTGCTTCAAATGTTACATGTAGTTTATGTTTTTATGGCTATGTTAGATTGAATTGAAGTTTAGGGTATGGTCTGCTCTGTTGATGGCTAAAATACCTGAATGAACTGCTTGCTAACCCAAGCTTAATCTGTTCAAGCAGGTTTATTAGCATCTTCTCCCTTCCTTAAATTTGAAATTAATATCATTCTGATTAGAATATCTTGGTATTAGTGGTCTTAATTTGTATTTAGAGCTGAGGTTTACTCAAATAATGAGATTCTCTTGGCAGTAAATGTGTCTAACTCGAGAGTTTTCCTCCTTGCTATTAATTAAAGAGTCCAGTAGATGTCGTGTTTCTTGACACATAAGGGAAAAACCTGAGAAAAGTTTTCATATTTAACTGCTCTTATAAATATGTAGATCATTATTACCAATGGTCTTTGTGCATTATATTGTCTAATGATCTGTAATAATTTTTATTTTTCCTTGCAGGTTCAACATTGTTGGTCAGGTATTTCTGATTTCTTATATTTTGCAATTCAAAATCTTATTGAAGGATATGGTGCTTTATAAGCTCTAGTCACTAAAAAGACCTTCATCTGCAGTGGGCTGTAACGACCAGTGTCAATTATTCACTTGCTGAGATGATTCAAGTGATCCTTCTCCTCAGTACAGGTGGAAAGAATGGAGGTGGATATGAGGCCTCTAAATATGTAGTTATTGCTATCCATGGTGGCCTTCTTCTCTTACATGCTATCATAAATAGTCTTCCTATTTCGTGGTTATCTTTCTTTGGACAACTTGCTGCCGCATGGAATCTTCTAGGTAGGAAGTATTATACAATCCTCTTTGCTTCTCAATTCCATTTCATGCTGGCGAACAACTTTCTTGAATCCTCTAATTGTGTGCGCGATTTTAGGGGTTTTTGTTCTTATGATTCTTATTCCCTCGGTTGCAACGGAAAAGGCTAGCACAAAGTTTGTTTTCACTCACTTCAACACTGATAATGGGGAAGGAATCAACAGTAAACCCTATATATTTCTTTTAGGACTCCTCATGAGCCAGTACACTCTAACAGGCTATGATGCATCTGCCCATATGGTGAGTTTTATCATCTTCTTTACTCCCATCTCAAATGTTCCCCCTGCTTCTGATGACTGCAAGATGCTTTCAAGTTTGAATTCTCAAATAAATATATAAATCTAAAAATCTAGTTCAAAACTTAGCTGAATAGACATTTACCAGAAGTTTTATATCACATTGAAGTGTTAATATGGTATCTAGAGGTAGGGGTGGGATCAGTGTTCAAATCTTAGTCTATCAATGATAAAAAAGTTTATTAGTTTGATTTCCATAAATACTGAATCTTTTAGAGTACATATCTGCAGACATATCTGATTAAACACAACTTTCCTCATGCTATATAATGCCATCTCACCGAGTTCTGAAAACTGAACACTATAACATCTATTCAGCTAGCCGATCCTGGTTTGTTTTCTCTAATGCAAGTGAATTGAAAGTAAACATGGAAATTTAATTTCACTTCGTGCGAACAAAATCTTTCTTTTGTTCCTTTCTTTTTCGCATGTCGTGGAACTTTTTCTATTACTTTATTGCTGTTTATTTCATGTTTAATGCGACAACTAAAAAATCAAACCATGCTGCTTCCTCTGAACCTCTTCTTCTAGTCAGAGGAAACAAAGAGTGCCGATATAAATGGACCAAAAGGAATCATCAGTTCTATTGGCATATCAATTATTGTTGGGTGGGGTTACCTACTTGGTATCACCTTTGCAGTTACCAACATCCCATTCCTTTTGAGTGAGGACAATAATGCTGGTGGTTATGCAATTGCTGAGATATTTTATCAAGCATTCAAGACAAGATACGGAAGTGGTGCTGGGGGAATCATTTGCCTGGGTGTGGTTGCTGTTGCCATATTTTTTTGTGCTATGAGCTCAGTTACAAGCAACTCCAGGTAAAATATGTTTTGTTTACAGGATTCATCTCATATGAAAAAATATTAATAAGATGAATTTGTTTCCAGGATGGCTTATGCATTTTCAAGAGATGGAGCTATGCCGTTATCTTCACTTTGGCATAAAGTAAACAAACAAGAAGTCCCCTTAAATGCAGTCTGGCTTTCTGCTTTTGTAGCATTCTGCATGGCCCTGACGGTATGAGTTTGTCATTTTCTTATGCTTGCTTTGCCACAACAGCCTGTGACAATTCTCGTGAAATCTGGTTCCTCTAGTCATAATTTATTGATTTGTTAGTCATATCACTGGCAATGTTCTCTGCCTTGAGTTAGGTAACTATTCAGTGACAAATATTTATCGGGGAGGGAGGGGAGAGATTATAGCTCATGCCCCCCTGCTTTCAAGAAAGCTAGTATGAAATCCTTGGTTTCTAGCATGGTCCTCCGAATCTGAAGACTCTACCTGTCCCCTCTCCCCAACTGAACTGCACACAGAACCACAACCATACACAAACAGTTGGAGCACTTCATTTTTACAGACTTAAAAGGATTGCATTCTTTCAAAATTTCAATGCAGTAGTTATTTGGCATGAACTGCTTTATGGTCTTATCAGTTTGTATTTCAAATCATTCTTGTATTGGGCTCATGAGCATCTGTCTTCCTCTTTCTATCTTTTTTTTTTTTTTTTCCCCTTCAACTTCTAATCGTGTATTGTATTTTTATCCGAGTGTTTGCAGTCCCTAGGGAGCACAGTGGCGTTTGAAGCCATGGTATCAATCGCTACTATTGGACTCTACATTGCTTATGCCCTTCCCATATTCTTTAGGGTAACTCTGGCTCGAAAATCTTTCAAACCAGGTCCTTTCAATTTGGGAAGCTACGGAGTCCTTGTTGGTTGGATTGCGGTTCTTTGGGTGGTAATCATCTCAGTCCTCTTCTCTTTGCCTGTGGCCTACCCCATTACCAGAGAGACTCTCAACTATACACCAGTTGCAGTTGGCGGCCTACTGATTCTCATAGTTTCGTTTTGGATCTTGAATGCTCGGCACTGGTTTAGAGGTCCCATAACCAACATAGATAGATGAAATAGAGTATGGATGTATACTGATGGTTGTATCTTCAAACATCAATGGTAGGGGTATTATATATGAATGATAGTGTTTTTTCTGAAGTCCGAAATTTCTTTGTTATAACTACCTCCTTTTCATAAAAACCATTTTGACTCAATTTGTAAAATTTTAAAATATTAAATTCACACGAATTAATGTAATTTTAGTTAATAAATTATTGGATATTGTGAACTTTATAAAAAGTATTATGAATTATAAAATTTGGTTTTTTTTTCATAACTTACATAAACTAGATTAGTAGAGCAAGTCTTGTTGGCCTTTGTTTTTTTCTGTTCTTTTTAAGAACCAACTATTAGAATTCGATGATTATATGTATACATTTCATCCCAAAGATTTAGGGGTCATTTGAAGAAATTTAAATTGTGATGTGAATAATTTTAATTATACAAATAACAATATTATATATAGTAAGATTTTTAAGTGTTTTTCGTTGTTAACGGCTGGGTTAATTAAGATTAACTAATTTGCATCAATTTAAAATTTCACGATTTAAGTTAAAAAAATAATAATTAAATGGGTTACTTTTTGTAAAATTGAAAGAGTATCATCTTGTCTTGCACTATGTTTATGAGCTTTAAACCGAAAAGAAAAAAATAAAAACTTATTTAAAAAAAGAAAAAAGAAAAATTTCTTTTGTTGTTTACGAGGAAAGTAAAATAATAATTTATATTTAAAATACTATTTTACCATAATATTAATTATATCATGCTTATAATGTAAATAGTACTCCTCCATTATCAAAAGAATGAACAAAGTACAAAATTTACATATTAAGAAAAACAAAAGTAGAGGAAATAGAGTAAATAAAGTTCTAAATTTATCCTTAGATTCATAAAGTGGTGAGTAATTTTATTTTTATACTTATGAACCCTATTAAATGACATAATTATCTTTCATTTTATGATTTTATGAACAAAAATAATTTTACTCTTAGTCATCATTTTTGAAGATAGAGAGATTATTATAAAAGATTTACTCTTATTATAAAAATAATTTCTCTTAGTCATCATTTTTGATTTTTAAAGTCAAACAATGATATGTTAAATTTAATGTGAATTTATTTAATTTTAATAAATATAATGATTATAATTATATAATATATAATACAAATTATTAATTATTAATTTATTTTATTTATGAGTCAATAAATTTTAAAATTTAAAATACCCTCGTTTCAATCAAAAGTCAAATTGTATGTAAGCAACGGAGTATAACGTTTGGAAAGTTTGAACCCGTAAAGACTAATCTATCAAATATACGGCCGCTCGCTCAGAGACAGAAAAGCAAAGAGCACCAAAGTTCGTTCGATAATGGTTCCATTTTTGAATCTTTCTCCTCATCATTATTACTCCTCAACATTAAAAAAATTATAGGGTTTCAAAAATTTTAACTTGATTGAGCTATTACCTAATTTTACAGGCCGATTCTACAGAAGAACTGGAACCTCTATTTGATTACACTCGCGTACAGCCTTTCGACCTGGTTTGCTTAGACGGTCAGTTTATTCTCTCTCTTAATATACCTGTCATTTTGAATTTGTGTATAATCTCAAGTTTTTTTTTCGAATTTCCAGATGATGATTCTTTATCCCCAACTTTTCCTCCCAAACGACGGAAATTCTCTGAGGTAAATTATCTTCCATGTAAAAGCTTAATGCTTTTATTATTATACTGCAGTTTCTCTCTATAAATGGCGTGTAGCTGTTTGGTTATGTTAATTAGGATGAAAAGGGACCAACGAACGGGGAAGTAATACAAATTGTTGATTGTGGTGAAGACAAGGAAGAGGAAGATTGGTTGCCTCCTCCCTCAAAAATCTCAGTTGGTACTCAAAATCTAAGGGAGAATTCAACTATAAAGGAACTTAGGTACATTTCAATTGGGATTATAGCCTTGTAGGATTATGTATTTACTCAAATTATTGAAATTCATTATGATTGCTATTATTTGCCGATTTTTTTTATTGTTTCTTCAAATAATGTGTAGTGATAATTGAACTTTCAGTTCAATAGTTAATTTGAAAAGCTTCTATTCCTTACTACCTGTGGCACTTTTTTCTTATGTTTGAGGAAAACTACTATGCTTTCCTTACTTTGGTAACCTATTCATATAATGACTATTTGTTTTTCTTTATGTTTTACTTCAATTTCAGTCTGGAAGATATTACGCATAATTTGCTTTTCCATATTTTTCCTTCAAAGTGTGATAATGTTGATAGGTTGAAGAAGCAGGAGTTGTTGTTATGTGCCCAATCAGCTGAAGATATACTGCGAACTGTTGACGAGTCTGCCAAAATAGATCTTAGCACTTCACTGCAGTCCTGTTCAGATAGTGTTGCAGAGCCTCCATCAAAGACTAAACTTGAAAGACCTAAAATATTAATTTCAATACAGGACAAGGATGGACTCAAGCATTTTCGGGTGTACATGGTAAATATATCCCTGCAGAAAGTTTGTTTGAATTAGATTATGCATTACACTAAAGTGTATGTCATCTAGTTTTAATTTGGTGTTATAATATTTGTCAGCTTGAATGCAGTAATTGTCTGATATTGACTTTATTTTTCCTTCTATTCAGTTTAAGCAAACAAAACATGAAACAACCTGTAGGTTTATGGCTAATGAGGAAAACACTTTTCTACAGTATTAGGTGGAACTGTGGAAGGAATTAATTTTATTAAGGCAACCATCATATTTGGCTCGTATGGACATTGATGAACGATATATCTGCTTGAACCCAATCTCACACTTTAGTAGTGGGATTAATGCAGACTACTTATGTATAATCTTCAACTTTTGTGTACTCTGTATCTTTATTTATTGGTATATAGTATTCCATTTAAACATTAATTTTGTATCTTTAATAACTAAGACAAGATATTACATATATCTTGGTTTTTTGCCTGACATAGTTGTATTTTTGACACATATCCTACTCAACGTTGTTCTGTGTAGCAATTTGTGATATTATAAATCACATGTTACTGTTACTGTGGTGCGAGTTATTCAATTATATATTCATAATCAAGAGTTATCTTATTCATATAGGATGATAACTTTGAGAGGCTCTTCAAGATATATGCTGATAAAGTTAAACTTGATATGCAAACCTTAGCCTTTTGTTTTGATGGAGATAAAATTAGTCCCACATCTACACCTGAGGGCCTTGGGATGGAGGACAATGACATCATTGAAGTCCATGTCAAGTCAAGCTGATCCTGGTAACAATCATTGCATCTGTGTGTCTCTGTCATCTGATCATTTTTCTCTCACCAAATGATCTAGTTTTGAATTAATCTACAAATGATCTAGGTGACATCATGATATGCTGAAGAGTTACAGGGAACAAGATAACATATTTGCTTTTTTATGACATATTAGTGTATGATTGGATGAATATGGCTTTCGAACACATGTTGGGACAAGTGTCCTCAAGTTTTCGGACTCATTCTCAACCCAAGGAATTTTCAATTTAATATTTAAAATGAACATGTAAAAGAAGTGTTGACACCTGCTTGAGAGTTGAGAGTGTCCGGCGGATGCATATGCATGGAAAAATCAACCTTAAATTTAGGCTGCTGAACATTGCTTCCAAATTACTATTTATCACTCAACAGTCAGTTATATTTTTCATGTTATTATCTTTTCTATTATGTTTTCAAGTGTATCTTGGTAACTTCTGATGGCTCTGCTTGCTTTCTTTCAGGTTTTTGGTTAAGTTGGAAGTTGAATCAAATTTGTCCATTTTCCCGGGAGCCCCATATTCTTTGTTTCCAAAACCTCTGTGCAGCTCCTTAGTTAATTGCTTAGTTTTTTGCCCTTTAATCGTACAGTTACAATATTGCCTTGAGAAATGTAATCCTAGAAGTATTCTGATTATGGAAAAAAGAAGTTGAAGTTGACGGATTTTTCTTTTAAGGCTTGGGACCTGGTGCTAAGATTTTGTGATTGAGGTTCGCTGCTAAGTTATTGTATTTAGAGTTTGGAAGGTGATCCAACGGATAAGGAAAAAAGGAAGCTGTTCTTTCTTGCTGTGTATGGGCAATTGGAAATGAGAAATGATGCTTATAGTGACCGAAGCCTATACATAGTTTGTTAATTAAAATACCATCATGCCATCAAAATAAATAAAGAAGACTATACATAGTTTGTTAATTAAAATACCATCATGCCATCAAAATAAATAAAGGGCTTTTTTCCTAAACGATTTTAAATACTCCTTCCGTTCCTAAAAGATTGTTGTTTTAGAAGAAAAATTTTGTTCTAAAAAATTTGTAGTTTACAACTTTCAAGGGAATAAATTATTTACTTTTTTATATTTCCCTTACCTTCTCTCGTTGTCTCAAGAAATTCTATTTTTTATATTAATAATTTTTAACTTTTTATAATAATTTTTTAAGAACGGAAGTAGTAGTGTTTGGTCTGGTATCTTGTTAAAATTCATGATGGCCATTCATTTTTTTTTAATGGGTGTTTGATTTCACCAATTATTTTGTTAACTTCACCAAATATTTATGTAGTTGGTGAATTTTAAGGGGTAAAGTGGAACCACTAAAATAATTATTTCTATACATGTACAAAAGATTTTTACACACGGAGAATTGTGATATGGAGTATTATTTGTTATACGTGTTTAGACATATATATTCTAATTTTAATGACGTGTTATAATTTTTTTTTTTTTATTATTGTTTGTGGTGAAAAAGTATTATATCGACAAAATCAATTTAAGACTGCATAAAATATAATAGTGAAAAATACTATTTTTATATGTAATTTTGATATTTTTACATGTGTTTTTATTATACTCTATCAGTAAGAGAAGACCATGTGAAAATATTAAAATTAATATAAAAATAATGCTCCTAATAATATATATTTTTTTGGAATAAGTATGAAATATGATTTTATATTAAAATAAACTTATAAGTTCTAACTATATATTATGGCTCAAATTAAAAAATTACCATATTAAGTTGCAAAATTTTGAGTTGTGGCATGGCAACTACTAGTAAATCCATATTGTTATCTTAAAAAACAAATATATCCTTCTTAATGAATTTGAAATACATGTGTTATTTGAATTTATGAAACTTTGGTCCTTTCCTCCCACTCCTCGCCTTCAGAAGTACCTCCACGTGTAAAAACTCACCCAAAAGTATACACGTAAGACCAAAAAATAGATAAAAAAGAATTGTTAAAAAGCTACTAACAAGACTTTGCTCAGACTCACAAGGGTTTCTGCAAATTTAAATCAAAGCCAACACTATAGGTAATAGTTGTTTTTTTTTTTTTAATTTTGTTTGCTTGAGATTATTTGGATATTTCCATATCTTACAAGGGGATGGGGATCCAATTATTAGATTTTTCTATAGATTGTGAAGTTGATCTTACATAGTTTTGTTTGAATGATATGATGTTGAGGTTTAGTTTTAGTTGTTGATATAAAGTTAAGTTGTTTTTCAAGTAGGGTGCAATGAAGTCTGCTAGCTGATGAAATTTATGATCATCTATGGAGAAAAAAGTATTGAATGGAAGTTTGCCTAACATAACAATTAGATAGATATACTTTTATGTGAATTATCAGTGTTGCTTGTGGATTTTTGGACGCTTCCTAAAATGTTACATAGAGAATATATTTGGGATATTTTGTTTTATATGGAAATCAGAGCTTGTTTTGCCATTTTGCTGCAGAATTGCATTATAACTTTTCCATCCATGTAGAATGAACTAATTAGAGGGCTGATAGTTCTGACAAATGAACTTGGAGAACTTTTCTATGGTGAATTTCTGGGGTTCTATATGATTTGGGATTAAGGGGATGGACAAAGTTTGTGAATACTGTAAAGTTTTGAGGCCAGTTGTTTATTGTAAGGCGGATTCAGCAAATTTATGCCTTCCTTGTGATGTGAAAATTCACTCAGCTAATGCTCTTTCCAACCGCCACTCCTGAACCCTTGTGTGTGACTTATGCAGATGCCACTGGGCGTATATCAAATGTTCTAATCATCAGATGTTCATGTGTCGTAGTTGTGACCGCAGTCAGCACAATGTCTTGTCTCAACACCAGAGGCGTGTAATTAGTAGTTATATGGGGTGCCCGTCTGCTGAGGATTTATCAGAATTGTTGGGATTTGATTTGGATGATAGTACTCGTCAAGATCAATCGTTTTCCACATCAGGTGTTTCTGTGAATACAGGTGCAGTCAATTGCAACAGATTAATGCAGCCTTGTTCACAAGCTGGAGGCTCTTCAATAGGATTTGAAGTGGACTGTGTGACTTCACACTACGGGTGCAGAATATGAAATGGGATCAAAAAGTAAATATACTAAGGTAGGACAGAAAGTTCTGACCTGAAGAATAACTATGCTGTATATGTCGTGTATGTATTTGCTTGTGCATCCTGTTTGCATTTTGGCATTTTTCAACCTGATCACGATATTTCACTTGATTTACAGAAAAGAGGGGAGGTCTTTGTGCAATTTTTTAGGGAACATGATTTGCATCATTGCTGCCTCCTAGTTTATATTATTTTAAATTCTTTTAGATTTTTTTTCTGTGTCTGTGTGTGTTTCTGTGTTGTTTGTGCTTGTGATTCAAGCCAGTATGCTGCCACGCATACAAATATTTTAAATTACTAGCAATATTACATTTGCCTGAAGAGTCAAAGTAACCAAGATGATTAAGGGGAACATTGCTAGCATGCAGTCTAGTGACTTATGGCATGATGCTGATATTATTTTGAACAAGAGTTACCAGATACTCTCATTGATCTAGTGTACCGCGTATTACCAATATTCTAACTTTAGCCTACCGATTTTTTTTAATTGTTTTACCTATAATTGCACAAATATTAATATTCTAACTTAGTATTGGATGCTCAAACATAATATTTGTCCTAAACTATTTATAGAACAACCAATTTGTTGATTCAGATAAATTTTTTCTATAAAACTTAGGATTATTTCATTTAGATTCTAAGAGAATTCCTAAATGTAAGAACTTGTATAAAGATACCCTAGCATACCGTGTACCAAACCGAATCACGTTTCAGGTAACATTGTTTTGAACTACTTAAATACTACTCATAGCACACATTCTGCATTTTAACATTTTAGGAAGTGCAAAGCGTCACTCTATATGTTTCTTTTTAAGAATTAGAAAGATCTATACTCGTTCTGATGCGTCATCTTGCAGGAATTTTACAAAGGTATACAACAGAAAAATACTTGCTTTATTTTGCAACAGATTCTTGATTTGAAAAGGCTTCAGCTCACTGATTGCAGCAACGGTTTGTCTTTCATACATCACCAAGAACAAACTGATATATCTTCATCTGAAAATGAATCAGCATGGAAGCTTGAGAACAATCTTGGTCAACATTCGCAGTATTCCTTCGGTCTTGATTCTGATTTTCAGCAATTGGGAAGTCCTAATGCAGACCTTTATGTGGATTCCTTCTCTTTGCCATTTTCGCAATTGGACCATTTAATCTCTTCTTCATCTGGTGGAAGCCCTTTGCAAGTAGACTCCATTTGGCAATCTAAAACTCTAGTTCATAGTGGCCAGGTTCGATTGTTTACATAATTCACAGTAAATTACTTTAAAACGTATTATTGAAATTCTTTTCTCCATTATTATAAGTGATGATAAAAAAATTTGTCAAAAGAGAAAAAGAAATTACATCTGTATGTGTAATGTCACCCATAGACTTTGAGGAGATAACGAGTGTAATAGTATATTTCTCAAACTACGATGAGCTAGTTTTGTCCCTTAGGCTGATTGATGAGATTGTTAGGCCTTCCTTGTCTAATTGACCATTAAGTGGACCACTTTGTTGTTTGGTTTCTATATAAAGCTTTAGTATTTGGAGCAACTTGTCAAGCTGGTGCAGTGCAAAGGAAGACAAAATGTAATTTTCGAGCATGGCAGCTTGCAAAAACCTAAACTGGAAAAGGGTCATAACCCCTCTAGAAACATCCAAATGGCGCATTATTTGAAACTTTGGAGAGTAGACTGTTTATCTTAAATATGGTACATTATCTGCTTAGACAAAGTTCCTAAATTTATTAATAATTGCCTCCCCTTCTGGGAAGTAATTTAGTAGCCCCAACTGAGGGAGCACAACCCATGCACAAAGAAGTATATAGTAAAAGTCCAGGGGAGTTTGGATTGGAACTTGTGCCGCCAAAACATAACTACATGAGCAATCAACTAGCTCTCAAAGAGGGGCACCCTTTAAAGGTAAGAGAACACCATCAATTATGATTATAAATTTTAAATCTCCCATAAACTCATACACAAAATCACCTCGGATAAGCCTCTAGTCTCCTAATTCTAAATGACTGTCATGAAACAACATCAACAATTTCTAAGAAAATTTCTGCTCAAGTAAAAATATTGAAAAAAATAATAGAATGATTTATGAAAACCTAATGCTGACTAGGTCCCTGCAGTATTTAACTAGAAGATTACTAATGTGACCCGTTGGCATTCAAGTTCCAAAAATGTGGTTCACATGTAAAAGTTGGTCACACAAAGTAGAATTTCATGATATTCATAAATTAAATTAAATTAAATGATTGTTCCTATCTGATTTTGACCAATATGATCAAATATCTATAATGCATTGATTTTATTTTTTTTCAATTTTCTTTAGTTTTGTGCAAATAGGTGGATAACATGAACAGTATCAGTGTCTGCATTTATTAGCAAGTAGGATCGATCGAGTATCAAACTATTTAACATTTTATGACAGCTTTAGTCTCAAAATATGCAAGATCTTGGAGTTTGTGAAGAACTAGGATGCTTGGATGAGCTGAGCATGCCTGACATTGATTTGGCATTCCGGAACTTTGAAGAACTCTTTGGAGGTGGTGAGCAAGAGCCAACAAGAGTACTTCTTAATGACAAATCTATGACATGCGCCTCTGTGGAGAAGGATATATCTTTTGATAAACCAGAGTATGGCTGTGCAAGAGGGATGGAGGTTTGAAAAGCTTTTTCCCTTCAATTCAATTCAGATGTTATATTTACCAACATTTTACATGTATTGCTGCTGAGGAATCCACAATTAACATACCCTGGATTTCAAGTTGTTACCTCCAAAACCCCACGGGTCATTTCCTATACATTATGCAGTTCCGAGGAATGATCTCAAAATGTCTCCTTATCTTGTGGGGTCACTGCCTATAGTTGCTTATTCTACTGATGAGGCTTGAGGGCTAAATCTACATGAAGCCTGGTATTTCTGCTGATAGATTTTCACCATTCTATTATTCATATCATGGAAATATCTTGAGAATCTAGAGTTTTTTCTTTGTCCTGATAAGTATTTTGATAGCGATAGTGACCTCTGTTTCATTAGAGTTGGTAGACTACACATAAATTTGCATGCTACGAAACCAAAGTTATTCCTTCTAAAGTCTGTGTATACTTGCTGTGCAAGTGTTTTTGAAAAACAATTGCTAATTTTGGGAGCTAGACCACGTATGGAAAAGCTCTACCGCTATTTCGCAGGGCAACCCACAAGTGAGGGATACACCTTCAGTCATGATGTTATTTAAATCCTTGATAATCGTCTGCCTGGCTTTCCAAGTGGGTGCTAAAGTGAACTTCTCAGTCAAGTTGACCAGTCTGAGCCTTTCCTGCTTGGAAATTACAATAAATTGGTAAGAGCACTTCCATTTTGTGCTCTTCAACCTGAGCAAAATCCCTAGAATCTCAGTGATGGTGCCAAACATACTAGTTTCACCATAGGATATTATATAAGAAACCCCATAGTTTTTTTTTGTAATGCTATGCAATGAACCAATCTGGTCCTACATTTACACTGACAACAGTCATCATACTCATCACAGTTTAATATGAAAGCTTCCTTCAGTTGATGATACTTAAACATGTTCTCTTTCACTTTCTTGTATGAAATTCTCAACCTAAAATTTTTTATATACGCAATGCATATTTTTCTTTTCTTTCCTTTCAACTTTTTTTATTTTTTTATAATAGGATACTTCGGTGGCTACCTCGTTTATTTCTGCTCAGACAATTCATGTAAAGAAATATGATATATCCTTAGTTTTGAAGAATCTGCGCTCTCAATGCAGAGTCCTGAAAGCAGTGACACTAATTATACTGATTCTGGAGTTTAATCCATCTATTTTAGACGGGAACCTTCATGTAATTCACTTGAACAGGAGTGTGCACAACCGGTAGCCAAAAAAGTTGTCAGAACAAGTTACGAAGAGAGAAGAAGGTTAAAAGGTATGTCATGGTTTAAGATGTTGTAATAAATTTCTATGAATGGTGGCAATTTAACCAAACTATCAACATACATTTTGTAATAGAAAATTATATAACAGTTTATAAGCCTTTGTGTTTGTTTCAAAGTACAGAACCTACAAACATATAGCTTAGAGTCTAATCATATCTTGTTCTGGAATTATGAATCTACTTAATTACTTACATTAACCATCCTGGAACCTAGAGTTGTATTATAATTCATGAATCTTGTACATTCTATTTTCTTGAATTTTCAGGTATAAGAAACAAATTTCGGAAAGCTGAAGATGATGCACGGAAGCGGGTAAAAGACCGATTTTCTGATACGGTGGTGCGGACCAATCTATTAAACTTATATGCATCTTGTTTCTGCACATAAATGAGAACCAAATGTGGATTCATGAGCTATTTTTACCAAACAAATAAGCACACGATTTTATTTAGAAATTTTATATCAGGAGAAAAAGAAGCACAAATTAACCAGCGTGATGACTTTGCATTCAGAAATGTCATAATCTAATTCTTGTGTTACTTTTTTTCATTACCATACCATACTATTTTCAATTAACTTTCAAACCACGCAAAATGTTATAGTAATCAAATAGGATGGGAGTTAATTAATTAGGAGGAGGATAAATAAATACATTGCCCTCCCTAACCGCAAGTAGGGGTGTGTGCGTGTTTTTTGTTGCCTAAGTCAAGAGTTGTGCACAAGCATTAAGAAAATAATTGTATATCATTAAATATAATATCAAATGTTTATATTGATCTTGTATTAAAAAAAAAATTATTATTTATTAGACAAAAAATAGTAAGAGAGTCAAAGTTATATTTAATATTTGTGATAATATTAAAAACTAAGTAATTAATGTTTATTTAAAATTATAGACAAAAAAATTCTCTAAAACGTCTTATACTAATGTACGGAGGGAGTATCTTGCAACTAAAACTAATGGGTATTTGAGTCATTTAACATTTCACTCAGTCCGCGCTACATGTGATGTGATGCTCAAATATTTCCCGCGTAAACAGACATCTCCCGCAAGAAATGATCCAAGGGACAAGAATGATTCGCTTAATGGGTCCAAACAGGCAATTCATCGTTCTCGAGTTGGTTGAATTCAGTTTACATAACTGCCCTTGAGGATAAGGCATGATTATGAATCAGGACTACCGATTCTATCCATTCCAAGGGTAATTTCGGTGTATAAATTGATCTCATCACCGCCAATAAGTTAAAAATGATTCTGTTACGTATATATAGTTGTGCCTGTGCGAGTATAAGAGTAATCAATAGGTTTTCAGATTCGCCAAGAAGCATGTTCATATCTTCCCTCATTTTCTCTCTCTAACACTTCATTTGCCTCCCTCTCAACACTCTCTCTCTCTCTCTCCGCACAAGCAAGGGGAAAAGTAGATAAAAAAAGAAGAGCTCCTCAACTTCAAGTGATCAATCTTCCTTCGATCTTAATTTCTAATTGATATATTGTACAAATACATACATGTTATTCTATATAATTGCGATTCTAATTTATCAGTTTGATGATAATTAATCAATTTGATGATAATTAAGCTACAAAGTATTGTCGATTTTAGTTTGATTGATAGGATTTTCGTATAATACTGCTTCGTTATTTTTTCTCCTGCGAAGATGGAGTTGTGCTCGAACATTGAATTTTCACTTTCTATAGTATTGTGTTGTTTTTGAAGTTTCGTCAATTCGATCGATATTCAGGTATTAGATCCAATTAAAAACTGCATTGAGCCTATTTTCCAATCCATGCTTTAAATCGAGCGAATTCCATAAATTTATGTATATGTGTGTGTGTGTGTATATATATATATATATATATATATATATATATATATACACATTTATGTTTTTTTTTTTATGATGTTTCAGTGAATTTGTCTAAAGTTACTTGTTATTTAATTGATCCTATAACGAAACACATAAATTTATTATAATATCAGCCAAGAATCGCACAATATATAGTCGCGTCTGTTTGTGAATGTGCAATATTTGTTAAAATTTACTACAGAAATATGTTCATCTTTCTTTGATTTGTCTACAGAGACAAAAATGCAGAAAGATATGTCAACTAGCCATGGCGGATTCAACGAGTTATCATCACTCTACTCCCCATTTTTCAATAAATCAGACGGCTACGATTACAGCTCACTCTATCCCTCAATTTTTCCGTCAACTCCAAATCTGAATTCACCTCTATTCTCACCCACGCCCAGTTCCGATGTTTACACGCATCCATCTCAGTACTTATTCACAGAGCACCACGAGGATTTAATGGAGCGGCGGAACTGGTGTCTCTCTCAGCTACGGGAAACTGCCAAAGAAGCCGAAGCTCTACGTCAAGAGAACCTCAATCTCCAGCTCGCCAATATTGAATTGAACAAGCAATTCAAAAATCTCTTAATGCTTCAATCGTCTGATCGCCAGAACTCCTGCATGTCTCCGGGGTCATCAGCTGCTTTCTCCTCCCCTTCTCTCATTGACGGTTTCCGAAGGAATCGTATTTCTGAGAAACCGGCGGCATGGGATGATGAGACGGAGAACCGCGAGACTTTGGACGTGAACCGGGTTTCGCTGCCAAAGAGTATATCCGTCCGGTCTAATGGTTACTTGAAGACGGTTCAAAATGGTGGGAGTAGTAGCAGAGGTGTTGGTCGCGTTCGTGCGCTGAACCGGATCAAACCAGTCAAAGCAGAGGTAATAACCCTGAACTTGCTTGCCATTGAGTTACAGTTATGTTAAATTACAAAAATGCCTGGTTGTGTGTTTATGATACGGTACAAGCATGTGTAGGGAGAAAATGTAGAGCTCAAAGGAACTGTTTTCTGATGCTCTGATGTGGTGATTGCAAGTGTTAGGAGTTCAGTAAGTATGTTGGGTTTGGTACTGTTCCTACAAAAATTGCATGTGTGAAAATGGACAGGGTAGATATATTTAAGTTTTTTTCCCCAACAATAATGTGAAACTTAGATGCTAATGAAATATGCAGAAACAATATTTCTGCAACCATAAACACAGTTGTAGATAAAATAAGAATTGGCCGTTTTGCATAAGCATGTTGAAGTTATCACAAAAAGAAATCAACTGCACATCGATATTAAGATGATTATAGTTACCAATGAGCCTAAGCTCAGTTGGTACCCCATGCCTCTTAAAAAGCAAGAGGTCTTGGGTTAAAACTCCACCCCCGGATTATCAAAAAAAAAATGAAGATATTGTACAGTAAAATGTTCATTTTGCATATTTAGGGACAGTTTATTGCTACTTCCTTTTATTGTTATAGGCACCCTCATCAACAAAATTTAAATTAAATGCAAGCCTCTTTGACACTGAATGGATTACTACCCTATCGTCTTGCTATTTGATAATATTAGCATATATACTATAGCCAGCCATGTTTGGCGTGCAAGATATTAATGCGTAAGTTGGTGGCAATGTCAGGAATAAATTTTTTCTTACAGATTTCACCAGTCATAGTGTTGTTGAGTAGCCCTTAAAGAGTCTAATACTACCTTTTACAATTTGAATGACTTATAACACCCTAAAGAGTATTCACCAGCATTTTCTTGTAACTAAGATGTAACATTTCTTGAAACAAAGAAATAAATAAGCATATAGGCAGCATAGCATGGTTGAGATTTACTTTTGGGCTGATAGGTGATGAATTAATGATAATGTAGCAAAGGGTGTATGTTCGTGGAGAGAAGAAAGAGGAGAAACCACTTGAATTGCAAGTGTACAATCAAGGCATGTCAAAGACTGAGCTGTGCAACAAATGGCAGCAGACTGGAGCGTGCCCATATGGAGACAACTGCCATTTTGCTCACGGTATTGAAGAGCTCCGCGCAGTCCTTCGTCATCCCCGGTACAAGACTGAGGTGTGTTGCATGGTCCTCAATGGCGACCCTTGCCCCTATGGCCATCGCTGTCACTTTCGCCATTCCCTTAGTGATCAAGAGAGACTCATGATGCAGCAATCTAAGCTTAGAACACTAAGGCTGAAATAACGGATGATGATGGTGAGAAACCTATAATTTGCCGAAGCTCTAGTAATTGTTTATAATGCTCAATAATATAGCTATAATAATCAGACGTAAGTTTGGAGTAGAAAAGAAACGAACATATATATGCATATAAGGTCAAAATAATCTGTCACAAGGAAGACTGAGCTTATCAGGTTAAAATATATTTGAAACTTTGTGGTTTAGCAGCAAGTGCAGATAGTTGACGGTAAATGTGGTATATTAAATGATTTTAGCTTCCACTGCCCCTATAATTTTACTTTTAATGCATATGACTTTATATAATTACTAGTTATAAGAGGACTCTGAATAGTAGGAAATTGATGTGTAATTCTTGACTCTTGACTGGTGTCATCATTTTTAAGTAATCTTCTCCTACAATGGATTACATTTTATTTTTTTTGCATATACGTATACCTTAGTGCTCTTAGAAAAATTATATATATGAAAGATGCTTGGTTTATTGGAGTAATATCGTCGATGACCCTTAATAGTTCACACATTAAGAACTAAGAAGCTGTGAAAACAAATGTGAGATCATGTTGATGAGAGAGAGAAAGATGATTTTAAATTTGGACTATAAAGTTGAGAGTCTATTTATTTAAAATGAAGAAGATCTTAATCACTTTTCTCTCGGCCGAGTATTCGGCTTACGACTTCTAAATTCTAAGTTCTAACCAAGTAGCTGGTTCTATACGCGAAGTTGGGCTTTACCCCAGGCTCGACTGAAGGTTTGGCCCAAATCTTTATGTTTTCTTAGTGCAATCTAGGACCAAGCCTCAAATGATGGAGCATTTGACTCACCTTCATAGGTCCAGGTTAGGCTGAGGCCCAGTGATCGCCCAGAGCATTTGACTAACGAGTGTCTTACGCATGCCAAACCTCATCTCTATACGGACTATACCTACTTGCATGCGAGGGAATAAAACCAGGGTGACTAACAAATAAAGTGTTTATTCTTATCAAATATAGTTAAAAATTTTGATTGTTTATAAACAGTTTATTTCAAAGACATTGTTTAACTCAAACACTGTTTTTGAGTTCAAACATAACGTTCTAAAAATGATGTATTGTGTTTAAATCACTAAATACACCAAATACTACTGGTACAAAAACTTCAAGTCTCAGTGGACGAAAAATCACAAAATCATCTTTACATACGGCAAAACGCGTTTTTTTAGTCTCTACATGGTGAAGCTTCTGGCTACCTATATGTTTTTTTAGTCCCAATGGCTACCTAGTGTTGTGGATGTTTCCTAGCAATTTTTCTTCTCCTTCCCCGTCAAAATCATATGAGAAAAAGAGGGAGTTAGGGGGAAAGGGAGATAGCTACGGGAAACTATAGGAGTGGGGGGTTAGGAAAGACTTATGAGCTCTCTTTCTATATTAAAATCTGTTTACAAGTCTTGCCTAAGCCACCCATTCCCCCTGGTCTACTGAGAATTACTCCACTTCCTTGCTACTACTCTTCCGGTCCCCAATAAAGACAGTCCGGCAATTTCTTTTGCTTTTTAGATCCACTTTTGTTTTCGTTTCTTCTACTAGAGAGAAAAAGAAAAGAAAAAAGAAAGGGCAAGAGGGAAAGGGAGTTGGATCTACAGAAAGTTGGTGGTGTGGGATTCTTCATTCTTGGAAAGGAGGATTATTTTTCAAGACGAAATTGCCCTTACCGAGACCTCCCATACCGTTGATTTTCTGTGGTTCCTCCCCTTCCTTCCCTTGCTCTGTTTTAATCTCTCAACTCAACAACATATACTGTAGCCTCAAAGTTACTACTTTGCTTTTTATGTATCCTAACTATTTTTGGATCAATCTGATACCTTTTTTTTTCTCCCCATGATTTCGGGCGGCTTAATGCTTCGAACTTATTGTCGAATCCATATAATCCATCAATTGAACTAAAAACATCATGACTTGAATACTTTGTATATAACATTAATCAGCACAAAAATTATTTAAGTGGTCTTTATTTTCAGATGTGCACCAGCTTATTCAAAATATGCTACTAATCTTCTTTCCAGAAGCCAGATGTCTTCTACTACCTTTTGTTATTTCATATTCGTCTCGTCTTCTCTAAATTCATCAACACATGGACTGATGGACCTCCCTCCAAAGTGATGGTAAAGGTTTTACTTGATCTGCTCATCTGTGTTATTTATAAAATTTTTGACAAGCCACTTTCAATTTTTTTGTGAATATATTACAAGAACAAATAGCCTATAAATGAGAGCTTTTGGACAAGGAACCTCAAATTTACTGAGGACGTGTTGGCTATGCTCAAACGAACTTTTAAAAAACCAACTTGTATGTTGTTTTTTACTGTGTTTGTGACTTATTTTTTAACTTATAAAATGATTTATAAGTTTTTTAAGAAAGTAACAATTTCTTATAAATTATTTTAAAATAAGTACGCTTAACTAAATGTAATGATTGTTTTGTCTTTATATTAGTTATCTTACCAACTTATTTTAATTTATAAGTTATTTTAGTCAACTTATTTTAATTTAATTTTCAACTTATAAATAAAAATAATATCAAGTACTTTTATTTATAAATTATAACTTAAAATAATATATAAATTATTTTAAATTTAAATACATAAAATATTTTAAAATAAGTCATTCTCGAAAAGGCCTGAGTGGTGTAAAAGTTACCAACATTGAAATATGTGAAAAGTTACATATAAGAAGTTACTTGGGTTTATTGATCACTTTTATCTAGTTTAATTTGAGTAAACGGAAACTAGCAACTCAAAACAATTGATTGTTTAACTACTGCTGTAAATGAATATATTCGAATCTATATATGTAGTGATATTTATATTTGTATTTGAGAAAAAATATTTTATCCGTATTCATTTTTGATATTTGACGAATTTTTTAAGGTTATCCTTTGAATTTGATATTCAAAAACTATTCGAATATTATCTGTTTTTCGAATAACTATCTGAATTCATTTACATAATTAATTAAAATTAATAAATAAATAATTAAAAATTACTATTATGATATTAATATAATGTAATACAATCATCAATTATATGATTTAATTTTAAAATTCAGAAGAAAAAAATTAATTACTCTATTTAATAAAATATCTTTATAAAAGATATTAAAATTTTAATAATTGTATAATAAGATCTGTTTTTTGCTCGAAATTATGATACCGAATATCTGATATTTATTATTCGATAAATAAGTTGACGGACGGATGTTAAACATGTAAGAATATACATTTAATTATATTCATATCTGTTTATTTTCAAATATCTCTAATCGAATAAGAATAATATCCGCGGACGAACATTCTATTTTTTGATTTTCATTTACAACCCTAACATAACCAAGAAGACAACTATAATCAATGATGAATCTCAATGGTTTTAAATTTTGAATCTTAAATATGTGTATTGCGCGCTGTTCATGAGTTTTAGAAAGGAGAAGGCAAAAAGAGGAAAAGAGAACGAGCGATTTTTTAAAAATTTCTTCTCAATTTTT
This sequence comes from Panax quinquefolius, assembly GCA_020205615.1. Taxonomy (NCBI): domain Eukaryota; kingdom Viridiplantae; phylum Streptophyta; class Magnoliopsida; order Apiales; family Araliaceae; genus Panax; species Panax quinquefolius. The sequence continues at coordinate 117,475,125 of CM035159.1, read as the reverse complement.
TTTCCAAACTTAAGAATCTTTAGAATAAAATTTTATTAAAGACTTAAGTGAGATACTAAAATACCAAAATTATTCTTAAAATAATTTTAAATTTTATCTTATAAGGGTAAAATAATAATTTAATATTTCAAATAAAAATTTATTTCCCAACTTACAAACACAAGAAAATAAAGTTTTCTTTCATTTTCTTTCTTTCATAAATTTTAAATTTCTTTATTTTCTTTCCTTCTAAACTCACAAACACAGTATTATAGAGGAGCAAAATGCCCACACAACACAAGTTGGGCCCATACCGAGCCCAAAATGCTTAAGTTTTGACTCAACCCATGAATTCCTTCAACAGTCTAAGCATATAAAAAAGCAGACAAGTCAGAATCCACGTGGTTGGTGGTACTGACATTATTTCTCAATTTAAAATTTGGACATCATCTAGAATTCAGATAAGAATAATACTCCATAATGCAAAGGGATAGATTGGTAAAATCACATGACTCCAAAACGCAGCAGCTTTGGTTTTATCCCTATATAATAATGGTGCCAAGGCATTTCAAGGCCATACGCATAAATGAAGAGAAACTAGAGTAGATGGAGAGGGAGATAGCTTTGGGAAACTAAAGGCAGTAGGTGGTTTGGAAAGACTAATAAGAAACTCTGTTAGCTTCTTCATATTCAATTATATTTAATAATTATTTGGTTGGGTTTGAAGTAGTACAAGTCTTTCCTAGACCGCCCATTCCTCTGGTTTCCTGAGATTACTCCCTCTCCCTTCCCACTACTCTTTCTGTTATTGACTACACTCGCTTGGATCAGATCCATCCTTTTATTATTTCCCTTTCTCCTAATATATATATATATATATATATATATATATATATAATTGTAATTGTAGAGAGAGTAAAAGAGAATGAGAGGGAAAAGGAGAGAGATGTACAGAAAGCTGTGGATATTAGAAAGAAAAGCCAAAACTAAAACTGTTTGCCAAATTAGTATAGGAAGGAAGGAGGAAAATTATTGACTGGATTTTACATTCTTCTCCATGCATATATTAGCAACTCCAGGAACACAATCCTAGTCTATATTTAGTCTATAATTTATCTTCCAGTTCTAACAGGTAGACTAAATATAGTTTGTGACTATATTTGAAGCACCAACAAGATTAAATCTAAGAAGTTGATAGTTCATGGACTATAATTTTAATTATATTTAAATGGGAGAGTGGAAGGAGATTGGAGCTTTTTTAAATTTATAAGTTATTTTAATCTTTTTATATTATAGTACACGAGATAGTCCATCTGTTAAAGAGATAGGAGACTAAAGAATATTTGTTAATGTCACCATCAAATAATTTAACTGTTGGAGATGCTCTAATCAACCAGGAAGGATGTACATGGCTATTGTCGGTTGGGATCTGGGTACCGGATGACAAGGTTTTGTTTATGATATTGCCCCCCTTCCAAACTAATTTATATTTTGTTGAGTGAGTATTATTAATGTCACATTAGTATTTTTTTTATAGTTAATGTTAATAACTTGGTTAATAATTTTAGAATGTTTAAGTCAATAAACACAAAATATTCTTTGAGACGGACGAGGCTGCCCTTAAGACTTTAGAATGTTTAATATATATTTTTTTTATAGTAATTTTAATAATATATTTTAAGATCCCATATAGTATTAAATTTATAAATCATATAAAATTTTCAAAACGGATGAGTAACTAATAAATACTGTAACAGGCGATTTCTGAATTAGGATGGTCAAAAAAGTGGATGTGTTTGGTGAACGACAAAGAAAGTAATAAATTTAATAGTTGAGCAGATTGTGTCATAGAGGCATCATGCATGTGAACATCTTGTTTTTCCAATACGCCAATAATAACATAATAATGAGAGCAGATCTTCTGTATTTAATTTTTGTGCTCTTAATTTTCTTGTTTTTTAGTTTAAATTTTGACACTTAATTTCTTATTTAATATAAATTAATTTAAAAATTAAATAAAAGAACACGTGTCAAAATTTAAATGAAGAAACACAAGAAAAATAAAAAATTTAAGAATAAAAAATTTGAAGATAAAAGATCTGCTCTCAATAATAATGGGTGTGTATCATATCACGTGGTTGGTAGGTAACTAAATTTTGGGCTACGCCAGCAAGGTTATAACTTATTACTATTTATAAATATTATAGTAATTCTCCGTTGAAATAAAAATTAGAATAAATATATTTGAATTTTATTTATTTATATTTTTATTTATTATTGGAGGTCAAAATATAATTAAATAAAATTCAAATACACTCGTATCTAATTTTCATGTCCACATATAATTTTTATAAAATTTAACATGGACCCTTACCAAATATTACGACCTTTCCTTTGTTTTTTTTTTTCAAAATAACGTGAACAGTAAAAATATTTTCGAATCAACTATTAAATTTTTAATGTCAAGAAAATGACAAGCTTTCTTAACCACCTGGCCAACCCGTCGGGGTTGCCTTTCCTTTTTTCCATATTTCCATTTGATTATTTTCTTAGTTAACTTGTATTAAATTTAAAATTAATATAAATTTTTAAATTTTTTATTAAAATAATATTAATATTATAAATTACATAAAATCAAGATTATTGCCTAAAAATTAAATAAATAATTGAATAGAATCCAAGACAAATGTATTTTTTATTTATAGAACAAAGGAAGTATGACTATTAATTGTACTAAATGGTAAATGCTATCTAACCCACCAATATTATTAAGGAGGTGTTTGTTTAGCGCTGAATAGCTGAATCAATTAGTCATTCATTGCGTTTATTTTGAATAAAAATCGTCTGAATAGCTGAATTGATCAGATTTTTGGGCTAAATGACCAAGTATAATTTTTTTGACTGAATGGGATGGATGAGTGTTGAATGAAATATTTCATAATTTTTTTTAATATTAAATAAATTTACAACAATTTTGAATTTTTTCAAAAGGGTTAAATAATAAAAATTTGTTATTAAAATATTTCAGACATGTCAATTATCAAACAACTTTATTTATTCAGTGTTCAAAATTTTACTTGATGCAACTCATTCAGATTACGCAAATATTCAGAATTATTTCATTTAATTTTATCAAACATCCCTAAGACAAGTAATGAATCAACGTATCAAAAGCTGGAGTGAGCAGCCCCAACCTCATTTAAGCCGTTCATTTATTTTAAATAGTTCGAAAATCTAAAGGGTCCTTAACACTAATATACAATAATTAAAAAGTAATTACAAAAATAAAACACACAAAACATAATTACAAAAATAAAACAACACAATATAAAGTTGCTAAAATCACGTATATATGTCAGTTACACACTTTTCCTATTTACAACTAACTGCTCCTAAATTCAAGCAACTGAGATTCAAGCGACTGAAATCCAAATCTTCTGTCGAGACACACCTCTGAGATCGGAGAAGACGAAACTTTTTGTCGCGATCGGAGAAGACGAAACACAATCGAACGACAAGTGATTGTTGAATACAAAATCACAAAGAACTTCGATACAAATCAATAATCGAGGTATGTGAGATTAAAATTCATATACATATAGTTACATATGCTTGCTACTTAATTCATATATTGATTACCTTTCTTAAGTTTTTCACACTTAAAATGGTTATTACAAATTCCTATAACGATTGGATGATTCATTGATATGTTTTTTATTATGGTTACTAAATATATATAAATTGTTCTTGATAATTGTGGTTTTGTTTGCTAAATAATGTTTATTTGATGGCTTTATAATTTTTAAATGAGTTTGGTTTCTTCATGAAACTGTTGGTTACTCTCTAATGTTGTCTTGAATATCGAATAACATTATAATATCTAATGTTATTTTGGTTCTTGTCTAATGTCATCTTGATTATCGCTCTAATCTTTGTCTTGTTATCGTGTAACAATATATTGATTCTTGATTAATCGTCGATTCGATTCTTCGTGTAACATTATAATAGTTACTGATTAATGCTAATTCGGTTACTGTGTAACATTATAATGGTTCTTGTCTAATCTTCATCTTTCGTTATCGTGTAACAATATATCGTTACCGATTAAAGTCGATTCTTTCTTCGTGTAACATTATAAGGTTACTGAATATTGTTGAGATGGTTGCTGTGTAAAATTATAATGGTTAGTGCATAATATTACTGAACAATGTTGACTTGGTTATTGAAAAACGATGACTTGGTTACTTATTAAATACAATCGGTTACCTTCTTTTAACTGTTGGATCTTTAAGTACATATTAATGTTTTTTATATTGATATTTTTTATATTGTTTATTTTTGCTGTAAAATGCATGTCAAATTTGTTTTATGTTATGGATACTAAGTAAATATATGTTGGTTACTGTATAATGTTTATTTGCTTGCTTTATAATTTTAAAGTTTATTTTATCGATTTTTTTATAATGATTACTTATTAAATACATCGGTTACCTTCCCGCAATTGTTGGTTTCTCGTCTAACTGGATTTGGTTAGTATATAATGCTAACTTGTTCTATCGTAAAAATTGCAATGATTATCGCATAATATTACCCCAAAGATATGTTCAGTTACTAACATTATGTAGTTTGGTTACTGTCTGACATTGAGTTGGTTACTTTACAGACCATAAGCTAATAGTAACCAAAAACATACTAAAAGGTTGCTTCATCTGATATGCTGGTCGGTGAAATATCGCTTATAATCTGAAATTTGATGGACAATGTTGTTATGTATTATACAGTTTATGAAAAGATTTGATCCAGTTGCAATTTGGCAATAACTGTCAAGATTGGAGTGTTGGATTTTGGCATTTTTAGAGCCTAATTTCATTGGAAACGTGTCAACGATCAAAAGTTACTAGCTTTGCTGGTGAACTGTATGGTTTTTTGGTCAAATTCTATCATTTAGGCCTTCAAAATTGCATGTAAAAAATTAGTTTATTTTCTGGTTACTAACATTATGTAATTTGGTTACTGTCTAATATTGATTTGGTTACTTTTACAATGTTTATTCAGGTTTGCAAACAATGGAGACCGATAAGAATTAATACAACAAATTTAATTATTTATAAGAATATATAATTGTTTACTATTAGTAACCATTAACCACATGGTTGGTAACATTTTTGATGGTGTACAATAACCAAAATTGATGTTGATTAAAAATGTGGTTTATTATTGATTTGGTTACTGTATAATGTTTATTTAGTTGTTGTATACTTTAAATGTTTATTTGGTTACCCCGTGGTTACTATATACTCGTATATTGGTTACCTTTTTTAAGTTTTTCGCTCTTTGATTTGTCACAAAGTCAGTATACTGACTGTTTTGATTGCAAAAATGCATTTGAAAATGTGTTTTATATTATAGTTATTAAATATATATAATTTGGTTGTTGTTTATTATAAATTTGGTTTCTGAATAATGTTTATTTGATTGCTTTATAATTTTTAACTGATTTCTATTGATTTTATTATATTGATGGTTACTCATTAAATACATTATTTAACTTTCTGAAACTGCTAGTTACTGTCTGATGTTGTCTTGTTTACTGTGTAACATTGTACTGTCTAATGTTGTCTAGGTTACTGATTAATGCTGATTCAGTTACTCATTAAATGCATTGTTTAACTTCCTAAAACTGCTAGTTATCATTCGATGTTGTCTTGTTGTTTATCAGTAACATCAGTATTGTTTAATGTTGTCTTGTTATCGATTAATGCTTTGATTCTATTCTCGTGTAACATTATAATGGTTATTGAATATTGTTGAGTTAAGTTATTTGTGTAAAATTATAATGGTTAATGCATATTATTATTTGAACAATGCCGACTTGGTTAATTTGAAAAATGATGACTTGATTCTTCGACTAATCTTTGGTTTGTTACTTGCTTAACATTATATTTGGTTCCTGACTAATGCTAGTTTGGTTGTTGTTTAATATTATATTTGTTCAGCTTTCATCGTGCCAAGATGACAAAGAAAAATGGGATATGCCAGAGGAAGTAAGAAACATATGTAAAAACTACCAACACAAGAAGACCAACGGAAGATCAAGAATAGGAGGTACAAACATGGGTCCGAAATCAAAATTCAAAACAAATGCAAAGAAAGCGAGAAAAAGGACACAACAGAAAACACGCAATAATCCACCTATTTTAAGACCAAAAAAGGCCCGATAAATTGTTGTACATTAAGAGTGTAAATACATGAATATATAATTGTTTACTATGAGTAACCATTATCCATATGGTTGGTAACATTTTTATTGTGTACAATAAACAAAATTGATATTGATTAATATTTTGATTTACGATTATACAAAATAGGCTGCTATATAACGATTTTAAAAATAATAACTAAAATCCTCACTGATTGTATAATAATAGTAGTCAAACACCATTAACCTGTGTATCCAGCATCTTGTAATGAAGGGGATATTGTTTGTTTAGGCAATCCAATTATACTAAGACATGTACATTTCACAATTGATATATGTCCCAAAACAAGCTTGTAACTCTCTCTCGTTACTTATCAAAACAATAGTTGGTTACCTTTACATACATATTTGGTTACCAACTGTACATCTCAAACAATGTAGCAAACACAACTTAAAAGAAACAATAAATAATAACTAAAATACCTCATTGATTGTACAATAATAGCAGTCCAAAAAATAATTAAATAACAAAGAAAACAAATATAATAAATAAGTAACCAAATAGTTACATAACAAGAACTGCAACATGTTTTAATGGTAACCAAAATGAAACATCATATAATGAAACTTAGTTTAAGCAATCCATTTATACTATAACCATAATGTAACATAATAAAACAAGAACTATATAATTATATGATAAGAACTATAACAGATTTTAATGGTAACCAAAATAGAAACATCATGTAATGAAATCCATTTTAGGCAATTCATATATACTAAACAATTACATATTAACCGTAATAAAAAAAATAAAAGTATCCAAAATCCCACATTGAGGACACAATAATAGTAGCCAAACCATAAGGTAACAAAGAATCAAAAACATAATAAAGTAACCAAATAGTTATATAAAAGTAACCGTAATATGTAAGATGTGTTTGTGAAAAAATGAAAGTAGAAATAGAATAACATAAACCTTGTAGAATATATTTGAAGGAATTTACAAAATAATACATCAATGTATACTAAACAAATACATGGTTTATTATGACTTAGGTTTATTATTTAAAAATAATACATCCACAAACTAATGATGCCTTTAACTTCATCAACCTGCTCTTGGGTTCAATTTCTTGGTAATAATGTCTGGGACTTCCATGTCACACCAATATATAACTTTTCCAATGAATTTTATCTATTGCATTCCTCACAAAGAAAGATTTCATAATCGCAAATTTAAATAAATATTAAGAACCAGATATAAACAATATTTATATCATAAACAGCTTACCAAACAAATACATCAGTAAGCAAAACAACATATAAAAGTAACCAAAATCTCAATTGAGGAAAAAAAAATGGTATCCAAATCATAAGCTAACAAAGAATAAAAAATATACTAATGAAGTAACCAAAATAATTATATGTTAAGAACCAAAACATATATTAATGGTAACCAATACATAAACAACATATAGACTAAAATAAAGTTTAGTCAACCATGTATACTAAGCAAATACATGGTAACCATAACAACATAAAAAAGTAACCAAAATACCAAATCAAGGTAACAAAAATGGTATCTCGAATCCCAAATTAACAAAGAACTAAAACATAATGCGAAGTAACCAAACAAATTATACGATAAGTAATAATAATAAAATTTAAATTAACACACCTTTAAAAATAGTTGTAAATATCAAAACCACTAGTTTGAGACCGAACAACCTGGGTCAAGAATTTTGAGATGTGATGTTTAGCATATTGTTGAATGAAACGACATCCGTGCATTCACGCTTTTCTTAACACATCGATTGCTTCCTCCACCAAATAAAGTGATGGCTACCGGGCAAACAACCAGGTTGGAGGTAGCGTTGTAACTCCAAATCTTTCTTACACCTAGACCATATAGATTCTCGTAATATAGCATTACATCACCATGTATTTTGAAAGAATCAAATCTTACTCAATTTCTCCAATATCAAACTATACGGCCATTCGCATAATAATTTTACGCCCATAATCGAAATTGAGACCATATACAAACCAAACGCTTTCCCTAAACTTGAACTCTGAATTATTATTGAGATTAATAATGGATCAATAACAGCAAATTGTATGAAATATAAATTGTACGACTGCAAAACCTGAACAAAGTTGGTGTAGTATCTGAAGATCAATATTCATTAACCAATTTACGGCATCCAGTAAGAAGAAGAAGAAGAAGAAGAAGAAGATTTTAGAGAGAGAAAGTACGAAAATTATGGAAGTTGGAAGAAAAAGAAGGTTTATTTACATAGGAATACGCGTTTCAAAAAAATCACCCGATTTGCCATATCAGCCAATTAATACTAATCCCTTAAATTAAGGAATCATAATTACACTAATATTATAAATAAATATGAAAAAATATTTTATTTTTGTAATTATTTTATAGGTGTGATTTTTGTAATTATTTCTAAAAATGTACTAATAAATGTAATTTATCCAAATCTAAATATCAAGCCCAACCAAACATACGACAAGAACCCATTAAAACTAGTCCAGTCCAATAGTAACACAATTAGACATTATGAAATATGGATAAGTTTTTAGCGGATTCCAAATGCGCCACTTGGATACCCAAAACCCTTGACACAACTTTCTATGTTTTGAAAGTGAACAGACCCCCCAATTAACTTACCAAATAAAGAAGTTTAATAAAGGCGCGTTAATTAATGTTAGAAACTAAAACTTCTACATGGGTTTACTCTTAAACATCGAATTCAAAGGATGTATACTGAATTTAAGAGATAGGGTCCATTAAAATATAATTTAAAAATTATTTTCTTCGTTCTTTAATATAAGATGATTTTAGAAAAAATATAATTTTAATTCTCTCATTATTTTTTGTCCAATAAATAATAATTTCTTTTTTTAATACAAAGACAATATTAACATTTGATATTATATTTAATAATATATAATTAATTTTTAATACTTATACACAACTTTAAAAATCTTATATTAAAAGATGGAGGAATACATCTTTTAGTGGACCTCATATCTCTTGAATTCAATGTTCATCTCTTAAATTCTACGTTAAGAGACTTTTTTTTATATTTTTACATCATTTTTTTTTCATATATATATAAATATATAATGAGTCTTTTTTATTATAAAATAATAATATAAAAATATCACAAACATATATGAAAGATCATTTTACTTTTCTATAAATTATTAGCCTCACCTCGAACCAAAGCTAGTCTATTCATTTAAGAGAAGAAAAAGAGCATAGGGGGAAAGGGAGATGGGTCTTATGAAGGCAGAGGTAGTGGGTGGCTTAGCAAGAAAAATAAACAACTTCAATTCGCTATTTTTCTTGCCAATTCCTCCCATTCCAATGGTTTCATGAGGTTACTCCTTTTCCTATCATATCCTTGTAACCCAACACCCCCAAAACGTGTTCGACAGAGAGAGAGAGAGAGATCTAGATGAAGTTGTTTGGATGGGTGATTTGGAAAGAAAAGTTTTTCTAGATACTGTGAAAGAAATTCTTTCCTATTCCACCCATCCCATTGATTTCCTCTGGCTCCTCCCCTTCCCTTTCTTTTCCTGTTTGGATCTAGATCTACATCTACATCTACATAACAGCTACTACTTTTTCCTGTTACTTGTATTTGTTTTTCTTTAACGTGATAATTATTCTACAGATCTGTAATAAATCAAGGCTCTCCATCATATCTCTTTGTTAGTTTTTTTCTAATAATAATTTCTGGGATCCAGTTTATACTATACAGATCTGAAGGTTAATATCAAAAATTTTCTGCAGGTGTAAAAGCTTGCCTACTTGTGGCCATAGAAGGTTACTAACTTGCTTTTTGAAGGCCAATTTCCTAAGAAAGAGATCGGGGAATATTTAATCTTCTTCCTCTCACTAACGGAGTCCGTTTGCATAATTTGTTGCCTTTAAAACTATGGTTAGAATGGATTTTTTGTGTGTGTGTGTTTTAACTATGTAATGTAATGTTATTCTTGAAAAGAAACCTACCAAAAAAAAATTATTATTTTACTACTATTGAAACTGTCAATGTGATGTTACACCAATTTGAGTCCCCTTTGAATATATGTAATTTTTAAAAAAAATTAAAAAAAAAAAAAAAAGTGATATATGAGCAAGTGGGTTTGGAAAAAAGAAATATAAGTGTATTATTCTTGGAAATTGATATTTTTAAAAATATAATGTGTAGAAATATTAAAAATATTGTGGAAATATAGGTTTCTTACCTCCTACTTAAAGTGGATAAAAAAAAATGGAGAAGTTATTATTGCTAACAATTTAGGAGAGAATATATATATATATATATATATATATATCAAATAAATAATCATTTATATATGTATATTTATTATACATACTTTTAGTACACAAATCATTCATATTATATATAATATGAATGATAATGTTGAATATTTATTACTCTTAATCCAACACAAATTTGTATCCACTGTATAGTACTTATTTTTTGTTCGTAGAAATTATTGTAAAATAAATATAAACCAATAAATGAACTTCTTGGGCCTAAATGATCTACTATCACATTCTAAATTTATTGCTGCTCATTCTTTCAAGTAAATCAGTTGAAAGCCAGATAAAATATACAAAATTTGTCTATTTTATCTTTAAGCTCGTTATATTTAAAATTAAGAAAAATAAAATTTTATCAGTTATACTCATGAAATGGAAATTTATTACAAATCATTTGTAATTGGAGATCCTTTCTAAATATTTAATCATCTATGAAATTTTCTTGACAATAATTTTCTATTTACTTTGAGTTTTTAAATTTGTGAATTTAAATAAAATAAAATTTTGAATTAGATGGACCAATTTGACAATATTATAGATTATCATTTTAATACAATATCAAGTTAAATTATATGACATTTCTTAAAATATATGAACAATTTATCATTTATATATCTTTTATTTTTTAAGAAAAAAATGTATATACACAAATACAGATACATGATTCTTTATTAATAACGATTTTTTTTGAAGATTCTGATGCTTTCAACCGCCGCCATGTATATTTTGGTTTACTATGATCATTGTTGAATCAAGTTATTAATCCAAAATAATCATTATACACAATCATTTGTATATACATATAGTTTTAATTTTTATATTTATAATATTTTATTTATTTTAATGATTAATTATTTTAATATATATCATAATATAAAATAATTTAAATTAAAAAGAATGCCATTAATTAAGAAAATAACAAAGTTTATATAATAGTAGAAATTTATTACATAAACATCAAAATTGACCCACTTAATTTGTAATACTTGTCCACTTCAATATTTGTTAACTAATTTTTTTTCTATAAGTTACAGTTTACTCGGTTTCCAGAAAGTAGCAAAATTTTCTACTCTCCCTTGGTGAAATAGATTTGTCCTATATACAAAAATTTTAATTTTTCAAAATATTAGAAAAACCTTAATCAATCTATGTTAAAAGAAGAAAAAGTAAAAAACTAATAAGATATAATTGAAAATTTTATTTATTTATTTATTTATTTATTTGATAATTTGAGGGTGGGGGTTGAACCCAGTTTGTGACGCCCCAAAATAGGTATACATCACCTATTCCGAGTAAATCAAATACATAGATGTATCACAAATACAATCTTTAATATACAACAAGAGAAATTTGTGAGTTTTAATACAATTATTGTTTTTGCATAATATCCACTCTCGTAATAAATCCTCATTACATTTATTGTCACACTATTTATTTAACGTAATAATGAGGACTACTAATACTATCATCTCTGATCATTCTGCTCCCTCGACTAGTCCACCCGCTCCCCGACTAGTTCCTCCACGCTTCATTTCCTCAAGAGATAAGGTGAAAGAAAGGGTGAATTTCAACTAAATTTCCAAAGAAGAAATATTATAACTAAGATAACGCAGAATAAATTATCATTAGTCTTCAACAAATGTTAAACCGATAAAATTACAATAAACATCAAGTTTAATCTGCAATGAACATCGAATCCATTAAAAGAGTCAAGCAGGAAGAATAAAATCTACTATCTTTTATGATTTAAAAGGTTTTTTATCATTTTTATCACGGACTCAAACATAAATAATCCACATCATCCCTACACTACTACGGTAAGGATATTCATTAAGATCACAACCATAAATTATCCATGACTACTTGACCAAGGATATTTGTGTATTCATCAATGGTCACGATCACGCCAACAATCGTCCCATCAATGCACTACGCCAACGGCGACTTTTACCACATCATTTGTAACATTACTGGTCGATGACATAATCAATAATCCCCTCATTATAATCATACCAAAGTCCATCTACGACTACGCGCCACGTATTTACTTTCAACAAAATATAAATATGAGGATGATGACAATGATATAAGAATTCAATAAAATAAAGTTCAAGAATTAACTTATTCGCGAACTAATAACGTCAAAATTGTCAACACGATACTTCTTTTTGTAAAGTAAAATTCAAGAATACTCGTAAGAATATTTCCATTTAAAAAATACTCTGGATGAAGCCATGAAATATCGAGGATATTCCACTAATTTCATGAAAGATATAGTCAAAACTTTAACCATACGAAGATAATAAAGAATGGAATAACAAAGAAATCACCACGCACGCGCAGATTGCAGGCATAATATGGTTATTCCAATAAAATAATAAATAATCTGATCGTGTCCTCACAGAAACGCAGCATGTATTTCAAGATGAAGATATTCCAATGTAATAATAAAGATTTTAATCGGTCCCACAGAAAAGCATGTATGCGACGTTCCAATTCCAGTCCCAGAATAATAAAGAATGGAATAACAATGTAAATCACCAAGTATAGGGTGAGATCAGCAGATACACAAGTTTATTCCAACATAATAATAAAGAATGGAATAACAAAGTTCTTCTTCATGAATATAAAAGAAAAATAATACCCCTACCTTGTAAGAAAAACTCGATATAGGAAAAGAGAGGTAGCGGATTTCTTCTTTCTTTCTTTCTATAATTTTCTCTAGAGTTTTCAAATAATTCGTAAGAAATAAATGAAGAAATGAAATTTCTATTTATAAGAGAATGGAAGGACACTCTTCTTCATGAACTAAATAATTTTGCAGAGTCACTAAATAAAAAGGAATTTTAGTATATATATATATATATATATATATATATATATATATATATATATATATATAAAACAACATGTTGGCCACTTCTATTATATATATATATATATATATATTAGACTCCACCTTCCCTTCCCGAAAACATCATTTCCCCACCAATATCAATTCATGTCATACATATATAAAATACTTACCACCACCCACCAAAAACTCTTTCATATTAAAACATATAATCCATTCACCCACCAAAACTCACTACCACACACACACTCCTACACACACGAAAACACACATACACACATGTCAAATATATATATATATATATATATATATATATATATATATACTTATAACTTCCTTTCGATTATTTTGAAAAATGGGTAAATGGGGGTGTCCATATAATAATATCAAATACTTCATAAAAATTACCTTAATAATTTTAACAACATTTATCATCATTATTATAATTCACAATATTAATCGACTGCGCCGCTCCTAGGAAAGAGGGGGTTTTCCAATAAGGATTTCTCCCTATCGCCATGCAAGAATTAGGTGACCAAACCTCTCTCTATGTAACTTCTGACATCGTTAATATTGAAAATAATAATATTAATAACTTCGTTGCCTCAATTATATAATATCGACAATTATTGAATCAAATAACGTGAAATACTACGCAACAATTATCGTAGCAATAATTGAAAAAAAAGCGAGTGACTTCTCATGTAAGATCAATAATCAATACCGCTGCTACTACGCAACCACGCCAGATTCTGCATTTTTTTAACACCGGGTGTTTCAACAGCTTAAGGGTAAAACTTCCATAGTTATTTTCATAAAAAATATTTTTGCTGCTTTCAATCCGATAATAATTCCGCTAGGGTCCACTAATGATTGTGTTGTCGCATTTAATATTCCCCACCAATCGAATATTATAAACAACTTGCATACTTTTGCAAAATTTCTAAATATTACCCACAACTATAACATTATATCAAATTCATTCCATAATATTTAAAAAATGATAATTATAGAAAATTCATCTTTATTCATAAAAGTTGGGGTCTTACAATCTCCCTTCTTATGAAATTTCACCCTCGAAATTAGGTACGTACGCATTCTGGTATGTCGAAGAGGTAAGGATACCTTGATTTCATTTCAGATTCTAACTCCTGGGTCATTTCCTCAACATCGTGGTTCCTCCATAAAATTTCGACTCGAGGTATAACTCGAGGTGTAGAATATGTTCCTTCTTATCCAAGATTTGAACGTAAACCTCTTCATACGTTAAATCTTCCGCTATTTCGTCCGGCTCTAACTCAATAATGTGGTTCGGGTATTTCCATATTTACGTAATACGGATATATGAAAACGTTATGAACACGAGACATACTGACGGTAAAAGCAGTCTATAGCTACAAATTCCTACTCGATCGAGGATTAAAATGGGCCAATGAATCGTGGATCGAGCTTTCCTCTCTTTTCCAAATCTCGTAACTCCTTTCCATGGAAGCAACACGTAACAACACATGATCTCCAATATCAATTCCACGTCCCTTTCGATGAAGATCAACATAACTCTTTTCATTTGTCTTGTGAGGTTTTTATACGTTGTTTGATCGTTTGAATCTTTTCCGTAGTCATATGTACTCAACTCCGATCCCAACAACGCTGCTTCACCCACCTAATCCCAACATACCGAGAACGACACTTTCTTCCCTACAACGCTTGAATGGAGCCATGCCAATACTTGCTTGATAAATTGCTGTTGTAGGAAAACTCGCACCAATGGTAAGAACTTGTCCCAACTTCCTTTGAAGTCAAGGACACGAGTCTTAATAAATCTTCAAAAGTTTGAATAGTCCTCTCGATTATCCGTCCGCTTGAGGATGATATATCAACTAAATCGTAAATCCGCGCCCATAGCTTTTTGCAACTAACCCAAAATCGTGAAGTGAATCTTGGGTCTCGATCGTAAACTATGGATACCGCATACCATGCAATCTTACAACCTCGCTTATGTGTACATATACGAGCAAGACGTTCAAGTGTATAAGTTTCTCGTATAGGTAAGAAATGAGCAGACTTGGTCAATCTATCAATAATGACCCAAATCGCATCTATACCTTGAGAAACCCCAGGAAGACCAAGAATGAAATCCATGGTAATGTGCTCCCACTTCCATTCGGAATTTTAAGTGGTTGCAATGGACCTTTTAATACCGATGCTCGCCGACTCGACATCACGTTAGACACCTCGAGATAAACAAATGCTATCTCTCTCTTCATATCGCCCCACCAAAATGTATGTCAAGATCATGATACATTTTGGTACTCCTAAGATGGATTGCAAATGATGTGTTATACGCCCCATCATGATTTTATACTTTAAATCGTGGTCGTTAGAACACAAAGTCCGGAGTTGACTCAAGTATTCCTTCTTCATCGATTCTTGCTTCCTAAGATAAGACCTTCAGTACTTTTTTTCTCATACGATCACCTCCGTGTCCAGAGCTTGAGCGCTTTTAACTTTATCGATTAAAGTCGGCCCCACTCGTATATTCGCCATCATCACTGGGTCCCCGAGTCTTTATCTCTATCTTCATTCTTTGCAAGTCATACAAAATGAGCCTTTGCATTGACGACAATATCGCGCACTCGCATTCGATATGATCTTCTACTCAACGTGTCGCCTACCACGCTTTGTTTTTCCTGGATGGTATTAGATGGTATGATCATAATCTTTCAACAGTTCAAGCCAACGTCGTTTTCGCATGTTGAGTTCCTCTTGAGTGAAGAAATATTTAAGGATTTTATGATCCGTAAAGATCTCTACTTTCTCCCCATACAAGTAATGCCTCCAAATTTTAAGTGCTAAGAAGATAACATCTCGCCAACTCTAGATTATGAGTAGGATAATTCCTCTCATATTCTTTGAGTTGTCGAGAGGCATAAAGCTATGACTTTCCCATGTTGCATGAGAACACATCCTAACCCCTTGCTGTCGCAGATCACCAGTAGATGAAAAATCCCAACGAGCCAGATGGTATTGTTAGAACAGGTGCTGAAATGAGTCTTCTCTTGAGTTCTTGAAAACTCTTCTCACATTCTTCACTCAACCCGAATTTTGTATCTTTCCGAGTCAGCTGAGTTAATGGAGTAGCAATTTGAGAAAACCTTCATCACGAATCTTCGATAATAACCAATGGCTTCGAGAAAGCTACGATTTCTGGCCACCGATTAGGTTGTTCCCACTTTGAATGGCTTCGATCTTTGTCGTCAATCAACAGATATTCTATGACTTGATACCACGTGCCCAAGGAATGCTACTTCCTCGCCGTAACTCGTGCATTTCTTCAACTTGACATAAAGCTTATATTCACGAAGATTTTGGAGTATCAACCTCAAGTGTTGCTTTCATGATCTTCATGGTTTTGGAATAAATAAGGATGTCATCAATAAAGACGACCACAAAGTGATCCAAATATTCCTCAATACTTGGTTCATCATATCCATAAAGGCGGCGGAGCATTAGTCAATCCAAAAGACATGACTAGGAATTCATAATGCCCGCATCGAGTTCCGAAAGTCGCTCTTTGAATGTCATCTGCTATAATCTTCAATTGGTGATATCCAAATGAAGATCAATCTTTGTAAAAAATTTGGCGCCTTGCAATCGGGTCAAACAGTCATCAATACGTGGGCAATGGGTACCTATTTCGATGGTGACATGATTCAACTTCCGATAATCAATACACGCCTCATACTCCCATTTTTTTTTCATGAATAGAAAGAGAGACCCCAGAGGAGAAGTACTAGGACGAATAAAGCCAATGTCTAACAATTCCTGCAATTGGGTCTTTAACTCCTCGAAGTTTAATAGAGCCATTCGATATGGGGCTTTGAAAAATGGGTTTTGTCTGGGTTCAAGGTCGATACAAAATTTAATTTCACGCTATGGGGTAAGCCGTGAAGTTCTTCAGGAATACATCGAAAATTCATTAACAATAGAAATATTATTCAAAACTGACGTATTTTTGTTTAGATCCGCGACATGAGCTAAGAAAGCTTGACATCCATTTTTTAATAAACGAATAGCTTTATGGCTTGAGTTGATAGTGATTGATTTTAAGGGTTTGGTTGCTTGAATTTGCATAATAGGTTGATTAGGAATATGAAAGCTAACAACCTTACGAAAACCAATCAATTTTTGCATGTTGAGTAGTTAACCAATCAATCCCTAGAATTACGCCAAATGCAAGTATTTTCAATAAAATAAGATCGGAAGTAATGTGAGGGTACCAATTTGAACCAAACAAGACTTATAAATGCGATGGATGTAATGAAGGTTTCTCCCAACTGAGTTTCAATAGATAAGTCAAAGTCCAATTTCTCCTAATCAAATTTAAACGTTTAGCGCAAGTAGGAGAAAATAAAGGAATGGGTAGAACCCAGATCAAATAAGGTATATACTTCGCTAGAGTTTATGATAAGCTTACTCGTGATGACCTCATTCGGGTTCCTTGCTTTCGGGAGGTCACGACAAACGCCTCCTCAGACCATCGGCTTTGACTTTTCTAGGGTGTCCTTTGGTGCCTCCATCCTAAATTGAACTTGTCTTCTGGTGAACGACAAAATCAAAGCTAGGTGACCTTCTCTTCCATAATTATAACATGCTTTGACTGAGATCGCGCGCTTTGACCGATGTGTCCCTCCCCTCCGTATTTAAAGCATATGATAGGTGGTCGTTCTCCTTTCTTAATGACAGGTGCTGGTGCTGACGTCTTTCCATCATTGTTGAATCTCCTCTTCTTGAAATGTCCATTCTTATTGCTTTGGCCATGATTACCACTGAAGTGGTTACCATTTCTGGCATATTGATTCCCTCCACGTTTATTTTCACCGCTTTGATGACTGTTATCACTGGTATTATCATTTTGCCGGCTGCTCTCCTTTGGTTGGGTTGACTCATTATCGCACTCCAATAACTAAGCCTTATTAACAACATCTGAATACAAACACAGTTTATGAGAGATAAGATATTGACGTATCTCGGGTTTCAAACCTATTAGAAACATTCGCGTCATTCTCTCCTCATTATCAACCAAATGGGACGCAAATCGGGACAACTCGACAAACTTGGCTTCGTACTGCGACACGGTCATATTGTTTTGTTCCAGTTTAATGAACTCTACCTCTTTCATGTGACGAATACTTTCGGGAAAGTACTTGTCGTTGAATAGTTCTTGGAACTTTTCCCAAGACATCTTTAGTGCGGCAGGTTGAGTATGCTTTACAGATTCCAACCAGTAATCTGCCTCTGCCAGCAACATGAAGGTGGCAAAGGGAATCTTTTGCTCCTTAGAGCATCCCAAGATATCAAATATCTTGTTGATCTGCTTTATCCATGTCTCCACCTTAAGTGGCTTTGGCTCTCCAAAAAACTCCGGTGGTCCCAGCTCCTTGAATTGTTTGGCGGTGACCGTCCGAGAGTTACCAGTGTTTCCACCTGCATTTTGGACAGGAGCCGCTCTCGCCTGGTGTTGCATGAATTGCATGAAGCCTCGGAACATTCCATCGTTCATCATTTGGTCAGTGTTGTTGTTTGTATGAGGATTGTCGCCTTCTTGATGCACATTGTCCTGATTATTGATCTGTGTAGACTCAACGATCTCCTGTGCTCCATTGATGTTCATGTTCTCAACATTCTTAGATGCCATTTTCAAACACTGCCACAAAACAAGGGTTAGTTAACATATCACATATTATCCCTATACTCTGACCGACCAATTAAATACCAAATAAACTTAGGTAGGTCATACTAGCGAAGGAATTCCCCGTCCCTCCCCTTCTAGTTCTTATCTCACATCTCAGCTAGGGATCATATCCCTAAGCTTTGATACCAACTGTGATGCCCCAAAATAGGTATACATCACCTATTCTAAGTCGCCAAATACATGGTACAGAATACAAATACAATCTTTAATATACAATAAGAGAGCTGTGAGTTTTAATAAAATTATTGTCTTTTAGATAATATCCACTCTCGTAATAAGTCCTCATTATATTTATTGTCACATTATTTAATGTAATAAAGGAGGACTACTAATACTATCATCTCGGACCGCCACTCCGCGCTCCCCGACTAGTCCCAAGCTACGTTCTCATTTCTCAAGAGAATAAAGGAAAAAAGGTGAGCTCAACTAGCCCAAAGAAGAAATATTATAACTAAGATAATGCGAGAATAAATTATCATTAGTCTTCAATGATGTTAAACCGATAAAATACAATAGACATCAAGTTTAACTGCAAATGAACATCTTAATCCATTAAAAGAGTCAAGTAGAGAATAAAATCTACTATCTTTTATGATTTAAAAGGTTTTTCATCATTTTTATCGCTGGGACTCAGCTTAATAAATAATCCACATCATCCCTACACTACGGCCAAGGATATTCATTAGTATCACAACCATAAATTATCCATGGACTACGGACCAAGGATATTTGTGTATTCATCAATGGTCATGATCATGCCAACAACTGTCCATCAATGCACTACGGGCCAATGAGGACTTTTACCACATCATTTGTAACATTACGGTCATGATTACATCGAATAATCCCTGGTCATAATCATACCAAGTCCATCTATGCACTATAGGCCACAGATGACTTTCAACAAAATATAAATATGAGGATGATGACAATGATATAAGAATTCAATAAAACAAGTTCAAGAATTAACTTATTCAGGAACTAATAACGTCCAAATTGTCAACATGATACTTCTTTGTAAAGTAAAATTCAAGAATGCTCAGAAGAATATTTTCATGAAAAAATACTGGATGAAACACAAATATCAAGGATATTCCACTAATTTCATGGAGTATAGAAGTCAAAACTTTAACCAAATGAGTATAATAAAGAATGAAATAACAAAGAAATCACCATGCATGCGGTACTTTGCATAGACTCGTTATTTCAACAAAATAATAATTAACGGAACCAGGTCAGGCGTAATACGCACCGACAGGATATTCCAACAGAATAATAAAGAATGGAATAACAACAGAAATCACCATGCATGTGGTACTTCGATGAGATAGGTTATTCCAATGTAATAATAAATAACGGAATCAGTCCAAATAGAAAATGCATGCACAGATATTCCAATGTAAATAATAAAGATGTAACCGGTGTCCTGGTGTAAAACGCATGCATGTGATATTCCAAATGTAATAACAAAGAATGGAATAACAACGAAATCACCAAGTATAGTAAGAGTAAACCGCGATATCAAAGTTATTCCAACGTAATAATAAAGAATAGAATAATGTAAGTTCTCTTCATGAATATAAAAAAAAATACCCCTTACCTTAGAAGAAACTTGATATAGGAAAAGAGAGGTAGCAGATTTCTCTTCATCTTTCTTTCTATAATTTTCTCTCTCTAGAGTTTCAGTGAATTTGTAAGAAATAATGAAGGAATGAACTTCTATTTATAAGAGAATGGAAGGACACTGTTTATGAACGGATTAATTTTGCAGAGTCACGGGCGAAAAGAAATTTTTTTTTTTAGACGCAACGTAATTATCCCACATGTGAATTCTTTTAATTCAACGATAGCTTATATATATATATATATATATATATATATATATATATATATATATATATAACATGTTGGCTGTGACGCCCCCAAAATAGGTCCATCCATCCAACCCATTCTCGAGTCGCCAAATACATGGTACAAAAATAACTACAACTTTATTATTACAACATATAAACTGTGAGTTTAAATACGATATTGCCGCTCTGAATAATATCCACACGCAAATAAATCCCCATCATAATTATTGATACATTATTTTACAAAAATGGCGAGGACTACTAAACAACTCTCTCTGAACCTTCATTCCATACCCCTCGACTAAGACTTTTACATTCTCGCCTCCCGAGAAGAAAAATGGAACAAAAAGGAAAAGAGTGAGCTCAACTAGCCCAAGAAAGAATATTATGACTAAGATAATATACAACAAATTATCGTTAGTCTTCAACAGAAAAATCGATAGAATACAATAGACAACCGCTTTTAAATCAATCTTCGCAATGAAATAATAATTCATTAGATGAGTTAATTAGAGAATGCAAACTACTATCTTCTATATATGAATTTAAAAGTTCATCGTCGATATTTTATACTGTAACATCAATCAATATTTATCTGAATCAAATATTCATCTTTTACTACAGCCAAAGATATTCATCACCGGTCATGTTCGCTCTAAACACTGCTCATCTTTGCACTACGGCCAAAGATATTAATCGATGAGTCATGTTCATCTCAACACTGCTCATCTTTTGCACTACGGGCCAAAGATATTCATCAAGAAATCATTCATCTTTGCACTACAGTGCCAAAGATATTCAAGAATATCATCATTTAGGACCGAGGATGATGAAAAAAATTCAAAGAAAATCGAATCCAAAGAAAACAAAAGAACAAATATTAAGGATTAGATTTTAAAACAATCCAAGTTCAAAAATACTTCATAAGTAATCGAGTGGAGTAAAATTCAAGAATGATCAAAACATGGATACAATCAAAGCTAGTATCCAGCTAGATATTTTGACAAAAAGAAGAAATTTCATTTTCTATGAATAGTGCCGATTCGTGAATAATTAATCGATATCGTGAATAATCAGATCCGTATCGTGAATAGTAACTCACACCAAAAGATAGAAATTTCACAAAAAAATATCTTCACGCTTCGTGAATAGTACTCGTGAATAAGAACTCATGAATAGTAACCCTAGACATGAAAAAGTTCTAAATTTGATAAAAATTTCCAACCAATATTTCGGATAATGATATTGAAGAAATAATATCATTTTCGAATAAAATAACATCCCTTACCTCGAAAGACAATACTTCTAGTTGAAACACGGGATATATCTTTATGACTTAAACTTGCATCAGTATAGCAATACTCAAAGTATACTCAAAATACTCACAAGAATACGCTCGATAATATAGAGAGAAAAACTTCAATTTCTGGTGTGATTTTCAATTCTAACCTAATCAATCTATTTATAGAAAATCGCTAGAACACCAAAAGTAGAAAATTTAATAAATTAATATTATATATATTATAAATTCTCTACGCACATTTTGACAACTGATTTCAAATTATCTTGCACATGCTAGGGCTGCCCACAAAACAAAAAAAACGTTTTCCTATTTTAAATATTTTAAACTTCCAAAATCAATTATTTTGAGCTTGAACTTCAATAATTCATAATAAATAGCCATTTTATCGTAAAATTCGAATCTCACATCTTTTATAGGAAATTCAATTCTCTACAACTTTGCGGAAGAAAGTTTTCCAAATTCCAAATGTAAATTGATCGAAATCCATAAGCAGAAGCGATTTTACGTGCTATAATCAAATTTCTATTAATAATTGTGTCCACCAACACACAAAAATATGTGTTAAACATTTAATGCCACAAAAATACTCTTCCTCCTCATATACTCATATATCCCACATTCATTATAAAATATCACCGTTAATATATTATTAAAATAATATATTTAAATGAATTATTTTATCGTAAAAGATAAAATATTAATTTTCAACAATTGTCACATTAAAATTTTCTCCATCTATATCCATATAAAATCAATATTTTCCTCATCATATAAATCAATAATTAATTATTCACAAATAATATTACGAGAATCACAAGATCTTTTGTGACGCCGTTCAGTGAAAAGGGGCTTTCCAATAAAATTTCTCCTTACTAAATACAAGCAATTAGGTGACCAAACCTCTCCTTAGACAAAACTTTTTAGACATTGCCAATAATGTTTTCTAATAATATTATTCGATAATATGAATTATTGCTTCGATAATGAAAAATACGTGTAATGACAATTTATCAAAACAACAAAGAATATAAAATATCAATGCAAAGAATTATTGAATCAATAAAATAAAATTTCGAATAAGAATTACTATAACAATTATTGAGTTGTGCCTTCACGTAAGAATCAATAATTGGTGCAATACTGTATGCTATCTTTCAACAACGCCAGATTTCAGTGTGTTTTAACCAACCTGTATTCCAATAAGATAATTGTGAATAACTACTATTTTATTATTTATAAACAACTTATATTTGTCGCTTTCTTCATTCAATCGCTTTCAGTTATGGGGCCCACACATGGTCATTTACCAGTAATAATATTCCCCAATAATAATGAATATTTTATAACCACTTGCTTATTCAAATATTTGCGTATTTTACCCATAACTATCCACATTAATCAAATCAACCCTTACTATTTCAAAATAATATATAGAGGAAAATAAATTTTATTTATTAATAATTTGGGGTCTTATATTGGCCACTTCTATTATATATATATATATATACCCCATATTAGACTCCACCTTTTCGACAACATCATTTCCCCCACCAATATCAATTCATGTCATACATATATAAAATACTTACCACCACCCACCAAAAACTCTTTCATATTAAAACATATAATCCATTCACCCACCAAAACTCACTAGCACACACACACTCCTACACACACGAAAATACACACACACATGTCAAATATATATATATATATATATATATATATATATATATATATATATATATATACTTTATAACTTCCTTCCGATTATTTTGAAAAATGGGTAAATGGGGGGGGGTCCATATAATAATATCAAATACTTCATAAAAATCACCTTAATAATTTTAATAACATTTATCATAATTATTATAATTCACAATATTAATCGACCAGTGTCGTTCCTGAAAGAGGGGCTTTCCAATAAGGATTTCTCCCTATTGGCGCACAATTAGGTGACCAAACCTCTCATTGGCAGAACTTCTAGACATCGTTAATATTGTAAATAATAATATTAATAACTTCGTCGTCTCAATTATATAATATCGACAATAATTGAATCAAATAACGTGAAATACTATGCAGCAATTACTGTAGCAATAATTGAACAAAACTGAGTGACTTCTCATGTAAGTATCAATAATCAATACCGTAAAGCTACTATGCAACCACGCGTATTCTCATATTTTTTTAACACCGGTGTTTCAACAGCTTAACGGTAAAACTTCCGCCGTTATTTTCATAAAAAATATTTTTGTCGCTTTCTCGATCCGATGATAATAATTTATAGGGGTCCACCAATGATTGTGCCAGTGTCATTTAATATTCCCAGACAATCGAATATTATAAACAACTTATGCATGACTTTGCAAAATTTCTAAATATTACCCACAACTATAACATTATATCAAATTCATTCCATAATATTTAAAAAATGATAATTATAGAAAATTCATCTTTATTCATAAAAGTTGGGGTCTTACACGCTTCTTCATCATTAAGAATTTTAAATATGGAAGGGTATAAATAATTTCAATTTAAAATTTTATTAGTATAGTTTTTTAGCATATTATTATTTATATTAATAATTTTTATATCATATTATTACTTAATTAATTTAATTGTGACAGTCACAATTTCATTTTTCAAAGTTTTGTTTAAAAGTCAAAACATCTTAAAATAATTAATATGATTTTGAACCATAACCATATAGTTCCAAACCACATAACCCATATTAAAAATGGTCAATATAGTTTTAGTTCTTAAATGGAGCCATAATCATATTTTGAAAACGAAAACCAACCCATAACCATATTTTGTCAGGCCCAATTACAAATGTAGTTTTACTTTATTTTAAAACAAAAGAAAAATAGTGAGAACTATTCAAATTCTATTTAACTATTAATTATTACTAATGTGTAACTTACATAATTTATACTAATAAGTGTAGTTAAATATAATTCAATAGTTGTAGTGTATAACTTATAATATATATGCATGTATATATATATATATATATATATATATATATATATATAAGATGAGATATATGCGTAGGATATCTACGGGGATGGAGCCACATGTAGATTGGAGCCCCCCCCCAAAATGTTTGAAATTTTTGTAAGACTCATCCTATGGTTTAAAAAATTTGTAAGACTCACTTGTACATTTGGTTTGATTTGAAAATTTTGTAAGGTTACGACCCTTCTCAAGGTCCGACAAAACTTTGATATGTTAATTCTAAAAGATTTTTTTTGTTATGTTTTATTTATTTGTCAAAATAAATTATATTACTACATTATTTTTATTTTAATATGTTTTATAATAGTAAAATTTTATTTTTTAGTCCCTGAATATCTACACAAGGACACATCAAAAGACTAAGCACTTGGTATCTGTTCTCTTTATCCATTTTTTATCTCCTACAAACGTCAAACTATCACAAAGAAATGTTCGTTTGAAACAAATGTAAATTACTATTATAAATTTGTTCAATTTTGAAGCTTAATTGACATATATCTTAGAGATATATCGTCTGCAACCCATATCGAACCAATCGTGATGGCCGGGGACGATACTACGATTTTAACTATGCGAAACTACAATTCTAATTAAATTAATATAATAATAGCATAATACTGAAATTATGTTATAATTATACTTGAAGATACTATATTATATATTTTTTTATTATCATCACAAAAGATGACTTCTTTTGTGAAATAATTTTTTTGTAATGGGATTTTTTTTTATGAGGCGAGAAATTAAGCTTGATGTAAACAAGAAGTCAACAGACGACTTGTCCATGTTTTTGTTGGCATACGCATTGCATCCACCCACCGTATAAAGAGAATATTAATTTGGGTGGGGTGGGGGTGGGGGGGGGAGATTGAATTGAAACTCATTCCGGGATTAATATGGCCTCCTTTTTTATGAAATTTATTTCGGTCATATTCATCTTCATTGGTGTCATATTGATGATGCAGTTGCTTTTGGTTACTGAAGGTTTGTGTTCTATATTTTCGATTCATTTATCATGCATGATATATTAATTTATACATTTGTTTTCATTACTTTATATAGAGGATATATATATACGGATTAATTAATCAATTCATACTTCAATATTCTGACCATGTTGTAGTGATATACAATAAGGAAAGGGTTGGGAAGGGTTGAATTGGTGAATTAATTCTCACTCATAATTAATTTAACATTATTTTTTATTTTATTTGTTTATTAGTTTAGGAGATGCATGGTCAATAATTCGACCGACAAACTAATTCTTTCTCGTTTCGTTTACTGTCTAGTAGCATTTTCTTTTCTTTAATTTCCATTTGATTTATTAATTTGACACTAGATTTAATATTGTATTTTTGCAGATGATCATCAAGGTGTGATGACGTTCAAATTGAAAGATGGTGTTTCCCCTGATCCCTCCCTTATATACAAGGTGAAAGTCGCAGCAATAACGACGACAGTGGCAACAAATGA
Source organism: Panax quinquefolius (assembly GCA_020205615.1). Classification (NCBI taxonomy): domain Eukaryota; kingdom Viridiplantae; phylum Streptophyta; class Magnoliopsida; order Apiales; family Araliaceae; genus Panax; species Panax quinquefolius. Next base: position 117,448,334 of record CM035159.1, on the reverse strand, counting down.
TATCTGGATTAATTGTTATATTTTCTATTTTGTTGTTATTGACCCTTTCACACTTCTACTTTACCAATAAAATAGATTACATGTACTACTATATATATATATATATATATATATATATATATATATATATATATATATTCATGCATGGAGTAATAATTAATACACTCATCAGTACTCTAATAGAGAAAATGCATATATTATTGGAAGTATAGGTATAACGTACACTCTTGACTTTCCATGTCTTTTTGTTTTTCCTTTTGAATGCCCTATCTATCTACAGATATTACTATAAGTGCAAATGGGAATATATTCTTATAGTCAATATCAAGAAATATCACTATTACAAATCGCAAAATAATAATAAGAATCGAGCATAAGACATAAATTAATATACTAATATAATTTTTGGGTTCATTTTGTATGTATTCAATTTATTTTTATTAACATGGCATTATATATTCTTAACGGTGCAAACATGAGTACCAGATATACAATTATGATGATTTCTGGCACACAATTCCCCGGCCCGGCCACAAATAATAACCAATTAAGCATAAGATGAAGTATTGTAATTGAATATACAGTAGCACGTGATCAATATATAAACAGTACTCACAGAGTTGAAATAAAATTTTATAGTAACAGAGAATTAACCCAATCCAGAGCTCCTCAAAAAAACATAAAATAAAGAAATAAATTCCAAGAAAAAATTAAGTCTGGCATGCATCAACCCTTTGCTATTCGTATATACACTGTAGAGGTGAAAAATTAGAGAAACAAATTAGGAAAAGGGGTCCGGCCGGGCGTAAAAAAATCACCAACCATCCTATCATCATCACCTCTTGTATATATATATATATATATATATATATATACATACAAAAAACCAGAAATTATCTCAAAGAGAACCATGCTAAAAGTTCATCCGACACGCTCTCACCGGACACCAGCGGAACCCGGCATAACGGACAATTAAAGTTGAGGTGATCCAGCCACCCATCAAAGCACTCTTTATGGAACACATGGCGGCACGCTAACTTGCGCACATGCTCACCGTTGCTCAACCGGTTCAAGCACGCCACACAATCCGAACCGTAGGGAATATCACCTCGATCACTATACGGGTAAGAAAAAACCCGGTTCATATTAAGCTGCTCGGCAAGGACGATCAGACCGGCTAATCCAGAGCCCACGGCGTCAATTAGATTATGGTTCACCACCTGATCATCATCGGGATCGAATCGAGAAAGACCGAGGGAGTGAAGGATAGTGAAGAGAAGGGAGCGAATATAACATACGCAGTTGGCGATGAGTGCCACTAATAGGATTGGGATTGATTCCGATGACACGTCGTTCAGCTGGTTCTGTAGTCCCATCTTTCTAATTTCGGCGAATTTAAAGTACTGTATTGTATAAGATATACAGATACAAGGAGGAGAGTTAATTTATAAGAAGGAAAGTTAACTTATAGCATATGTATATACAAGTATTGTTTGGCTGTGTGGTAGAGTTATATATATATATATATATATATATATATATATAGAGAGAGAGAGAGAGAGAGAGAGAGAGAGAGAGAGAGACAGGGAAGGGAGAAAGAGGAGTGATCGGGAGAAACGACGTAAAGGAGGGGTTACGTGGGTAGAGAGAAGGAAGGTCAAGAGTCACGATGTGATGCTGCTGAAACTTTTATGAGTTAGAGGTTTTATATACCGATCGCGTATATTATTCATCATATACCTGTGTTAAAATTATACTAACACACAAGTATTTATGTTGAATAAAATTATTATTATTTGTTATTTATATTATAAAACAGAAAAAAAAAAAAGTTAATTTTGTGTGAAGAAAGTTATAAACTTTTTTTACTTTCTTGACTATTTTATCCTTATTTTATTTAGATGGGTCTTTTTTATTTTTCTTTTTTATTATCTTTTCCCTCTATATCTTTTAGCGCATTCTATTTTTATTTTAATTTTTAACACACATGTATAGACTAATTTTAATAATGTGTTATGATTTTAATATATGTAAATATATTAAATTTATCAAACTTATGAGGCTCATGAATAAATAAAATATCAAACTTATAAATTAACATAAATAATTGAGTGAAGTATTTATATATTTACCACAAAATTAAACATAAGTCTATCCACGACAAAAACTGAATATTATTAATTATGCTCTTTCAATTTTATTGTGAAAAGAGATCCTTCCTCTTTCCCTCTTTTCTTAGAGAGTAGGAGATTTTCGATCGGTAGCATCAAGATCGTGTGTTATATATGGGTCCTCCATGACCATATGTTCAATAATTTTAGAGTGATTTTTTTTCTTCCTTTTAATAGATTAAAGAACATGTATTACAGCCACCTAATTTGGGAATATGAAGTTTAACATCCATCTTCTGATCATAAATTAATATAATCTTAATCTCTATAACCTATAACCTAGTGCAGTCATACTTAATTCTATATATTTTGAAACTTTTCTCTAAGTGTGATTATATAAATGAAAGAAGAAAGATCAGCAGCAAACTAAGAAATACTTGAAAGAAAGAGTAACAAAATGTAGTACTAGTTAGTTGGCTTGAAGTTCTCCTTAATTACCTATATATATTATGGTGTGTGTGTATGTATGTATATATATATATATATATATATATATATATATATATATATATATATATATATATATATATATATATAGAATATCGCTCAAGAAGAGTTTGTTCAAGTAGAGACAACTAAATAGCGAGGATATCCTTAAAGTAGTATAAATAAAGATCCTATAAATAAAGGGCGTGTTTTTTTTCCTTCCCATTCTCTCTCCTACCGATACCTTCTCCAACTTGAAAAGCCCTTTCTCGCGATTTTGCACATAAGCCCTAGAAAATCCCTCTACATCTTGAAATCCTTTTATGAAGAAAAGCCCTTTCTCGAAGAGCATGACCCTCGTTGACAACGCAATTGCAGAAAATCGAAGAAAGAGAAAGCCAAGCCCTAGAAATAGTTCGATCACATACTTTGATTTTGCTCATCACAACCATCGATTCTTGAAGGGCTTTTCCTATCCTCCCTAAATTGGCTTTTCGCCCTAATTATGTAAGGCCCTAACGATCGCAGTTGCTTTCTGTTTCCTATATTATGTCTCTGCCCTTGAAATTTATAAGCTGCTTTGAGACATTAATTAGCATTTTGAATTTTATTTCTAGTTTACATGCTCCTTTAGCCATTAGTTCTGTTTTTTTTTTAGTTGGTGTTTTTACCTTTCTCTTCATTCATTTTACACCCCACAGAAAAAAAGTCTCGATCTTTATATAATAATGGAAAATGTGGACCTTGGATATTCCTCTTTAATCAATTCCTCCACTAAACTGTCCAGAAATTCAGCTACACAATCATTAGTAATCTTTTTTTTGTTTCTCTTTACACGAAAGCTCACACAATTGTATGTACATATGCCTCATTATTTTTTTGATATTTTAAGCAGATCTTTGGTTACCAGTTGAATTTCTTGGAAAGGGATCAGACCCAGTTGAGATTGCCGAATTATTCCACGTGGGTATTTCTTAAAATTTAATTTCTCTTGCAGTTTTTTGAATTTGTCTCCCCTAGGAAAGTTCAATTTTTTAAAATTGTACGGATTTCCTACCGGTATTAGCTAGAGAATTTGATGGAAATGGTGTTCAAATGTTGAGCACTTGAGCTAATGGTCAATAGTCTTAGCTGCTATTTATTTGTGTAGTTGTGCTAATGTTTATCAGGTCCGCATCGAAGAAAGGCCTTCGGATAATCATATTGTTGTCATGATTTTTAGTAATTACCAGTATCTATGAATAAATTGAATAGCCCCTTTTATTAATTAGTTTGATTGTTCAAGTGCAAGAATGTGCTCCAAGTATTGAGTTTGTGTTCCTAATTTTGACAGATTTTAAATTCCCACAACTTTGTTTTACTTCCACACAAAATAAATAAATAAATTAAATTGCAAAATTACGCAGTTTTCTTTATATGGAATTGACAGAATATTGAAATAATCGTCGAATGGTATCCGAAACGGCTCTCTTATTTTATTTATATTTTATACTGTACTCAACAATTGAGTTCTAGAAATCCTAATTAAATGAAATTTTTTTTTGGGTAAAATTCAGATGACCACCTCTAGTTAAATCGAAGAACGAATTTACCCAATTCGACTTTCTTAGATTTCTTAGTTGTGTAATTTGTTAGCAAGATGAGTATGACTCGTTATACAGTGTTATATAGTGTTCATTAGATTTCTTAGTTGTGTAATTTGTTAGCAAGATTTGGGCTGAAGTTACTACAAATTTGGCCGCCCAGAAGGTGTTTGTGAAAATGTTGAAGTAACATCTTGTATACATTTGCTTTATGTGCATGTTAGTATGTAAATATTATGCTTTAAATTGCTGATTAAAGATTTTGCTGATGTTTATGTGAAGTAGGAGGCATGTCTTCATCAAGCAATCATGTAGGATGGAATAATGGTGACCTTCGATACATACCTAGGAAATGTAAATGTGGAAAGAAGGCTTCTGTAAGAATTGTCGACTCGAACAAACCATCGAAGGGAAAATTGTATTTTGTATGTGATGAATGTGAATTTTGGGCATGGTGCTTGCCTTCTACAACAAACTCAAGTGGTACACTTACTGATACTAATGAACACAATGAAGGAATGGGGACAACAGTGGTGAGGGGAACAACATGCAAGTGTCTGTGTGAGAAGAATAATCTACATATGAGGATGATGCTTGTTGAAAGCCATGTGAAGATAATAATGATAATTGGAGTTGTTTTTCTTCTCCTGTCATTCATGCTGATGTTCTTTAGTAGTATGAAGTGAAAGTTTGTAATGTGAGGGTTTTAATGTGTAATGAAATATGTAATGAAAGTTTTTAATGTTTTTTAGTAGTATGAAATGAAATATGTTAGTGTAATGGAATATTTAATGTTCTAAATTTAATGAAATGTAAGTTTTTATTCTTGGAGTTGTGTTGAATGATTTGGTGTTGAATGAGTTTGTTAACCAGAAAAAATAGGCAAAAAATAAAACCTTCAAGCTTCTAAAAACACGTAAAAAAAATAAAGAAAGAAAAAATCGTTGTTTTTAGTTCGGTCTTTGTAGCTAGAAAACAAAGAAATGGAAACCCCAAAAAGTCGCCTTTCTTTTTCTCTTTTCGCTTTTCTTGATTATGTAGTACTTTGTCATGAAAATAAGAAAATTAAGTTCACACTCAAAATACAACCTAGCCATATTATTACTGAGAGGGAGTAACTCAGATATATGTCTACTAAATCAGAAATGACTTGTGGGTTTTTATTTATACAATCTATTTCGCCTATATTTCTCCCTTCAAACATTAAGGAAGAAGAACAAGAAGATTATGTTTTTGGTGAGTTTTAAATAATAATAATAAGAAGAAGAAGAGGAAGATCAAAATTAATCAAAAGCAAGCTATACCCACATCACATGAAGCTCTCTTGTACGTTCCTTATCTTATTAATATATCAATAGTCTTATTTCCAGCAGAACTAGTTGTGCTCTATGATATGTTTCTGCATTAGTGTTAATTGTACTTTGATGATTGTTATGTATACACTGGAAAATATTTTAGTATATATTAGCATGTTAGTTTATGTGTGACAGCTGGGCACTTATTGATGTTAATATATTAGCAAAAATATTGCATGTTGCTTTATCCAGTATTTTATGTCCTTATTTTGATGTGCAGCTCCTTATGTACATTACTTAATTATGTACTCCACATCGCAATATGAAAACTAAATAGGGTATAGCTAACAAAGGAGAATGCCTCCTTAATTGTTTTTCTCACTCAACAAGATCAACATAATGGGTATACTTTGTAAAAAATATTAAAATTATACATGTAAATTGGACCATATCATTAGGACCATGAAGCCAATTATGAGAAAAACATCAGGTCAATTTTATAGTTCATAGTGAAATGCTTCGTTATATCACCAGGAATTATTAACTAAGGTACTATGACCATCCTACGCCTACTTTACTGGATCAGCTAAATCCAATGCCTCCGGAGCAAGCCTCACACTTTGACAAAGATGTAGAGTGACCATATTAAATACTCATTTCCTAATCACAAGAAAAAACCATAACTGAAAATATTTCTATAACTAAAAATTTACTCTGAAGCACAGTTACTTGGGGAACCCTGCATGATAATAGCTAAAACTAATATTTTAGATATTATGTGACGCCCCCAAAATTAAGTATACATCACCCATCTTGGGTCGCCACTTACATGGTACATAAATTCAAATACAACTTACTAATATAACTGTCGTGTACATTACGACATAAACTGTGAGTTTGAATACAAATATTGTCTACTAGATATTATACAAACTCAAAAGGAGTCCTCATTACAACTATTATCACACTATTTCACAGAATAGTGAGAACTACTAATGCTATCCTCTGGACCATTACTCCGCTTCCCGACTCGTCTCAAATTATGTTCTCATTTCACGAAGAGAACAATGAAAGAAAGGTGAGCTCAACTAGCCCAATAAGAAATATTATGACTAAGATAATGCGAATAAATTATCATTAGCCTTCAACAATGTAAGCGATAAAGTACAATAGACAACCAGTTTAATCTGCAGCGGAATATACGAATCCATTAAAAGAGTCGGTAGAGAATAAAGTCTACTATCTTTTAGGTTTTAAAGGTTTTCATCAATTTTTTATCATTTGAGACTCAACAATAAATAAACCACCACATCTAATCATCCCCGCATCCACGCCATCGAGGATTTTCATCAAATTATCAATGGTCATGACTATATCTTAGAATCACCCCAGTCATAATCATACTCAAAAACTCGCCCATCATCGCATTATAGAGCCACCGAGGACTTTTATCACATCATTTATATCAAGTAATGATTATACCGAATGATCCTCAGTCATAATCATACTAAGTTCATCTACGCACGTAAGCCAAAGATAACATAATATAACATGAGGATGATGACAATGACATAATAATTCAATAAAACAAGTTCAAGAATTATTTAATCCATAAATTATTAACATCCATATTGTCAACATGACAATCTTTTGTTTAGAGAGTAAAATTCAAGAATGATCGGAAGAATATTTCCATGAAAAGATATTGGATGAAACGCAAATATCAAGGATATTCTACTAATTTCATGGAGTATAAAGTCAAAGTTTTAACCAATTTGGGTATAATAAAGAATGGAATAACAAAAGAAATCACCATACATGCGGTACTTATGTAGGCGAGTTATTCCAACAGAATAATAATAACGGAACCGTGTCGTGAAATTCACAATCGACGGATGTTCCAACGAATAATAAAGATGGAACCAGATCCGGTGTAAAACACACGATAAGATATTCCAATGCGAGAATGATAAAGACGCGGAACCGAGTCCTGTAAAAACACATGACAGGATGTTCCAACAGAATAATAAAAAGCGGAACCGGTCCTGTAAAACACAGACATGTGATGTTCCAATAGAATAATAAAGAATGTCACCAAGTATAGGGTAAATCACAGCATATAAAGTTATTCCAATGAATAATAATAAGCAATGGAATAACATAAGGATTTCACCAAGTATAGGTATGTCATGTATCACGGGTTATGTATAGGGTATGCCACTTTTACAAGTTATTCCAATGTAATAATAATGAATGGAATAATGAAGTTCTCTTCAAGAAGAAAGAATAACACCCTTCACCGTAAAAGAACTGAATATAGAAGTAGTGAAGTAGCGAGAATACTCTTCTTCTTTATATAACTTTCTCTATAAACTTCTCTCTATAATTTCTCTCTCTGTAGTTCAATGAATTAAATTCGTAAGAAAATAATGAAGGAATGAGCTTCTATTTATAGGAAAATGGAATGCATAAGAATTAATCCATGAACGGTCCAGATTGATTTACTTTAATCGGACGGTCCATATTTAAAGAAAAATCTTTTAAATAAAATATAATATATTCTATTTATATAAAAACATTTTACTATGCAAACACTATGCAAAAACACTATGCAACACTATGCATAATAAAATATAATATATTCTATTTATAGAATAACTTTAATAAAGTATTCTATTTTATATAAAAGATGTTTCGCTTTTATTACGTTAATAATACGAATAAAACAAAACGTCATTATCGCTATAATAATTCATATTATTAATCGACAATAATGGAATCAAACCGAGTGACTTCTCACATAAGCATCAATAATCAATACCGGTAATACTTCTTATGCAACCACACGTATTATTCTCGTACTTTTACTACCAAGTAGTTCAACAAAGATGTCAACCAGTAAAACTTCCGCCGTTATTTCAATAAAATATATTTTTGTCGTTTTCTCAATTCGACAATAATTACATTAATGGGTCCACCAATGATTGAGCCATTATCGAATATTCCCTGCTAAACCTAATATTCCCAAACCAATCGAATATAATATAACCACTTGCATACTTTGCAAAATTTATAAATACTACCCATAACTATAATATTATCTCAAATTCACACCATAATATTAAAAATTATTTTGACAAAATTTAAATCTTTATTAATAAAATCTGGGTCTCACAATCTCCTCCTTATGGAATTTAAGCCCTCGAAATTGTGAAGTGCGATACACAGTATGATAAAGAGATGAGCATACCTTGAAAATATTAAATTCATCTTGAAATCTGCTAAAATTATTCATTAACTATTCATCTTTTGCACTACAAAAGCAAAGATATACAACCAGTAAAACCAATAATGCCGAGACTCGACTTAATAGTATCATAACCATGAATTATCCATGCACTTCTTGGTAAGGATATTCGTGTTTTCAATTACTGATCGTGATTATACCGAATAATCCGTGGTCATAATCATACCAAGTCTATCAATGCACTACTACGAAAGATGATCATTACCACATCCATGAATTAATATTTCATTCACGAGACTCACTTCAATAATTAATCCATATCATCGAATCATCCCCGCACTACGGTGCCGAGGATATTCATTAGTATCACGACCACGAATTATCCATACCTTTCGACCAAAGATAATCGTGTATTCATTAAGATCCGACCACAAATTATCCATGCACAACTGACGAAAGATAATTGTGTATTCATTAAGATATCACGACCACAAATTATCCATGCACTTTTCTACCAAAGATAATTGTGTATTCATTAGTATCACGACCACAAATTATCCATGCACTACTACGGCAAAAGATAATCGTGTATTCATTAAGTATCACGACCACAAATTATCCACGCGACTTCTGACAAAAGATAATCGTGTATTCATTAGTATCACGACCACAAATTATCCATGCACTACTACCAAAGATAATTGTGTATTCAATTACTGGTTATGATTATCTTAGAACAATCCTCGGTCATAATCATACCAAGTCCATCTATGCACCATGGGCCACAGATGACTTTCAACGTAATATAAACATGAGGATAATGATATAAAGAATCAATCAAATGAGATAAAAGATAAATATTAAACATTTATAATATAATTTATCCAGAGATTCAAGAATATCCCCATGTTATCAATCACTTAATAATCTCATAATCTAACATCATTAATATTATAACAATATTTTAATCACTTCTTAAATTTATAAACAATTTACCTCAATTGTTTACGCTTTTACCATATAATGCATTTAATCATTCAAAAATGCCACACTCATAAGATATCATCACCAATTATCAAATCCTCATAAAAAAAATGCATATACTCTATATAGGATTCTCTGGCCATAAAAATCTATTTTCAACTTTGTTACTTCACATAACATATTTAACTCATATGTTCAGTAACTAAACTATTTTCATGAAAAATACCAAATCAGTCCCAAAAATATTTCTTTTCTGGGATTTAGCATAATATAGTCCCATGATGAAAATATATTTTCTCTGAATTTTAAAATTCATTTACTATTTTTCAAAATCAATTTCTAATTAATTCCTTAAGAAATTAGCTACCTCAAGTTTAACTCCAAAATTCCCAAATCTTGGCAGGATCTTACACATGTTAACTTGAGCTTCTAGTTTAAATTTTCATGGTCATCGGAGTTATAGAACTCCAGTTATAGCATTTTAAATCGGAAAAACCTAAATATTGAAATAGTCATAACTTGCTCATTTTAAGTCGAATGAGCTCATTTTTGGACAGGAGGTACTTTATACCATATACTTTCATGTCCCAAAAACCCAGAATTTTTCTAATAATTTAAGTGGCCGAAACAGTCCCTTAAATTTTCTGGGCAGTAGCATTTTCGAAATTTACAGCTTTGGCCTCCTTTGCTAAAATCAGTCCCCACAAAAATCTACAACACCTTTTCCAGTAATTCCATTTGGATTAGTTAGGTAACTTATAGATCTAACTCTAGGACTTGACCACATTCAAAAATTCAAAATATAATAAGAGATATAGTCAATTGAATTTTATGTTACGTTTTTCACCAAAATCTGATTTTCAACTCTTTGTGATTTCTAAGTAACTTTCATGTTTTCACATACTAACCAACATAACTCATCATAAAACTTACTAATACCACGAATACCCATGATTTTCATTATTCCAATGCTTTTATTATGACTTTCATCATAAACCACGTAAAGCTGCTTCATTTTATTTGAAGAAATATTTGAGGTTTAAGAAATGGGTTTTGTCTTTGGGTCAATACAAAATTCGATTTCACGCTCTAGGGTAGGCTAGGAAGTCTTCAAGAATCGCCAAAGAAATTTATTAATGATAGAAATATCATTCAAAAGCACATTACTCTCGTCCAAGACTTGGATAGTACGTCAGATTAATACCAATCTGTGACTTCTATCCCTAACTGGATAAGACCTCACAATGATACCTATCAACTTGCCATCTTCAATCCACGGCGTCGCTTCTACTGAGAAGTCCGGCTTCTGTTGCATTCCACACAAGGAAGTCAACAACGAAAGGATCGGGCTCTTTACTTATGGCTTGATATAACGGTGATTAACTTTAGGATTTGGTTACTTTGAATTAAGATAACGGGTTGGTTAGAATATGAAAGCTAACAACCTTACAAAAAGAATAATGAGTAGTTAATCAATCGTTTTCAAAAATTACCTCAAAGGAAAGTATTTTCAAAGAGATAAGATCGACGAGTAACGTTGAAAGTGTTTATTTGAAACAACAAGATTAATAAGCGTTGGAGGTAACGAAGGTTTCTCCCAACGAAGTTTCAACCAATAAGTTAAAGTCTAACTTCTAGAGTCAAATTTAAATGTTGAGCGCAAAGCAAGCGAGATAAAATAATGGGTAGAACCGGGTATCTTATAAGGTATAGACTTCGCAAGAATTTATAATTAACTAACCGTGCTAACCTTCGTTCGAGTCACTTGCTTTTTAAGAAGTCATGAAAACGCTCTTCATGAAACCACCGACTTTGTTTTATCCAGTATCCGCTTTGGTGCCACCGTCCAATTTGGACTTAACTTTGGTGCACGACAAAATCGAGCTAAATGACCTTCTCTTCTTGAAATTTCCACTTCTATTATCTTGGCCATGATTACCACCGAAGTGGTTACCATTCTTAGCATGATAATTTCTCCCACGATGGTCATCATTGTTCGATGGTCGCTTCTGCGCCCATTATGATTATTATCGTGTTGTTGGTCGTTACCTTTTTGGTTGAGCCGACTCATTATCGCGCTCCAATAACCGAGCCCTATTCACAACATCTAAATACAAACAACGTCACAAAACAAGGGTTAATTAACATGCAACATATTATCACTATACTCGACCGACCAATCAAATACCAAATAAACTTAGGTAGGTCATACTAGCGAAGAATTCCCCGCCTCTCCCTCCTAGTACTATTCTCACATCTTAGCGGGGATCATATCCCTAAGCTCGATACCAATTGTGGCGCCCCCAAAATTAAGTATACATCACCCATCTTGGGTCGCCACTTACATGGTACATAAATTCAAATACAACTTACTAATATAAGCGCCGTGTACATTACTGACATAAAATCGTGAGTTTGAATACAAATATTGTCTACTAGATATTATACAAACTCAAAAGGAGTCCTCATTACAACTATTATCACACTATTTCACGTAATAGTGAGGACTACTAATGCTATCCTCTGGACCATTACTCCGCTCCCCACTCGTCTCGTCCCGGTATGTTCTCATTTCACGAAGAGAACGGTGAAAGAAAGGGTGAGCTCAACTAGCCCAAGAAGAAATATTATGACTAAGATAATGCGAATAAATTATCATTAGCCTTCAACGATGTTAAACCGATAAAATACAATAGACAAACCGGTTTAAGCTGCGGCTGAATATGCAATCCATTAAAAGAGTCAAGTAGAGAATAAAGTCTACTATCTTTAGGTTTTAAAAGTTTTCATCAATTTTTTATCATTGAGACTCAAATTTTAATAAATAAACCACCACATCTAATCATCCCCCCATACCACGACCAAGGATTTTCATCAAATTATCAATGGTCATGACTATACCGAATCACCCCGGTCATAATCATACCAAAAATCCGCCCATCATCGCATTACAGCCAATCGAGGACTTTTGTCATATCATTTATATCAAGTCATGATTATAATTTAATGATCCTCGGTCATAATCATACTAAGTTCATCTATGCACGTAAGCCAAAGATAACATAATATAACATGAGGATGATGACAATGACATAATAATTCAATAAAACAAGTTCAAGAATTATTTAATCCATAAATTATTAACGTCCATATTGTCAACATGATCTTTTGTTTACGTAGAGTAAAATTCAAGAATGATCGGAAGAATATTTCCATGAAAAGATATTGGATGAAACGCAAATATCAAGGATATTCTACTAATTTCATGGAGTATAAAGTCAAAGTTTTAACTAACCGGGTATAATAAAGAATGGAATAACAAAAGAAATCACCATGCATGCGGTATTGCATAGATGTGTTATTCCAATGAGAATAATAATAACGGAACCAGTGTCGTGAAATTCACACAAGCGGATGTTCCAACGTAATAATAAAGATGGAACCGGATCCGGTGTAAAACACACGATAGGATATTCCAACGTAATGATAAAGATTTAACCAGTGTCCTGTAAACACACATGCATGTGATGTTCCAACAGTAATAATAAAAAGCGGAACCAGTCCCTGTAAAACACATGAGCATGGATGTTCCAATAGAATAATAGAAGAATGTCACCAAGTATAGGGTAAATCACAGATCACAAAGTTATTCCAATGTAATAATAAGCAATGGAATAACATAAGGATTTCACCAAGTATAGGGTATGCCAGATATCACGAGGTTATGTATAGGGTATGCCACTTTTACAAAGAGTTATTCCAATGTAATAATAATGAATGGAATAATGAAGTTCTCTTCAAGAAGAAAGAATAACACCCTTAAAAAGAATCTATATAGAAGTAGTGAAGTAGCGAGAATACTCTTCTTCTTTATATAACTTTCTCTATAGCTTCTCTCTATAATTTCTCTCTGTGAGTTTCAATGAATTAAAAGAAAATAATGAAGGAATGAGCTTATTTATAGGAAAATGGAATGCATAAGAACTAATCCATGAACGGTCCATTGATTTACTTTAATCGACGGTCCATATTTAAAGAAAAATCTTTTAAATAAAATATAATATATTCTATTTATATAAAAACATTTTACTATCTGAACACTATGCAAAACACTATGCAACACTATACAACACTATGCATAATAAAATATAATATATTCTATTTATAGAATAACTTTAATAAAGTATTCTATTTTATATAAAAGATGTTTCGCTTTTATTACGTTAATAATACGAATAAAACAAAACGTCATTATCGCTATAATAATTCATATTATTAATCGATAATAATGGAATCAAACCGAGTGACTTCTCACATAAGCATCAATAATCAATACCGGTAGGCTTTCTATGCAACCACACGTACATCATATTTTTTTACTACCAAGTAGTTCAACAAAGATCAACCAGTAAAACTTCCGCCGTTATTTCAATAAAATATTTTTGTCGCTTTTCTCGATCCGACAATAATTACATTATGGGGTCCACCAATGATTGGTAGTTGTGCGAATATTCCCTCGCTAAACCTAATATTCCCCGACCAATCGAATATAATATAACCACTTGCATACTTTGTAAAATTTATAAATACTACCCACAACTATAATATTATCTCAAATTCACACCATAATATTAAAAATTATTTTGACAAAATTTAAATCTTTATTAATAAAATCTGGGTCTCATATATTACGTCCAAGACTCGGACCGAGATCTTCGCAAAAATATTGGTTTCAGGATGGAAAAAGTTGAAAGTGAAAGTGGACTACATAAAAATGCAATCTGTTTGAAGAACATTTGCCCCTTAATTGGCATAAAAATTCATCTAGTTTAGCATTAAGTATATCAAGGATTTACACCTTACATCCCAAAATGTGGAATACAAATTTCTTCAACAATTAGCAATCAAATCTAAAATTAGCTATATTTGTCCCAAGATCACCGCAGAAACATCCACCCTTCGATGCGGACATTAGTTGGTACAAATTCTAGCCCTTGACAGACATTAGTTGGTACAAACAGAGAAGAAGAACCACAACAGGAAGGCATGGGCAGAAATGAGTCTCCTGAGTTTGACCTGAAGAATCTCTCCCTTTTTTACTACAATTCTGAAGGACACTCTGTAGACAAAAATTTCCAAATTAGTACAGATATATAGATATACAAGTGTTGTTATAGCAATCTCAGTTCAACCTGTGGGTGAATCACATTCCTCATCTACACTTGGATCCTGATTAGCGCCAACATTTGATTCTCCAATCCTACAAGGCACAACAAATAGCAAAGTCATATTTCAACAAATAGCTAAGTCAAATTGAATCAAATAAAAAAGTCAAAAGACACAAACTTGTTTACCGATTATTAAGAGCCGAACAGTTTCTTTTGTCGTGTGTGACACCAACTTGGCTACATCCATGACAACGCCTCCCCTTGGGGTTTTTTGTTTTCCCCAAAGCCCTTTCTTTGCCACCTTTCAGCCTTTTGCCACACCCTTTTGCAGACGCACTTGGTTCGCTCAATGTAAGTCGGCTCACTTGTCCCGGTCGTGTTAATCGACTTGGATGCACTCATTCCACCGGACTCCATTTCATTGTTTCGTTTGGAACCATTATTCCCAATAATTTGCTTAATCTTTTCATATCCACTATCAAAACATTCTTTTAATGCAATTGTGGCTTCTTCATTTGTGAGAGCACTATCAATCATCTCTAAAGATTGTTGAATCAATTGACTCCGCGACAGTAAGTATCCCTTGTCATCTTTTATCTCCACCCCCTTATCATTAATTACACAACTTGATTTTCTTGCTTTTGTCCACCTTTTTAAAATGTATTTTGCGAGCAATTTGTCAAGATCATGATACTTATGCAAATAAGCTATCACATACACATATAAGATTCCCAAACTCTCAAACTTTTTGCATGTGACATGTTTGCGATAATCCAAGGATTTATCATAATCAATCTCCCCGACTTTAAACTTGTTTGACATTCCTTCTTTAAATCTTATATACATGGTAGTTGACATCCTCCTTCATAAGTTCAAACCTATAATTCAAACTCTCGCACAACTCTTCTTCAAATTTATAATACATAGAGTGTGTATAAATGTCAACCATTTGAACTAAGAAGTCGTGACGATATTTCATTCTCGGCCTCTCAACCAAATCTTTGTTATCCAAAACCAACTCTGCGTATGTCGTTCTTCATTGAAGGCCCCACCAAAAAGCGAATCATAAAATCCACTAAAGAATTCCTTTTAGAAACAAATTTTTAAATAATGCATGACAACTCTCACTCGTTGGCTACTACGACATCTTTGGTGAGAAAACATGATTCACATGCGCTGTACCCATCTACAAATGAATGTCAAACTTTAATTGTAGTCATTTATTAGCATTCAACCCACTTTTCTCCATCAACGCTACCCAAGTAGAAGTCAAATGATTCCACAGCCTCCAATTCCAAATGCAATCTGAAAACTCCTTATAGTAAGCACTGTATTTTACCGAATCAATCTTCTCTGAAAATTTGGTCAATATGTGCCAACTACAATGTGACGCCCCCAAAATAGGTATACATCACCCATTCTGAGTTGTTAATACATGGTACGTAAACAACTACAACTTTATTATTACAACAAGAAACTGCATGAGTTTAAATACAAATATTATCTTACAGCATAATATCTATACTCAAATAAATCCTCATCACATTTATTGATACATTATTTTATAAAAATGGTGAGGACTACTAAACAACTCTCTCTAGAACCTTCATTCCATACCCCAGACTGCATCTTCGCTTATATTCTCGCCTCCACGAGAAAAATGGAACAAAAAGAAAAAGGTGAGCTCAACTAGCTCAAGAAAAGAATATTATGACTAAGATAATATACAACAAATTATCGTTAGTCTTCAACAGGAAAAATCTAATAGAATACTGATAGACAACAAATTTTAAATCAATATTCGCAATGAAATAATAATTCATTAGAAGAGTTAAGTAGAGAATGCAAACTACTATCTTCTATGTATGAATTTAAAAGTTCATCGCTCATCTTTTATCCCCTCAGAACATCAATCAATATACATCCGAATCAAATATTCATCTTTGCACTACAGTGCCAAGATATTCATCGATTGGTCATGTTCATTTAAACACTTGTTCATCTTTGCACTACGGGCCAAAGATATTAATCGATCGGTCATTATTCATCTCAACACTGCTCATCTTTGCACTACAGCCAAAGATATTCTTCAGAATCATTCATCTTTTTGCACTACAAAAGTCAAAGATATTCAATAATATCATCATTTAAGACCGAGGATGATGAAAAAATTTTTAAAAAATGAATCGAAGGAAACAAAATGACAAGGATTAAGGATTAAGGATTCAGTACTTTGTTTTATCCATGTTAAAAAAAAAATACCTCAAAGATAATCATAGTGGTGTAAAATTCAAGAATGATCAAAACATGGATACAATCAAAGCTAATATCCGTAATAGATATTTTGGACAAAAAGAAGAAATTTTATTTTTCTATGAATAGTCAGATATCGTGAAAAGTGCCGATATCGCCAATAAGTAACTCTCGACACCAAAAGATAGAAATTCCACAAAAACATCTTCACGCTTTACGTGAATAGTACTCGTGAATAGTAACTCGTGAATAAGAACTCATGAATAGTAATTCCGACATGAAAAAAGTTCTAAATTTGATAAAAAGTTCCAACTAATATTTCAAAGATAATGATATTGAAGAAATAATATCATTTGAGAAGAAAATAACATCCCTTACCTCGAAAGATTAAGATTTCAATTTGGAATAACGATAAGGTCTTTGAAGGAAACTTGCACCGCCTAACAATACTCAAAGTATACTCAAAATACTCACAAGAATACGCTCGATAATATAGAGAGAGAAAACTTGAGTTTCGGTGTGATTTTCAATTCTAACCTAAGACCCTATTTATAGGAAAATGCTTAGAACACAAAAGCGTAAAATTTAATAAAATATTAATATTAATATTACAAATTCCTACGCCCACTTTTAAGGATCTGAATTCAGCATTTACATCACATGCAAGACCCACCTTTAATGACAAAAAACGTTTTCATAATAAAAATAATTAAAACTTCCAAAATTAATTATTTTGAGCTTCGAACTTCAATAATTCATAATAAATAGCCTTTTATTAGAAAATTTGAATCTCGTGTGTTTTATAGGAAATTAAATTCTCTACAACTTTGCGTAAGAAAGTTTTTCCAAATTCCAATCAAAAATTGACCAAATCCACAAACCAAGCGATTTTACAAAAGCTATAATCAAATTTCAATCAATAAATGGGGTCCACCGACATGTTTAACATGTTTTAAACATTTATTGCAACAAAAATACTCTTCCTCCTCAGATATCTCATATATCCCCACATTCGTTGTAAAATATCACCATTATTATATTATTAAAATATAATAATACATTATCTTATCGATATAAAATTTCAATTTTCAACAATTGTCACATTAAAATTTTTCTCCATCTATATCCACATAAAATCAATATTTTCCTCATCATATGAATCAATAATTAATTATTCACAAATAATATTACGAATCACAATATTGACAACCAGTAGCTTCCTCAGAAAGAGGGCTTTCCAATAAGAATTTCTTCTTACTCAAGCGCAATTATTGACCAAACCTCTCCTTAGATGAACTTTCTAGACATTGCCAATAATGTTATCTAATAATATTATTCAGATAATATGAATTATTGCTTCGATAATGAAAAATATTGTGTAATGACAATTATTGAACAACAAAGAATATAAAATATCAACGCAAAGAATTATTAACTCAATAAAATAAAATCTTTGAATAATAATTATCAGAACCATTATTGAGTAATGCCTTCAATAATTGGTGCAATCTGGTATCTTCTTGTGCGACAACGCCAGATTACTCTGTTTTTAACCAACGGGTATTCCAATAAGTGTTAATTTGAATAACAACTCTGTTGTTATTTTTAAACAACTTATATTTATGCTTTTCTTCATCCAATCGCTTTAGTTATGGCCCACACATGGTCACTACTGTCAGCACAAATATTCCCCGACAATGCATTTAATATTCCACGACCAAACGAATATTCCCCGACAACAATGAATATTTTATAACCACTTGCTTATTTTGAAATATTTAAGTATTTTACCCATAACTATCCACATTAATCAAATCCACCCTTACCATTTCAAAATAATAAATAAAGGAAATTCCTTTTATTTAAAAAAAATTTGGGTCTTACAACCTCCCTCCTTATGAAATTTTGTCCTCGAAATTGACGTCGATTCACAGTGTGTTTCAAAAGGTGAGGATACCTCGCTTTCATTTCCGCTTCCAATTCCCGTGTCATTTCTCTATAAATGATGATTCCTCCACAAAACTTTAACTTGTGGTATGACCTTTCATGGCGTAGGGACGTGCTCCTTCCTATCCAAAATCTTGACAGTACCTCCTCATACGTTAAGTCTTGGCTATCTCGTCCAGCTTCTAACTCTATAACGTGGTTCGGTCTTTCACATATTTACGAAGTGAGATATGTGAAACACATTATGAACACGAGACATACTTCGAGGTAACGCAAGTCTATAGGCTACATTTCCTACTCTTTCGGTCAAGAATTTGAAATGGACCAATAAATCGTGGATTGAGCTTTCCTCTCTTCCCAAATCTTGTAACTCCCTTCCACGGAGCAACTCATGAACAATACATGATCCCTACACTAAATTCCACGCCCTTTCGATGAAGATCCGCATAACTCTTTTGTCGATCTTGTGCCGCTTTGTATCGTTGTCGAATCATTTGGATCTTTTGGTAGTCATATACGTATTAACTCGGGTCCCAACAATGTTGCTTCACCCACCTCATCCCAACATATTGGAACGACATTTTCGTCCCATATGATGCTTCAAATGGAGCCACACCTATACTTGCACGATAACTCGTTGTTGTAGGAGAATTCCACCAATGGTAAATACTTATCCCAACCGCCTTGAAGTCTAGGACACAGAGTCTTAATAAATCTTCAAGAGTTTGAATAGTCCTTTCTCGATTGTCCGTCTGCTTTGAGGATGGTATGCCGAATCAATCGCAAATCCGTTGCGTGCCCATAGCTTTTTGCAAGCTAACCCAAAATCTTGAAGTGAATCTTGGGTCACGATCCGAAACTATGGATACAGTACATGCCATGCAACCTCACAATCTCATTCACGTATATACTAGTAAGACGCTCAAGGAATAAGTCTCCGTGACGGCAAGAAATGAGCGGACTTGGTTAATCTATCAACAATAACCCAAATAGCATTGATGCCTTGAGAAACCGTAGGAAGACCCGTGAACGAAATCCATGGTAATGTGTTCCCACTTCCATTTCGAATCTCAAGTGGTTGCAACGGACCCTTAGGTACTAGATGCTCTACTTTACACGCCGACAAGTTAAACACATTGAGATAAACTTTGCAATCTCTCTCTTCATATTGTTCCACCAAAATGTATGTCGAAGATCACGATACATTTTAGTACTTCCAGGATGGATTGCAAATGGTGTATTGTGTGCCTCCATCATAATCTTGTACTTCAAATCGTAGTCGTTAGGAACACAAAGTCTAGAGTGGACTCAAGTATTCCTTCTTCATCAATTCTCGCCCTAATAGCTCCTTCTTGTACTTTCTTCTTCATACGCATCATTTCTGGGTGGGTGGCTTGAGCAACCTTAACTTTTCTATTAAAGTTGGCTCTATGCGTATACTTGACATCATCGCACTTGTTCCTGCTTATGATCTTCTACTCAACGAGTCAGCTACCACGTTCGCTTTACCGGGATGGTATTGAATAGTGTGGTCGTAGTCTTTCAATAGCTCGAGCCAACGTCATTTGCCGCATGTTGAGTTCTTTTTGAGTGAAGAAATATTTAAGGCTTTTATGGTCCGAATATATCTCCACTTTCTCCCATATATAGATAGTGCCTCCATATCTTTAAGCAGCAAAATCGATCACCGCTAACTCTAGATCATGAAGTAGGATAATTCCTCTCATACTCTTTTTAAGTTGTCGCGAGGCATAGGCTATGACTTTCCCACGTTGCATGAGAACACATCCTAACCCTTTGCTTCGAAGCATCGTTTGTAGATAACAAATCCATCCAACCAGATGGTATTGTTAGAAACAGTGCCAAATAAGTCTCCTCTTAAGCTCTTGGAAACTTTTCTCGCATTCTTTCGCTTCAAACGAATTTTGTATCCTTCCGAGTTAAGCTGAGTTAATGGAGTAGCGATTCGAGAAAACCCTTCCACGAATCTCCGATAATAACCAAATTAAGCCCAAAAACTACGTTACTTGATCATCGACTTCAGTTGCTCCCAACTTTGATTGCTTCAATCTTCGCTTGATCAACAGATACTCCATGTTTTGACACCACGTGCCCAAGAAATGCTACTTCTCGCCGAACTCGCATTTCTTCAATTTAGCATATAGTTTATTTTCACGAAGCCTTTGGAGTACCGACTTTTCAAATGGTGCTCATGATCTTCACGACTTTTGGAATATATGAGGATGTCATCAATAAAGACAACAACAAACCGATCCAAATATTCCTTGAATACTCGATTCATCATATCCATGAAAGCCAGCAGGAGCATTAGTCGATCCGAAAGACATGACTAAGAATTCATAATGCCCGTCTCGAAGTTCTAAAGGCGCTCTTTGGAATATCCTCGCCTCTAATCTTCATCCGATGATATCCGAATCGAAAGATCGATTTTGAAAAGAATTGTGCCCTTTACAGTTCGGTCAAACAAGTCATCAATACGAGGTAGAGGATACCTATTCTTGATGGTGACATGGTTCAATTCCCGATAATAATACAAAAGTCGCATACTCCCGCCTTTCTTCTTTACTGAATAAAACAGGAGCACCCCAAGGAGATGTACTTAGGGACGAATGAAACCGATGTCCAACAATTCCTCGTAGTTGGACTTTTAACTCTGATTCAATAGAGCCATTCGATATGGGGTTTTAGAAATGGGCTTTGTACTGTGTTCAAGATCAATAAAGAATTCAACTTCACGTTACGCTCGGGGCAAACCGAAGTTCTTCGAAAATACGTCGGAAAGTCAATAACAACAGAATATTATTCAAATTTGACGTGTCTTTATTCAAATCCATAACATGGGCTAAGAAAGCTTGACATCCGTTTTTCAATAAACGAATAGCTTTATGATTAGATATGATGATGATTGATTTTAATGGTTTAGTTGCTTGAATCCATAACAGTCAAGTTGGTTAGGAATATGAAAACTAACAACCTTACGAAAACAATCAATTTTGCCATGATGAGTAGTTAACCAATCAATCCCTAAAAATCAAATCAAAAGCAAGTATCTTTAAAGAGATAAGGTCACAAGTAAGGTAATGGTGCCAACTTGAATTAAACAAGATTTATAAAACAAGGTCGTTGTGATGAAAGTTTCTCTAACGGAGTTTCCACGAGATAGGTCAAAGTCTAATTTCTCCTGAGTCAAGTTTAAACGTTGAGCACATGCAGAGAGATAAATGAATGGGTAGCACCGGTATCAAGTAAGGTATAAACTTCAGAAGAATTTATAAATAACTTACCCGTGATAACCTCGTTTGGGTTCCTCGCATTATGACAATCACAACAAACGCTCTTCCCGGAATCGTTGACTTTGACTTTTTTCGGGACAGATCTTTTGAGTCACCGCCTCACCGAACTAGGTTTCGCTACTGTATAATCTCGAAGCGATATGTCCTTCCTTTCCACAATTATAGCATACCTTGAACTGTTGTGGATATTTGACCGATATGTCCTCTTTCCGCATTTATAAAGATATGACCGGTGGTCGTTCTCCTCCCTTAGAACCCGATTCTTCACGCCGCAAGACTGTCGCCTTTCACATGGGTCGTTGTTAAATCTCCTCTTTTAAAATCTCCTCCTCGACTCGCTTTCTTCTATTTTCATGGCTATGATTACCACCAGAGTGGTTACCATTTTTGTCCGTCTGCTTTTTTCCGCCGGTTATCATTATTCTGCTTGATTCGCTATCTCTCAATACGATCCTCGTTGTGGTCCCTCACCGACTGTATTTCGTTATCTCGCCTAATAATTGAGCCCTCATTTACAACATCTGAATAAAGAGAAAATTTATGAAAATGAGATATCTTTGACGTACGCCGGGTTTCAAACCTCTAAGAAACATCCGCGTAATCGCTCCTCATTCTCCACCAAATGAGGTGCAAACACGATAACTCGCAAACTTTGCCTCGCATCGAGACACCGCCATGTTGTTCTCGCTTCAGGTCTAATAAACTCTACTTCCTTCATATGACGAACACTTTCGGAAAGTATTTGTCATTAAATAGTTTCAAACGCCTCCCAAGACATCTTTGAAAAGTGCGCCGGATGGGTACGCTTGAATGACTCCCACCAAGATATTCACTTTCGCCACTTTTAACATAAAGGTGGCGAATGGAACCTTCGTTCTCCGCATCCCAAGACATCGAATATCTTGGTAATTTGCTTGACCCATGTTTCCGCCATGATCGGATCTCGGCTTTCCTTAAATTCGTGGTCCCAACTCTTTGAGCTAATCGCTAATTTGTGACAACCCGTGAATTGCTATCATTTCCTCCTGTATTTTGAACACGAAGTCTCCACTCGTGCGATTTTGCATGAACCGCAAAAAGCTTCTAAACATTCCCTCGCTCATCATCTCGCTTTCGCTGGTGTTGTTCACGGGAGGAACATTGCCACTTGCTGTTGCATTCTCCTCGTTGGTGAGTACAAGTGTCTCCACGGTCTCATTTCCATTGTTAATATTCTCAATTGACATTCTCAAATCTTTGTCATAAAACAAGGGTTAATTAAGAAATCAATATATCACATAATATCCCTATATCTTGACTCAACTAACAAATAAGCTTAGGTAGGACATACTAGCGAAGGATTTACTCGCCTCTCCTCCTAGTTCTATTCCCCGATCTCCGCCAGAGATCATATCCTAAGCTCGATACCAACCGTGACGCCCCCAAAATAGGTATACATCACCCATTCCGAAAGTGTCAATATACATGGTACGAAACAACTACAACTTTATTATTACAACAAGAAAAAATCTGAGTTTAAATACAAATATTATCTTCTGATAATATCTATACTCAAATAAATCCTCATCACATTTATTGATACATTATTTTATAAAAATGGTGAGGACTACTAAACAACTCTCTCTAGAACCTTCATTCCATACCCCCGACTTTCGCATCGCTATATTCTAGCCTCCCGAGAAAAATGGAACAAAAGGAAAAGGTGAGCTCAACTAGCTTTCAAGAAAAGAATATTATGACTAAGATAATATACAACAAATTATCGTTAGTCTTCAACAGGGAAAAATCTAATAGAATACAATAGACAACAAATTTTAAATCAATATTCGCAGCGGAAATAATAATTCATTAGAAGAGTTAAGTAGAAAATGCAAACTACTATCTTCTATGTATGAATTTAAAAGTTCATCGTCTATCTTTTATCCCTGTAACATCAATCAATATACATCTGGAATCAAATATTCATCTTTGCACTACAGGCCAAAGATATTCATCATTGGTCATGTTCATTTAAACACTGCTTCATCTTTGCACTACGGGCCGAGATATTAATCGATCGGTCATGTTCATCTCAACACTTTGCTCATCTTTTGCACCTGAGCCAAAGATATTCTTCAGAAATCATTCATCTTTGCACTACAGTGCAAAAAGATATTCAATAATATCATCATTTAAGACCGAGGATGATGAAAAATATTTTTAAAGAAACGAATCCAAAGAAAACAAAATGACAAGGATTAAGGATTAAGGATTCGTACTTTGTTTTATCCATGTTCAAAAAAATACCTCAAAGATAATCATAGTGGTGTAAAATTCAAGAATGATCAAAACATGGATACAATCAAAGCTAATATCCGTAATAGATATTTTGACAAAAAGAAGAAATTTTATTTTTCTATGAATAAGGTCAGATATATGAGACCCCATATTTTATCAATAAAGATTTAAATTTTGTCGAAATAATTTTTAATATTATGGTGTGAATTTGAGATAATATTATAGTTGTGGGTAGATTTATAAATTTTGCAAAGTATGCAAGTGGTTATATTATATTCGATTGGTCGTGGAATATTTGGTTTAGCGGGAAATATTCATACAACGACTCAATCATCAAAGGTGGACCCCATTAACACAATTATTGCCGATTTGAGAAAACGACAAAAATATTTTATCAAATAACGACGGAAGTTTTACTGCTGATAATCGCTGAACTACTACTCAGTAGTAAAAGTATAAAGAATACGTGTGGTTGCATAAGAAGCACCACAGATTGATTATCGATGCTTATGTGAGAAGTCACTCATTTGATTCCATTATCATTGATTAATAATATGAATTATTATAATGATAATGACGCTTTTGTTTTAATCGATTATTAACGTAATAAAATGTAAACATCTTTTATATAAAATAGAATACTTTATTAAAGTTATTCTATAAATAGAATATATTATATTTTATTATGCATAGTATTTTGCATAGTTTTTTAGTGTTGCATAAAGTGTTTGCATAGTAAAATGTTTTTATATAAATAGAATATATTATATTTTATTTAAAAGATTTTGCTTTAAATATGGACCGCCGATTAAAGTAAATCAATCTGGACCGTTCATGGATTAATTACTATGCATTCTATTTTCCTATAAATAAGCTCATTCCTTCATTATTTTCTTACGAATTCACCAAAACTCTGTAGAGAGAAAATTATGTAGAGAAGCTATAGAGAGAAAATCTATAGAGAGAAAGAAGAAAAGTATTCTGCTACTTCACTTTGCCAATATTCAGTTCTTCTAAGGTAAGGGATATTATTTGTTGTACTGTAAGTGGTGTGTTATTCTTTCTTATTCATGAAGAGAACTTCATTATTCCATTCATTATTATTCTTTTGGAATAACTCGTAAAAGTGGCATACCCTATACATAACCTCAGATACGCCAGATACCCTATACTTGGTGAAATCTTTATATTATTCCATTCTTATTTATTCTCGTTGGAATAACTCAGTATCGCTTAATCCCTATACTTGGTGATCTTCTTCTCGTTATTCTATTCTTTATTATTCGCATTGGAATATCCTCGTCATGTGTTTTACAATTTGGACCGGTTCCATTGTTATTCCGCATTTATTATTCTCGTTGGAATATCCTGTCTGCGTATGTTTTACACCTAACGGTTCCATTGTTTATTATTCAAAGATTATTATTCTCATTGGATCATCCTTGCTTGCAGTGAATTTCACGACTCGGTTCCGTTATTATTATTCTCGTTGAATAACTGCTCTGCGCAAGCACCGCATGCACGGTGATTTCTTTTGTTATTCCATTCTTTATTATACCCAAATGGTTAAAACTTTGACTTCTATACTCCATGAAATTAGTAGAATATCCTCGATATTTGCGCTTCATCCAAAGATCTTTTCATGGAAATATTCTTCCCGATCATTCTTGAATTTTACTCTATAAAACAAGATCTTGTTGACAATTTGGACGTTAATAAATCCTAGAGAAATTAATTCTTGAACTTGTTTTATTGAATTCTTATATCATTGTCATCATCCTCATGTTTATATTATGTTGAAAGTTATCTTCGCTTACGTGCATAGATGAACTTAGTATGATTATGACCGTGGTTCATTCGGTATAATCATGGCTTGATATAAATGATGTGACAAAAGTCCTCGTGGCTTGTAATGCAATGATGGATGGATTTTTGGTATGATTATGACCGGGTGATTCTTATATAGTCATGACCATTGATAATTTGATGAAAATCCTTGGCCCGTGGTACAGGGGATGATTAGATATTGTGGTTTATTCATTAAACCGAAGTCTTAGTGATAAAAATTGATGAAAACCTTTTAAAACCTAAAAGATAGTAGACTTTATTTTCTACTTGACTCTTTTAATGGATCAGATATTCCACCGCAGCTTAAACCGGTTGTCTATTGTATTTTATCGCTTTAACATTGTTGAAGGCTAATGATAATTTATTCTCGCATTATCTTAGTCATAATATTTCTTCTTGGGCTAGTTGAGCTCACCCTTTCTTTCACTGTTCTCTTCAGGAAATGAGAATATAGCTGGGACGAGTTGGGGAAACGAGTGATGGTCCTCAAGATAACATTAGTAGTCCTCACTATTCTGTGAAATAGTGTGATAATAATTGTATTGAGGACTCCTTGAGTATGGATATTGTCTAAATGACAATATTCCTATTAGAACTCTCGCTTTATGTATTGTCGTATATACCTACGGCGGATGTATAATTAAGTTTGTATTTGAATTTATGTACCATGTAAGTGGCGACCCAAGATGGGTGACGATATACCTAATTTTGGGGGCCACAAGATATCGTGAATAAAGCTCAGATACGTGAATAAGTAATTCGACACCAAAAGATAAAAATTCCACAAAAACATTTTCACGCTTACGAATAGTACTCGTGAATAAGAACTCGTGAATAGAACTCATGAATAGTAACCCGACATGAAAAAGTTCCAAATTTGATAAAAAGTTCTAACCATTATTTCAAAGATAATGATATTGAAGAAATAATATCATTTGAGAAGAAAATAACATCCTTACCTCGAAGATTAAGACTTCTAATTTGGAATACCGTATAAGAAATCAAGAGAACTTGCACCGCCTAACAATACTCAAAGTATACTCAAAATACTCACAAGAATACGCCGATAATATAGAGAGAAAACTTCAGCTTTACGGTGTGATTTTCAATTCTAACCTAAGACCCTATTTATAGAAAAATGCTTTAGAACACCAAAGCAGTAAAATTTAATAAAATATTAATATTAATATTACAAATTCCTACGCCCACTTTTAAGGATCTGAATTCAGCATTTACATCACATGCAAGACCCACCTTTAATGACAAAAACGTTTTTCATAATAAAATAATTAAAACTTCTAAAATTAATTATTTTGAGCTTCGTAACTTCAATAATTCATAATAAATAGCCTTTTTATCGTAAAATTCAATCTCGTGTGTTTTTATAGGAAATTCAATTCTCTACAACTTTGCGTAAGAAAGTTTTTCCAAATTCCAATCGAAATCGATTGGTAGAAATCCACAAACAATGAAGCGATTTTAAATGCTATAATCAAATTTCAAATAATAAATGGGGTCCACCGACATGTTTAACATGTTTTAAACATTTATTGCAACAAAAAATACTCTTCCTCCTCAGATACTCATATATCCCACATTCGTTGTAAAAATATCACCATTATTATATTATTAAAATATAATAATACATTATCTTATCGTATAAAATTTTAATTTTCAACAATTGTCACATTAAAATTTTTCTCCATCTATATCCACATAAAATCAATATTTTCCTCATCATATGAATCAATAATTAATTATTCACAAATAATATTACGTAATCACAATATTGACAACCAGCAGCTTCCTGAGAAGAGGGGCTTCCAATAAGAATTTCTTCATCTTGGCGCGCAATTAGGTGACCAAACCTCTCCTTGATGTAACTTTCTAGACATTGCCAATAATGTTATCTAATAATATTATTCGGATAATATGAATTATTGCTTCGATAATGAAAATACCGTGTAATGACAATTATCAAACAACAAAGAATATAAAATATCAACGCAGCAATTATTAACTCAATAAAATAAAATATCGAATAAGAATTATCAGTAACCATTATTGAGTAAAGGCCTTCAATAATTGGTGCAATACCGTGCTATCGCAACAACAACGCAGACATCGTGTTTTTTAACCACCGGTATTCCAATAGTGTTAATTCTGTAATAACTACGCCAAGTTATTTTTAAACAACTTATATTTTCATTTTCTTCATCCAATCGCTTTTATGGGGGCCACACATGGCTCTGCGCTATCGTCGCACAAATATTCCCCGATCTACGTAATATTCCACGACCAAACGAATATTCCCCGCATAACAATGAAGGATTATTTTGTTGTTCTAACTGTAAGTACTCATTCAACATATCCCCATCACGTCCCTTCAATTCATCAAGGTTTGTCTCTTTCAAAGTTATACATATCTCGTCACGTGCAACCAATATTTTCAAAGCCACCACCTTTCACCGCAAGAAAATTGTATTGTTGGTATTGTGGTATATTCACCGTGCTAAGTTCTTGACTCAAAGATTTTTGGGCCATCGACACATTACGGTGTGATCGTAAAAGATGCCTCTTATGTGGGGTCGATAATTGGTGAGAATGACCTCCTCAATTTTTGTAATTACGCATGTCATTTCTTTTTACCACTATAATTCTTGCACCACAACCTTCTTTTGTAGATCCCCGCTTTTTTTTTACAACCACATCGGCTAATACTTTGCCCTTTCCTTACTTAGAACACACATACTCCTTCCTACAAATCTCATCATATTACACTTTTTTTCTCCCAAAACTTTCAGACACTAAAACCAAGATGATAGCATATGTATTGTAAAAGTTGTGAATATCATCTAATGTTTGAAATTCTTGACCAAGCTTAGGCGCCAACTCATCTCCTATTTGAGGATAAGACACAACAAAGATTAGTAATCGTGAACATTCAACCCTCTCTCACTCAAGTCATCCCCATCGATTTCTATTTCCAAATTCATTTCTACATTATCCCCAAGAACTCCCTAATTCATGGTCCATGTCATCCATTATATTTACACCGGATAAACAGAAATTTACTTGAACCTCAGAAAATCACCAATAAAACAACACCGAAATCTACAGTTTTATATGTATTCGTATTTTACTTGGACCACATTCTTGCACTTGAACAATCAAACTAATTAATAAAAGGGCTATTCAATTTATTCATGACACCGGTAATTACTAAAATCATGACAATAATATGATTGTCCTGTGCCTTTCTTCTAATGATGCGGACACAATAAACATTAAAGACAACTACACTACAAATAAATAGCAATAAGACTATCGACCATTAGCTCAAGTGCTCAACATTTGAACACCATTTCCATCAAATTCTCCATTAATACTGGAGGAAAACCGCATACAATTTTAAAAATTGAACTTTCCTAGGGAGACAAATTCAAAAATCTGCAAGAGAAATTAAATTTTAAGAAATACCCATTCGAATAATTCTAATCTCTCAATCGGGTCTCGATCCCTTTCCAAGAAATTCAACCGGTAACCAAAGATCTCGCTTAAAATATCAAAAAATAATGAGGCATATATACATACAATTGTGTGAGCTTTAAAAAAAGAGACAAAAAAAAGATTACTAATGATCAGTGTAGAATTTAATTTCGGGCGCTTTAGTGGAGGAATTGATTAAAGAGGAATATCTAAGGTCCACATTTCCCATTATTATATAAAGATCGAGACTTTTTTTTCTGTGGGGTATAAAATGAATGAAGAGAAAGGTAAAAACACCAACCGAAAAAAATGTAACTAATGGCTAAAGGAGCATGTAAACTAGAAATAAAATTCAAAATGCGAATTAATGTCTCAAAATAGTTCAAAATTTCAAGGGTCTGATATAATATAGGAAACAGAGCAACTGCATCGTTAGGGGCCTTTACATAATTAGGGCGAAAAAGCCAATTTAGGGAGGATAGAAAAGCCCTTACCGAATCGATGGTCGTGATGAGCAAAATCGAAGTCCGTGATCGAACTATTTCTAAGGCTTGGCTTTCTCTTTCTTCGATTTCTGCAGCTGCGTTGTCAACGAGGGTCGTGCTCTTCAGAAAGGGCTTTTCTTCATAAAGGGATTTCAAGATGTAGAGGGATTTTCTAGGGCTTATGTGCAAAATCGCAGAAAGGGCTTTTCAAGTTGGAGAAGGTATCAGCCGAGGAGAGAGAATGGGAAGGAAAAAAAACACGCCTTTTATTTATAGTCCTACTCTTTAAGGATATCCTGCTATTTAGTTGTCCTACTCTTGAGCATTTATATATATATATATATATATATATATATATATATATATATATATATATATATATATATATATATATATCTGATCAAGATCAAGAGTAGAGAAGATAAACTCTTCTTAAATAATAGAATTTTATCAAAAGACGTAGTTTTGATAAGATCGCTGGTCATTTTGTAAATACCATGCCACCAATGTATTTACAAAAATATTATCAAGCGCCTTATCAAAACTACGCTCGTTTTGATAAAATTCTATTATTTAAATATTCTCGCTATTTAAAAAATTCTACTCTTGTATATATATATATATATATATATATATATATATATATACTTGAGTGACTGGATGGAAAATTAAATGAAGATCGATGTGTATTCTATGTCTTCTAATTATAAAATCAATTTATGTAAAGAGGTGTAGACAGTGAGAAGAATTAATAATAATCCATGCCAATTGCCACATGAGGATATGTAAGCTTCACGTACGTTGAAGTGCAAGTACTCGGCAACTTGCAAGAGAAAAAAGTACTGTACATGCGCGCGCGCGCACATATACATATATATGTGATCTTTTGGTTGTAAGAGAGAGACGTAACACTAACCCATATATATGTTTAATTAGCTTGGCATGGCAGGACAATCGATCATTTATCACAGTTTTCTCCAGCCTACAACTTGGCTTACTATTCGTCGACTATATTTGGACCTGCTACCACATAATTAAGGGCAGCTAATTAATAAAAATGACTAGATTTTATCTCAAAAAAGAAGAAAGAAAAAAAAACACGTACCTACTTGATACTCACTAGTTTACAATTTGCAGCATTGGATAGTGTTTATAATTTTCTTCTCGCCCTATTGGATATTTCTTTGTTTTGAATAGGGCTAATTTGTATTTTTGTTACCTACCTACCTACCTACGTACCTACCTTCTTCTTTTTATGACGACCACTACTAGTGTAAACATGCATGCATGTTAATTAATTAACTTTGTATTGTATTGATCTGTTGAACATAAATAGTAACAAAGAAATACTACTGTAGACAGACAAGAAGATGTGTATCATCAATACGGCCTACCGTTCCAATAATAATTTATACAATAAACAAAAGATATGTTATCGCATGTGTTTACATTTAAAATAGACAATGCATGACCACCAAGAATATAATTAATGATAATGAACACATTCAAATTAATAACAAAAGCTAGCTCAATTAATTAATAAATTTTGTTTATAATACATATATCTATAATCTTAGCTTTGTTGGGTACGATATTTCTCCTATCGACCGAATAGATTGGCTTACATATTCATTAGCCAATTCATCGGCCTTCATTATCGGGTGTTGACATTATCGGATCTAATCACTTTATTATCTTTATTAAGTTCTTCTAAGATTTTAACCCAATCAAATGGGTCGACCCATCATATATTTAAATATCTACATCTTTGACTTGAATGATGAAAAGACGACTGGCTGACTGTAGAACCCGCCACGCATTAATGTGGATGGGATTATAACCCACGGCGCCAGGAACAAAGGACCAAAAAGCAAAGGATAAACTATATGCAATGGTGGAACCCATCGATCAAGGGGTGTGTCGGTAATAGTGGGTGGCACCGTAATCCGTGCAAAGAGAGTATAACTTAGCAAGAAGTCTTCACAAAGAGGTACGCCTCATACACTTCTTCATTCATAATCACATGTACATAGAGAATTATTATTATCTCTCTCAATACACTAGTAATATAACCTCTATTTCGATAAACCTTGTGAACACATTTATCGACTCTCACGCTCGAAGCTATCCCCTCGATTTTACCGCCGCCAAGCTTGTGGTGTTTATCAGGTTTACGCTGCAGGATAAGGACGCTTTTACGTGATCGGGACGTGGCAAAAGATCTCAAGCGTTAACATCAAGCGCTAGAAGGAGGGCTTTTTCTAGTGTTCTTGAGCTATCAATCACAATATTTCCAAATTGTTCTACATCGGAAGTTATGGCACTAATCGGGGGTTCTCGCTCGAGATCCCACTAAGAAAGCCCAAGATGGTTGGTCTTTGTTCTTCGATAAAGAGCGTAATTATGACCAAAGCAAGTAAAAGGCACCCCGCCCATAATTCGCAAGACCGGCGGTCAGTGATAAAGATGATGGTCGAAGCAGAGTAGATGAAGACCCAATGACCATTTCCTCGCTTCAATCAAGAGGGTAATCCGCCTATCGTCTTCTGGATGATGGTCGAGCGAGTAGATGAAGACCCAACAACCATTTCCCTTTGATCAAGAGGTAATCACCCCTATCGGTCTTCGGATGATGGTCGAAGCGAGTAGATAAAGACCCAACAAATGCATTTCTGCTTTGAATCAAGAGGTAATCCGCCCTATCGGTCTTCTGGATGATAATCAAGCAGTAGATGAAGACCCAACAACCATTTCTGTTTTTCAATCAAGAGGTAATCCGCCTATATCGGTCTTCGGGATGATGGTCAAGCGAGTAGATGAAGTCCCAACAACCATTTTCGATTGATCAAGAGGGTATCCCGCCCTATCGGTTTTTGGGATTATGGTCGCAGCAGACGAAAGAGATCGATCCAGGAGCCTCGCACTTCGAATATAAATAAGGCATACCGCCTCGAGTATCCTCATCATCACCGCGACGGAGAGTTTCACCAAGTATATCCGTAAATCACACTCCCGAGAGTCCACCGGGGCACACCGCCTATAGATACTTTTCTTCTGAGATGCCTGCCTAAGTCATTGCCGTTCAGATTCAAAGACACAAAATGCACCCATATTCCTAAGCATCCAAAGAGGATACCTCATCCTAGGGGTTCTCGGACTATGGCACAAACGGATGAGGGAGCAATTCAAGAATATATTCATCCGAGAATGCAAAAAAGGTACTCACTTGAGTGTTCTCTCCGCAGTGAAGGACTCGTCACCAAAGCAGATCAATAAGCGACTCTTTGGAAATTCAACACTTCGGTAAATATTTCCAAAGTCTCATTGACATTATGGTCGGACAATTCTTTTCTGAAACTAATAATAGTTAAAGAGAAGCCGAGGAATCGACAAAGCCGCAGCTTTTCTTCACAGGCGAGCTCGTGGACATTACATGCAGATGGATATTCTATTTCGACATCAAGACAAAGAAAGCTATCAAGGGTCGATCACAATAACAATTCCGCTGGTTGATGCATTATCGAAGTCAGCCACCACAGATGCTTATAACTTTGATGGCAGATGGCGCCTTTCCTTCCTGGATCAAAATCTTGTAAAGAAAACCAAGTACAAGAGTGTCAATTTTGCTCTCATTGATGAGAATTTTATCAAGGACCTTTTCGTCATCATTACTCAAACATTTGGTTCCATCCGGCAGTAGTATGTTCTTCTGAAGTTCACAAAGACATCTCGTGACGATCATTCGACCCAAAGTTGTTGGCCTACAAAGCACTTCTACAGGATATTCATGAAAGAACCGTGGAGTCAAAGACAGATGATTTCTGGCTCATCCACATTCACTTCGTGCACTATCGATCCCGGTCCTATTGTCCCAAAGGTCACTATGGTGTAAGGAGGTATGGGTAGGACTCACCTAGCCATTCGATGGTAGCCCAAGGTCCTTATGATCCTATATTGATTTTACCAGGTGGTAAATCAATGGTCACTATGGTGTAAGGAGGTATGGTAGGACTCACCGGCCATTCACGGTAGCCCAAGGTCCTTATGATCCTATACCGATTTTACCAGGTGGTAAATCAATGGTCACTATGGTGTAAGGAGGTATGGTAGGACTCATTTGTGTAAGACCCCTAAATTTTTAAATAAAAAGGAATTTCCTTTATTTATTATTTTGAAATAGTAAGGGTTGATTTGATTAATGTGGATAGTTAAGGGTTAAATATGCAAATATTTCAAAATAAGCAAGTGGTTATAAAATATTCATTATCGCTTGGGAATATTCGTTTGGTCGTGGAATATTCAGATCTGCCGGGGAATATTCGTAAATACGACCAGCTTAACCATGTGGGCCCCATAACTAAAGCTTATTGGATGAAGAAAACGACAATATAAGTTGTTTTTAAATAACTGGCGTAGTTGTTACTGAATTATCATGTTCATTGAATACCCTATGGTTAAAACACACTAATACGCGTTGTTGAAAGCGGGTTACTACCAGATTGCACCAATTATTGATTCTTACGTAAGAAGGCACTTACTCAATAATGGTTACAGAATTAATTCTTTATCAAAGATTTTATCGAGTTAATAATTCTTTCAAGGCTGATATTTTATATCATTGTTGTTTCAATAATTGTCATTACACAAAGATTTTTCATTATCGAAGCAATAATTCATATTATCCTAATAATATTATTAGATAACATTATTGGCAATGTCTAGAAAGTTCTCATTAAGGAGAGGTTTGGTCACCTAATCATGCAGCAAAGAAGAAGAAATTCTTATCGAAAGCCCCTCTTTCCTGAACCGCCTCGTCATCAATATTGTGATTCTCGTAATATTATTTATGATTAATTAATTATTGATTTATATGATGAGGAAAATATTGATTTTATGTGGATATAGATGGAGAAAATTTTAAAATGACAATTGTTGAAAATTAATATTTTATCTTTTTCGATAAAATAATTCATTTAAATATATTATTTTAATAATATATTAACTATGATATTTTTACAACGAATATGGGATATATGAGTATACGAGGAGGAAGAGTATTTTTGTTGCAATAAATGTTTAAAACATGTTAAACATGCTCATTGGACCCTATTTATCGATCCGAAATTTGATTATAATCAGTAAAATCGCCTGCTTGTGGATTTCATTCGATTTATGTTTGGAATTTGGAAAAACTTTCTTCTGTAAAGTTGTAGAGAATTGAATTTCCTATAAAAACTCGCGAGATTCGAATTTTCTGATGAAAGGGCTATTTATTATGAATTATTGAAGCTCAAGTTCAAATAATTAATTTTTGGAAGTTTTAATTGTTTTATTTAAGAAAAACGTTTTTGCAATCCCACATGTGATACAAATGTGCTGAATTCAGTTGGTCTAAGGTGGGCTTGAATTTGTTTAATTATATTATTATTTTATTAAATTTTCTCGCTTTGGTGTTCTAAGCATTTTCCTATAAATAAGGTGCTTGGGTTACAATTGAAAATCACACCGTAAACCCAAGTTTTCTCTCTATTTCTCTCTCGATATTTTGAGCGTATTCTTGTGAGTATACTTTGAGTGTTGCTATATCGGTGCAAGTTCAAGTCATAGCCTATATCCTGTTTCAAATAGAAGTACTAATCTTTCGAGGTAAGGATGTTATTTTATTCAAATGATATTATTTCTTCAATATCATTATGCCAAAATATTGGTTGAAAATTTTATCAAATTTAGAACTTTTTCATGCTCGGGTTACTATTCATGAGTTACTATTCACGAAGTTACTATTCATGAGTTACTATTCACGAAGTTACTATTCATGAGTTACTTATTCACGAGTACTATTCACGAAGCGTGAAGATGTTTTTTTGTGAAATTTCTATCTTTTGGTGTCGAGTTACTATTCACGATATCAAGGTACTATTCACGATATTCACTATTCACGAATACTTGCAAGACTATTCAATTTAAAATAAAATTTCTTCTTTTCGTCTAAAATATCTATTCGGATACTAGCTTCGATCAGATCCATGTTTTGATCATTCTTGAATTTTACACCACTATGATTATTTTTGAGGTATTGTTGGACATGGATAAAACAAAGTACTTAATCCTTAATCCTTAATCCTCACATTTTGTTTCACCGGATTCGCTTTTTTAAAAATATTTTCATCATCCTCGCCTTAAATGATGATATTATTGAATATCTTTGGCCCAGTAGTGCAAAGATGAATGATTTCTTGATGAATATCTTTGGCCCATAGTGCAAAGATGAACAGTGTTGAGATGAACACGATCGATCGATGAATATCTTTGGCCGTAGAAAGCAAAGATGAACAGTGTTGAGATGAACACGACCGACTGATGAATATCTTTGGCTCAGAGTGCAAAGATGAATATTTGATTCCGATATATATATTTATTGATGTTACAGGATAAAATATCGACGATGAACTTTTAAATTCATATATGAAGATAGTAGTTTACATTCTCTACTTAACTCTTCTAATGAATTATTATTTCACATATAATATTGATTTAAAATTTGTTGTCTATCAGATTCTATCGATATTTTTCCTCGTTGAAGACTAACGATAATTTGTTGTATATTATCTTAGTCATAATATTCTTTATCGGGCTAGTTGAGCTCACCCTTTCCCTTGTTGTTCCATTTTTCTTCTCGTGGAGGCGAATGAATGTAGCAGTACTAGTTGGGGTATGGAATGAAGGTTCTAGAGAGAGTTGTTTAGTAGTCCTCACCATTTTTGTAAAATAATGAATCAATAATTATGATGGGGATTTATTTGCATGTGGATATTGTCTGAAGACAATATTATATTTAAACTCATTAAGATATATATTGTCGTATTTCACACGACATTTGTATTATCAAGTTGTAGTTTGCTTTTTGTACCATGTATTTGGCGACTCGTAATGGGTGTTGTGTATACCTATTTTGGGGGCGCCACACGCATTCATTCGATGGTAGCCCAAGGTCCTTATGATCCTATATTGATTTTACCAGGTGGTAAATCAATGGTCACTATGGTGTAAGGAGGTATGGTAGGACTCATTGGCCATTCGATGGTAGCCCAAGGTCCTTATGATCCTATATTGATTTTACCAGTGGTGGTAAATCAATGGTCACTATTGATCCTTATATCTCGATCCTTATATCTTGGTCCTTATATACTTGTTTCACCTTGAGTGGTAAGCAAGATTTCGATGGTGCAAGGAGGATCATCCAAATTCACCTCACATACATAATCGATCTCACACTTCTAAACGATAAGTATACATTACTTTATTTTGTTCAAGTGTTGAGTTCGATTCATTCAATATTGTTCATTAAATTCTATCCATTAAATTCAGTTCACTTCATTTCATAAATTAACCATTATACGCCTTATCTAGTTCATGTCCCAAGTTAAGTTCATACAATTTAATTGATAATTTGAATTATTGACAAGAAATGTTCATTCGTAAGTAATAAGGCATGAAGTTGATATTTTAAATATTAACTGCTCACAACAAGTTAGAATTTTTACGTAAAGTTCTACAAACTAAAGATAAGGAGAGAGGTCATCCTCGTGCTTCTTCCTCATCATCGCCACCATCTAAAGAGTCTAGAAGAGATGGATCTACCTTGGCTTAGCTTTTTCTTGCCTTTACTTGGCAGATTTCATACCCTTTGGCATACATATGGACGATCTTATTGTTCAAATTTCTGCGATTTTCTCAGATTCTCGCTCAGATCTCCTTACGAAAGTCTTCTGTCGATGCGCACCTAAATCTCTAAGGGCCCAAAGCTCTTTGAGCTCTTCTTCGAGCTTCCGACGATGTACCGGATGCTTTGATCCTTTAGCTCGACAGATCGGCATTTATATCGTTGATGACCCGATGAGTGGCCTCGGTCGCTTTCGGTTCTTCTTTGACCTTGTCGATATCCTTCCAAGGCATTCATTGTTGAGAAGAACAATGTCAAGGTTGATTCTTTCCTTTTTCCAAACATAAACTTCAGAATGGCTTTTTTCCTTCTAAGATTCCCTTCTCAATTCTTCTCTCTGATCTTCTCAGATTATCTTCTAGATTCTCTTCTTGGATTATCTTCTAGATCCTTTTCTGGCTTTTTTGTATTTGGGACTAAAACACGAAGACAATGTTTACTGCAGATGACCAATATTAATCGATCGCCTTCAGATTGATGGTCAAATCTCAACTTCCTTTAGTCCGGTATATCACTCCTTCACCCATCGGTTCCATGATGGAATTATTGCCGAACCGATGATCATCGATGTCGCCATGACTTGAACCTAGATTCGTAAGAGAATGGTTTTGTGGCGAAGGTTTGGGTTGTTTTGAGAGGCGGTGAAATATTTGTTGTTGTATGTTTCTATCGAGCGGGCTCTTTAAATGGACTTCCAATCTTAATTTATGTTGCCATTTAATATTCACCATATGGGTTTTGTGGTTCGCATTTTGGGCCTTCATCGGTCTTATATTAGTTCCTTTTGTCCCGAACCGATGCCATTTATAGTTTCCTATTAAACCTCCCTGCTTAATAAAAACTAGGGGCAATGTTAGGTCGTGATATTTCTCCTATCGACCGAATGGATTAGGCCTACATATTCGATTAGTCCATTGGGTCTTCATTATTGGGTGTTGACATTATCGGATCTAGTCACTTTATTATCTTTTATTAAGTCCTTCTAAAGATCGGACCCAATCAAAATTCGACCCATCATATATTTAAATATCTACATCTTTGACTTGTAATGATGAAAAAAGCATGACTACGGTTGATTAGAGAACCCGCCATGCATTAATGTGGATGGGATTATAACCTACGCATGCATGTAGAACAAGGACCAAAAAGCAAAGGATAAACTATATGCGCCGGTGGAACCCATCGATCAAGGGGGTGTGTCGTAATAGTGGGTGGCACCGTAATCCGTGCAAAGAGAGTATAACTTAGCGAAGTCTTCACAAAGAGGTACGCTCTCATACACTTCTTCATTCATAATCACATAGACATAGAGAATTATTATTATCTCTCTCTCAATACACTAGGCAATATAACCTCTATTTCGATAAACCTTGTGAACACATTTACTGACTCTCACGCTCGAAGCTATCCCCTGATTGAACCGCCCATCGAGCTTGTGGTGTTTATTGTGTTTACGTTGCAGGATCAGGACGTTTTACATGATTAGGACGTGGCAAAAGATCTTGGCGTTAACATTAGCTTTATATGTTATCATGTCCATAAAGATCGAGTTAACTATTACGTTAATCAAAATCAAAACAATTAATCCACATCAATTAAGTAAAAAATTAAAATATATATAACTCATTTTTTGTTGAAATGAAAGGAGTATACATACATACATATATGTATATATTTTCACACACACATATATATATATATATGACTACGTTCGTACGTACAAACATTAGCATAATCTATTATCTATCTATTATATATACTAAATCACAATAACACATTAGATTGACATCTGTCTTTCTAAAAAGTAGACACATGTCCTCCTAAACTTTCAACAGCTGTCTATCATAATTAATACTCTTTAATGTCCTTTACAAAAATAACCTTCACAACAGTGCCCCATCTTAAAAAAAATAACCTTCGCAACAGTCCCACTCTTAAAAAAAATCTGGAATCCCTAGGCTCATATCCTTCAATCGGCGCAATCAATGGACACTTTGGATCACCGGCTGCTAGGAAGCTTCATCGTCGTCGCAAACCTTTCTGTGGTGTCAAACTCCGACCTTCCATGAGCTGATATGAAAGGATCTAAACCCAAATCCGGCGGAAATCAAAACATATTGTTGATCGGTATGCAAAGTCTCTCTCAGTCACACACATACATACATACATATATTGCATCCCTGAAAATGGTTTCGAAGATTGCATTAATTTGTTTTGCTATTTGGATTTTGGTAACAGTTCAAAATTCTGGGGTTTTGCTATTTGGGGTTTGTTCTGGCATCGATTTTTACTGTTTGGACTTTCACTTTCTTTTTAAACGTTGTTGCTATTGGATAATATGGATTTTATTTCATTGTTGCCGGTGTGTATTAATATTTCATTCTTTTTATCACATTCAGGAAGAAAAACTGTATATGCTAACTCTTTTGATTGATTTGAAGATAATTCCATTTCATACTTTTTGTTGAGACCGGAATGGATGAATTAAATTTATATATGTATATAATATTAATTCAACTGTGATTCTTTCATTTATTCTTTCATTTCTTTTGTGTTTTCTGCCCCTGGTATGTAGAATGTTTGATGTTTGTAGCTATGAAATATTAAGTTTCTACTTTGAAGTTTATCAACAACTAAAAATGTACTTGAAGCTTATCTTTTTTTTTTTTGTCAGACAATTTCTTTACTAAGCATGAATTTCTTTACACATTCTTCTATTCTGATATGGCAATTTAGTGATTGATTTAATCGAATGAGTGTTTTAGGCTCATTTTACTCTAAGGCTACTTTATTGTGATTTACTTGGTTTCTTTAGTTTTTTTTCTCCCATTGCTTGTGTTTAATTATTTGTCCAACTAATGATTTGGCTTTTCTTTCCCTTGTGTGTCTCCTTTTTGGGATCTGTTCATTGAGATATTTTTAATATAATTTGTATATTTAGTAAAAAGATAGAAATCTGAGAGTCAATTTTCATTGGAAGCATAGCTGTGACTCTAATTTTTCAATATTGTCTAGCTAATAGTTGTAGGCCCAAGTGCAAATTAGGGTTCACATGACCTAATTGAATTAAATGCACAATTAGGGTTTCGCGACCTCATTAAATGTGCAAATTAGGTTTCGCATAACCTAATGGAATGAAGACGAAAAAGTCGAAAATAAATAGGCGAGACCCGAGAGAAGCCTCCACGGGTCCCGAGGCAGAAGGCTCGTGGAGGCAGCTCATTTTGGGAATTGATTGAGGGATTAGATTGGTGGCTAGAAGGACAGGGCAATATGGGCATTATTCTAATGACTAAAGGGTATTTCTGGAATTTTCCTGAAAACATGTGCCTAACATGTGACTACTTAATTCCAGGAAACTCTATAAATACCCCTTCCATTCTAGGAAGGGGAGGGGGACTTTTTTTGGTGACTTACAGGCTTGGATTTTCCACCTAAAAGCACTAAAGGGTTTGGACCTCTCTTCAGACTCGGGACTTGGACTCTTGGAAGATCTAAAGGGACTCTTTTTGGTGACTTAAAGGCTGGGATATTTGACCTAAAAACACTAAAAAGAGTTTGGACATTCTCTCAACTCGAAGGACTCAAGAAGGCTCTTGGAATCCCTGCTACCCTAACACGGTTCCCAGATTCTAGGAGTTCTGTCACGCGTCGTTAGAGTAATCGTCCACCTGTCGTTCTCCCCTCTTCAATCAACCAATCAATTCCGTGCTCTTTATGAATTTCTCTCCTCCTCAGCCAACACGAAACCCTAGCTGGCAAGGCACGATTTCCTTGCCCACAATAGTTATACTCTCTGTCACTTCTCCCTAAATGCCTACTCCCTAAAATTTTGAATAGACTCACTTTTCAGTTTGTGTGAATTCTTTAATTTCTTTTCTTTGTTTTCTTAGAAATCAATCTTGCTAACTGTTGCTAATTTTGGACAATTTTTATTTCTTTTTGCTAGAACTCTGATTGATTTTCTTCTTAATTTGGATATCTGTAAATGAAATGTGAATATCTAATTTTGAATGTACTTATGTAATTGATTGCTTGTAACATAGAACTAGCATTTGTTTGAATGTTTGAAATGTAAAGTTTGTTTCTCCATCATTTCTTTGGAACTTATTTATTTCAACTCTATTGAGATAGGAATTTAAAATGAAGTTTCAGATCTAGGATTAATGGTGTAGTATTGGTTTGGAATTTTGTCATGAATGAAGGTGATTCGTATGGAAACATTCATTGTTTGCACAACAAATATAATAAAATGATCTTTGTCAATTACAAAAAATAAAAAAATGGGACTTTTTAGCACCTCCAGTTTTTTTCTAATTATCAGCTAAGCATAGTTCATCTGTTTTTATTTTTATTGTATTTTTGTTTTTAGATTACCATAATTTTTCAAAATTGTTTGATTCACGTTGTATTCATTTACATACATATAGCTGCTCTTCTGATTAAACTTGATGCGATGGACCATTTCTCAAATATTTGATAAAGTTTTGTGCCCTTCTCTTTGTCCAGCCTGATGACCAGATGCCAGGAGACAAGACTGTTGGTGTAGGTGATGATGCCTTCAACACCTTTTTCAGTGAAACTGGTGCAGGAAAGCATGTTCCCCGCGCTGTCTTTGTTGATCTAGAACCGACCGTCATTGATGAAGTGAGAACTGGAACCTACCGTCAACTCTTCCACCCTGAACAATTGATCAGTGGCAAAGAATATGCTGCTAACAACTTTGCCCGTGGTCACTACACAAGTATTAATCTTAATTGAATTATTGATTCTTAATGCTTAGTTATACCACCTGTTTATTGTTGTTATTAAAATCTATTTGTTTATTGTTTCAGTTGGAAAAGAAATTATTGATCTATGCTTGGACCGCATCAGAAAGCTTG
Source organism: Panax quinquefolius (assembly GCA_020205615.1). Classification (NCBI taxonomy): domain Eukaryota; kingdom Viridiplantae; phylum Streptophyta; class Magnoliopsida; order Apiales; family Araliaceae; genus Panax; species Panax quinquefolius. Next base: position 117,405,241 of record CM035159.1, on the reverse strand, counting down.
CTGACAACTGCACTGGCTTGCAAGGGTTCCTTGGCTCCCTGCTATTGGAGCATACTTGGATTTTTTATGCATATGTTATATGCATTGTAATCACTAGGTTTGTCTTGGAAATGGGGTTCATATTCTTTTGAAAAGTGTAATGCATTTGCATCAGAAAAGTTTATACTTCGATAGAGCAATTAAATTTGCTAACTTTGTATCTTTGATATTGGTTTAGGTGATTTCCTCCCTGGCTGCATCTCTGAGCTTTGATGGTGCCCTGAATGTGGATGTGACTGAATTCCAGACCAACTTGGTCCCCTATCCAAGGATTCATTTCATGCTTTCCTCCTATGCTCCTATGCACCTATCATCTCAGTTGAGAAAGCATACGATGAGCAGCTCTCTGTGGCTGAAATCACCAACAGTGCATTCGAGCCCTCTTCTATGATGGCGAAGTGTGATCCTCGACATGGAAAGTATATGGCTTGCTGCCTGATGTACCGAGGTGATGTTATCCCCAAGGACGTGAATGCTGTTGTTGCAACTATCAAGACCAAGCGCACCATTCAGTTTGTAGACTGGTGCCCAACCGGATTCAATAGCACTCAACAGTGTATTGTATATTTAATATGGCTAAAATCACTTGATTATCTTGTCCCCACTGTCAAGGGGCTGTCCAGTGTTGCAACACCTGGCTTATCATGGCTCTCAGTATTAGAAAAATGAGGAAAACAAGAGTTTGTGAACAAAAGTTCTTTTTTTTTGAATTGCTTCTATCTTGAACCAGATGTTGGTTTTGGGAATACTGGATCTTTCTGGACTACTGTTTTTCTCGATGTACACACTTCTTGTCCTATTTTGGGCAGAGATATATCACCAGGTAAAGTTATTGTTCTATTGTGAAGCTTATATTATGTAGAGCTATAATGCTTATGAGTTATGATTGCATTTAAATTTTGTATAGCGAAGCAGTATTTAATCTTTCATCTCTATTTTTAACTAGGCAAGAAGTTTACCAACAGATAAACTCAGGATTTTTTTTGTTTCAGTTAATGGTATAGTGTACATCATACGGTATAGTACACCTCTACCCTTTTCTTAATAAGGAAAATATTGTTTTAGTAACTCTTACCCATGAAAAACTGTGTTGGCATCAGGCTTGTATATGGGTATACATCTGGATAGATGACAACAACATTGTGGAGTTCATTGGGAAGATATTTATTGCAAGTTAGCTCTAATGTTACTCATTATAGTTCGCAAGTTAAATTTATGAAATTGGCACAAGCAAATTCTTGATGTGGAACACGTACCACCTTTTGTGTTTTCGATTACTTATTTATTACTATCTATTATTTGTAGTGGTTGTTAGATTTGTAATATTCATAAACGTAATCAAATTGCATAAAATAAGCAGAAGCATGGAAAATCTGAGTTTTAAAATTTTACAAACCATATACCCGGATCACCCTTTATGCACAATTATTAATTAAACGAAAAAGAAAGAACAAGAATCATACCTTTGAAGATTCGAGCTTCCTCATGTATAAGTTCACCTCCAATCCTTTTCGCGTTCAACTTGAATCCACCGGGTTTGGTTTCTTCCTTTGATCAACGTTAGCCACCCAAGTGTTTGGCCTCTAGAGATGATCCACCAAGAAAGAATAAAGATTCAAGAAGATGGGTGTTTGGCAAAACCCTAGTTTTTCTATCTCTCATAGAAAATGGTGTACTCTCCCAACTATTGGAATCACGTATGTTGAAAAAGTCAACAACCACTAAACCCATAATAAGACTCCTCTTATTTATAGATGTGGGCAACCCTCCTTAACAATTAAGGAGTTGAGTTTTATTTTAATTAATTAAACTCCTTTAATTAATTAGGCTCCCAATCTTATTAGGAATAATTAATTAAACTCTTTTAATTAATTAGCCTCCTAATCTTATTAGGATATTTGAGAGTACTTTTATTAATTAATTCCCAAACTCCTTTAGGAATTAAATAATAATAATAGTAATAATAATAATAAGACTCCTCTTATTAATTTATATTTAATATTCTTAAAATATTAAATAATAAATATTAAGTTATTTAATTTATTCTATCACCATAGATTAAATTAAATATACTTAACTTATTATTACGATTATGCCATTAACTTCTTAAATAATTATTCTTCCTTTTATACGTGTGACCCTTTAGGTTCTCCATATTAAACCTATTGTGAATAAATCAATTAGAATAATTCTAATCTTATTTAAATAAATAAATTAAACTAATGATTTATTTAAATAAATAATATTTATTCTACAATATGGATAAGCCTCCCTAACGATTAACGACTTTCTAGATAATATAGATTTCAACATTAATCACAAAAGAACCTTTGAGTAAATAGTTACCGATAATTCAATCCTTCCACCATATACAATGTCCCAATTAAATATAAGACATGAAATTACTCAACAAGTCTTATTTTATTTAATTATATGTATTTCGATCCTTAAATGCACAACCCCAAATAATGCAAATTAGAAACACCTTTCTAATTTTATTCTCGCTTGACCAAGGACTCATCGGGTTGTCATTTATCGAATTACATAGGACATTTCTCTTCTTTACTAGAAGTGGTAGATTCTTTATCGATCATACATTATCTCCATGCATAACTTATTATACCCAAGCATACCCTTTGATATACCCTAAGGGTCTTAAGGAATAAGTCAAAGTATAACTCATCATACACAAGATACTATGATGATCTCAAGTCCAAGGATCACTAGACTACTATCACTACAGAAATTCATATCGACAAAAAAGTAAAACTCCATTAGGTATTCCTTAGCGAGCCACGCTCAATAAACTTGTTCTCTAATAAGCACCTACATACTTGCTTTTGTGTCCCACACAATGATCACGAGATCAATCATCCTCATCCAACGAAAGCAAGCAACGTATGTACCAATCTATCCGAATTCACTAATCCCCAATTTAGTAATCCAACGATTGGGAACTATTTTAGTTTTAAGCTTTCTAAGAATTTAGATCTCATTAGAATGATCATCATCATTATTCTAAAAGCATTGCTTAAAACTATGGGTTTATCACATATTAAAAAACAAAGATCATGTAGATAATTAAAAGTCTTTAATAAATTAATACTTTTTATTAATAAATGAATAAGATTGTTACAAAGTATACGCTTTATCATCAAACATGATCGGCTTGTGTGTATACTACTTTCAATCTCCCACTTGCACTAAAGCCAATCACCATGGTATCTCATACCTTCTTCTCTCTAAGTGACGATTATCCCGCATTGGATAAGCTTTAGTTAATGGATATGTAATGTTGTTCTTGAGAGTCCACTATCTCTATAGTGATTTTTCATCTTTCAATGATTCTAATAATCAAATGAAAGTGTCACAACACATGTTTAGATCCAAGATGAGACTATGGAACTATTTCTAGTTCTGTAATGAACTTTTCATCCAAACAATCAACTTGCAGCTTCATTTATAGCTATATACTTTGTCTTCATCACTAAATCAACAACTCTTTGCTGTTTGGAACCTTTCCAATTCACTGCACCACTGCTCAAGGTAACGCTTTACCTTAAAGTGGATTTTATATTGTCTTGGTCTGTCTAAAAAAACTCGAGTCTGTTAAGCCCTCTAGTTTTAATTTAGACTCACCATAAATTTTAATCACATCCTTAGTGCCGGTTAAGTACTTTAAGATGTTTTTCACTTACTCATAGTGAACTTCTCTAGAATATGACTGATCAACATCAGGTCTCGTACATTTCATTGTATACATGCTAGTTACTCATGCGATCTCTCTTTTTGGAGTCTTTGGGGACTATTTAGGGAGATAAACTCCATGACTCATCAACGTGAGACATCTCTTGGAGTTTGTCATGCTAAACAACTTTAGCATCAAATGAATATACGTTCTTTGGGTTAAGTCGAGCATCTTATTAAATCTATCTATATAGATTTGTATCCCTAATAACGATACTCTTCCTAAATTATTCGTGGGGGAATGTTTAGACAACTTTATCTTTACTGATTGTAGCATTAATATGTCATTCCTTATCCGTAATATATCAACATATAATATTAGGAATGTCACGGCTTCCCCAATCCCCATTTTTATACACACTAGGTTCATTCTTATTTGTGATAAAATCAAACTCTTTTGATTTGTTTCATCAAAATGAATGTTCCATTTTGAGAAGCTTGCTTCAATCCATTTCTCTGAGTGTCTATAACTCTTACCTCATCGTATGTAACTGGATCACCATCTTCTATGATACGTACCTAATCATCATCATCCATGATGAATCCATACCTCCTGTATCTTCTAAGACTATTCCGCACTTACGATTCTGGGTTGTGGTATAATAGGTCTATCTACAGGTTCCTCTTATTTGACTTATAGTGTTTTGTAGTTCTTAAACTCTTCAAGATGTATTATCCTCCCACTAGCCCCTTCAATGATAAACATCTTTATCTTAGAAGGAAACATGTTTAGCAACAAACACCTTTTGCTAAGTAGGATTATAGAACATATACCCTAAACTTACTTTAAGATGTTCCACAAATCTGTACTTGTCAAATCTTGTCCCAAGCTTATCTTTTGAAACTTTTTCACATAAGTTTGGACAACCCTTATCTTAACATACTTAAGATTAGAATCCTCCCCATCCATAACTTTTATGGAGTCTTGGGCTGGATTTTGAGGTTACCTTTTTCGTAGATATGCAGCCATTTCTAGGACATTACCCTGTAAGGATACTTTGAATGTCGGTGAAAATCATTATGGACCGCACTATGTCCAACAAGGTACAATTTTTTCTTTCTTGATATACATCAATCAATAATTGCGAGGTGTCGAGGCGAAAACTATTTGAGATGATCTAAAAACTTATTGCACAAGTATTTATTCCTTGATCTAATCAAAAAATCTTAATACTTTGTCAATTTTTATCACTTCTGAATTTTTTTTTAAACCTTTCAAATAATTCATACTTATATTTCAGCAAATACACACATTCAACTCTTTGAATGATCATTTCATTTTCTTATACTAGTTTGTTCAATTTGCAAAATTATTTTCACGTAAGTCAAGTATACAAAATCCATTAAGTAATATTCCAGTTCTATACAAAATATTATTATTATAAATAAAACAACAATTGTTCTTAATTATAATACCAAAGATTTTATTGTCCAACAATAAAATGGAAATAATGTTTCTAACAAGAACTGGAATACAATAACAACTTATTGACTTAATAGATTTTCTCGTAGGCAGTGATACACTATAAGTTCCTATGGTTAATGCAACAACCTTTGCTTCATTTCTCACACATAGGATTACTTATCTTTGTTTAGCTTTCTACTTCTGCTTGGTCCTTTCATAAATCTATATTTATGATAACCAAAGTCGGTATCCAATACCCAAGTAGAACCTTGACTTAAAGAAAAATTTATTTTAAATCATGAACAAATTTGTATTTGTAACCGAAACTTCACTAAGCTTCTTTGGTTAGACTCTACAAGATGCTTCTCGTAGTTTCTTTCCAGTGTTCAGGCTTATTGCAGTGGAAGCAAACTCTTTTGCTATCCGTATCAGTTTTGTTCTTATTATCCTTTGTTTTTGCCTTTCTATCCACCTTCTTTGAATCGTTCTTCTTTTCAGAAAATCCTTTGGCCCCTACCAGTAAGACATGTTCTTTCTTGGTTGAAAGTGACTCTCAACATTTTTCAACATGTTAAGCAAATCAACGAGGTCGATATTTAGCTTGTTCATATGAAAATTCACAACAATTATGAAAGGAGTCCGGAGTGAGTGCAAGATCAAATCTTGCTCAACTCTCCATCCATGACAAAACTCGTTGTCCTAATTGATCAATCAAATTGATCATCATTAGATATATCTGTCCAGCATCAGAGTGCCTACGGTCATTCTAGATCTAAGAGCTCCTTAGATATCCGATATCTATCATCCTATTTTCCTAACCATCAACTACTTGATGTGCGAATATAGTAGTAGATCCATAGTTTCACGCTGACGCTGAAGCTCGTTACTCATGGATGCGAGCATGATGCATTGAGCCAACTGTGCATCATCTTGCCACTTTCTAAAAGTAGTAATCTATTCCTCAGAGGTATTGTCTGCAACCATTACAGGGATAGACGTATTAAAGATATAAGATAGCTTTTCAACCGTGAGAATTATTCTCAATTTCCTTAACCAATCCGTTTAATTCGGTCCAATTAATTTAGCATCTAATATGCTACGCAGTGATAGTAATTTTAGACATTGTAAAATTCTGTAAATGAATTTTGTAATTAACAACATTTTAACATATATTTTTTTATTAATTACAAAAATAAATTAGGTCTTGTTTTAAATTGGTATCTCCCACTATTTTCTTCAAACTATATTACCCTCACTTATATAGTTCGGCAAAATCTAATTAAATATTTGCTAGTGAAAATAAGGATCTCATTTCAAATGTATATTGTCTTGTGGTGAGACAACAAACTATATATAAATAAATAGGTAGACAACTCTTGCCAATTACATCTGTGACGCCCCCAAAATTAGGTATACGTCACCCATCTTGGGTCGCCACTTACATGGTACATAAATTCAAATACAACTTACTAACATAATCTGCTGTGGTATAATAATACGATATAAACCGTGAGTTTGAATACAAATATTGTCTACTAGATATTATACAAACTCAAAAGGAGTCCTCATTACAACTATTATCACACTATTTCACGTAATAGTGAGGACTACTAATGCTATCCTCCGACCATTACTCCGCTCCCCGACTCGTCCCTAGCTATGTTCTCATTTCAAGAGAACAAAGGAAAGAAAGGGTGAGCTCAACTAGCCCAAGAAGAAATATTATGACTAAGATAATGCGTAATAAATTATCATTAGCCTTCAACAAAGGTTAAACCGATAAAATACAATAGACAAACCGCTTTAATCATGCAGCTTAATATGCAATCCATTAAAAGAGTCAAGTAGAAAATAAAGTCTACTATCTTTTAGGTTTTAAAAGGTTTTTCATCAATTTTTATATATTAAGACTCAAATTTTAATGAATAAACCACAATATCTAATCATCCTCGTACTACTACCCAAGGATTTTCATCAAATTATCAATGGTCATGACTATACCGAATCACCCCCGTCATAATCATACCAAAACTATCCATCACCGCGCATTACAAAATTAATCGAGGACTTTTATCACATCATTTATAACAAGTCATGATTATACCGAATGATCCCCGGTCATAATCATACTTAGTTCATCTATGCACGTAAGCCAAAGATAACATAATATAACATGAGGATGATGATAATGACATAATAATTCAATAAAACAAGTTCAAGAATTATTTTATCCAGAATTAAGAACGCCCAAATTGTCAACAAGATATCTGCTTTGTAGAGTAAAATTCAAGAATGATCGTAAGAATATTTCCATGAAAAGATATCGATGAAACGCAAATATCAAGGATATTCTACTAATTTCATGGAGTATAAAGTCAAAGTTTTAACCAACCGGGTATAATAAAGAATGGAATAACAAAGAAATCACCACGCACGCGATTGCAGATGTATAAAGTTATTCCAATGTAATAATAATAACGGAACCAGTCGTGAAATTCACAATCCATGTGATGTTCCAATGTAGAATAATAAAGATGGAACTGCATCCGGTAAAAACACACGACAGATATTCCAACAGAATGATAAAGATTTTAACCAGTCCTGTAAAACACATGCATGTGATGTTCCAACGTATCAATAAAGAATTTTAACCAGTCCTGTAAAACACATGCATGTGATGTTCCAAATGTAATAATAGAAGAATGTCACCAAGTATAGGGTAAACCACAGACACAAAGTTATTCCAATGTAATAAATAAGAATGGAATAACATAAGGATTTCACCAAGTATAGGTATGCCGCATATATACAAAGTTATGTATAGGTATACCACTTTTACAAAAGTTATTCCAATGTAATAATAATGAATGGAATAATGTAAGTTCTCTTCAAGAAGAAAGAATAACACCCTTACCGTAAAAAAAACCTAATATAAAGTAGTGAAGTAGCGTATACTCTCTTCTTCTTTCTATAATTTTCTCTATAGCTTCTCTCTATAATTTCTCTCTCTCAGTAGTTTCAAATGAATTCGTAAAGAAAATAATGAAGGAATGAGCTTCTATTTATAGGAAAATAGAATGCATAGTAATTAATCCATGAACGGTCCGTATTGATTTACTTTTAATCTGACTATCCATATTTAAAGCAAAATCTTTTAAATAAAATATAATATATTCTATTTATATAAAACATTTTACTATGCAAACACTATGCAACACTATGCAAAACACTATGCAAAATACTACTAACTATAATAAAAATATAATATATTTTATTTATAGTAATAACTTTAATAAAGTATTCTGCTTTATATAAAAGATGTTTCGCTTTTATTACGTTAATAATACTTAATAAAACAAAACGTCATTATCGCTATAATAATTCATATTATTAATCGACAAATAATGGAATCAAACCGAGTGACTTCTCACATAAGATCAATAATCAATACCGTAGCTACTATGCAACCACACGACATCGCATTTTTACTACCGAGTAGTTCAACAAGATCAACCAGAAAACTTCCGCCGTTATTTTCATAAAATATTTTGTTCGTTGAATAAAGAATCTCATGAATAAGAATTCGTGAATAAGAACTCGTGAATAGTACTCGACACAAAAAAGTGTCCCAAATACTCGAGTGAACAATACTAGAGTGAATAAAATTTCATGCCGATATAGAACTCAGTGAATAAGAACTCGTGAATAAGAATCCGACACAAAAAGTGTCCCAAATACTAGAGTGAACAATACTAGAGTGAATAGTAATTTTGATGAATAAGAACTCGTGAATAAATAATCCCACATTTTATGAACAACTTGTCTACTTTGAAAATTTTTCAAATACGACCTTTAACTTTAAACTTATCAATTTAACTATTCACCAAAATAGAAAAATTGAACACTTTTATTTCATAAAATTTGGGGTCTCACAATCTCCCTCCTTATGGAATTTCACCTCAAATTAGGGTACGTACTGACTGTATGATAAAGAGATGAGGATACCTTGAATTCCTTTATCGTTGAAAACATTAAATTCATTTTTGCAATCCTACCAAAGATATTCATTAACAATTCATCTTTGCACTACAAGCCAAAGATATACAACCAGAAAACCAATAATACCGAGACTCACTTAATAAGATCACAACCATGAATTATCCATGCACTATCGCTAAGGATATTCGTGTTTTCAATTACTACCATGATTATACCGAATAATCCGTGGTCATAATCATACCCAAGTCTATCAATGCACTACTACCACCAAAGACGATTTTTTTTACCACATCCATGAATTAATATTTCATTGATAAGACTCACCAATAATTAATCCATATCATCGAATCATCCCCGCACTACGTGCCAAGGATATTCATTAAGTATCACGACCACGAATTATCCATGCACTACGGCCAAAGATAATCGTGTATTCATTAAGATCACGACCACAAATTATTCATGCACTACTACCAAAGATAATCGTGTATTCATTAGTATCACGACCACAATTATCCATGCACTACTACCAAAGATAATCGTGGTATTCATTAAGTATCACGACCACAAATTATCCATGCACTACTACCAAAGATAATTGTGTATTCATTAAGATCACGACCACAAATTATCCATGCACTACTACCAAAGATAATTGTGTATTCATTAAGATCACGACCACAAATTATCCATGCACTACTACCAAAGATAATTGTGTATTCAATTACTTATTATGATTATACCCAAAACAATCCCTCATATAATCATACCAAGTCCATCTATGCACTACAGCCACGTATTTACTTTCAAACATAATATAAAGCATGAGGATAATGATATAAAGAATCAATCAAATGAGATAAAGGATAAATATTAAACATTTATAATATAATTTATCCAGATTCAAGAATATCCCCATGTTTTCAATCACTTAATAATCTCATAATCTAATATCATTAATATTATAACAATATTTTAATCACTTCTTAAATTTATAAACAATTTATCTTAATTGTTTACGCTTTTACCATATAATGCATTTAATCATTCAAAATGCCATACTCATAAGATATCATCACCAATTATCAAATCTCTCAAAAAAAATATGCATATACTCTATATAGGATTCTCTAGCCATAAAATCCTATTTTCAACTTTGTTACTTCACATAACATATTTAACTCATATGTTCAGTAATTAAACTATTTTCATGAAAAATACCAAATCAGTCCCAAAAATATTTCTTTTCTGGGATTTAGTATAATATAGTCCCATGATGAAAATATATTTTCTCGAATTTTTAAAATTCATTTACTATTTTTCAAAATCAATTTCTAATTAATTCCTTAAGAAATTAGCTACCTCAAGTTTAACTCCAAAATTCCCAAATCTTGGCAGGACCTTACACATGTTATCGTGAGCTTCCAGTTTAAATTTCATGGTCATCGGAGTTATAGAACTCCTATTATAGCGTTTTCATTTAAAAACTAAATATTGAAATAGTCATAACTTGCTCATTTTAAGTCGAAATGAGCTCATTTTTGGACAGGAGGTACTTTATACCATATACTTTCATGTCCCAAAACCCAGAATTTTTCTCATAATTTAAGTGGCCGAAACAGTCCCTTAAAGTTTCTCTGCAGCAGTAGCATTTTCGAAATTTACAGCTTTGGCCTCATTTGCAAAAATCAGTCCACACAAAATCTACAACACCTTTTCCAGTAATTCCACTTGGATTAGTTAGGTAACTCATAGATCTAACTCTAGAACTTGACCATACTCAAAAATTCAAAATATAATAAGAGATATGGTCAATTGAATTTCATGTTACGTTTTTCACCAAAATCTGATTTTCAACTCTTTGTGATTTCTAAGAAACTTTCATGTTTTTACATACTAACCAACATAACTCATCATAAAACTTACTAATATCACGAATACCCATGATTTTCATTATTCCAATGCTTTTATTATGACTTTCATCATAAACCACGTAAATGCTCATTTAGTTGAAGAAATATTTGAGGGTTTAAGAAATGGGTTTTGTACTCGGGGTCAATACAAAATTCGATTTCACGCCTAAGGTAGGCTAGAAATCTTCAAGAATACGCCAAGAAATTTATTAATGATAGAAATATCATTCAAAATCATTACTTTATCCAAGACTTGGATAGTACGTCACATTGATACCAACCGTGACTTCTATCCCTTAACCTAGATAAAGACCTCACAATGATACCTATAAACTTGCCATCGTCATTCACGACGCCGCTTACGTAAAGTCCGGCTTTGCATTTCCACACAAGGAAGTCAACAACGAAAAGTTCGGAGCTCTTTACTTATGGCTTGATATTACAATGATTAACTTTAGGGTTTGGTTACTTTGAATTCGTATAACAGGTTGGTTATGAATATAAAAGCTAACAACCTTACGAAAAGCATAATGAGTAGTTAATCAATCATTTTCAAAAATTAACTCAAAGGCAAGTATTTTCAAAGAGTTAAGATCGACAGGTAACGTGAAAGTGTTTATTTGAAAAAACAAGATTAATAAACAAAGGAGGTAACGGCGGTTTCTCCCAACGAAGTTTCAACCAATAAGTTAAAGTCTAACTTCTCCTGAGTCAAATTTAAATGTTGAACGCAAAGCAAGCGAGATAAAATAATGGGTAGAACCGTATCTTATAAGGTATAGACTTCGCAAGAATTTATAATTAACTAACCTGCTAACTTCGCTCGAGTCACTTGCTTTTTAAGAAGTCATGAAAACGCTCTTCATGAAACCACCGACTTTGTTTTATCCAGATCCGCCTTTGGTGCCACCGTCCCAAATGGACTTGACTTTGGTGCACGACAAAAAATCGAGCTAAATGACCTTCTCTTCTTGAAATTTCCACTTCTATTATCTTGTCCATGATTACCACCAAGTGGTTACAATTTTGGCATGATAATTTCTCCCACGATGGTCATCATTGTTCATGGTCGTTATACACGGTATGATTATTATCGTGTTGTTGGTCGTTACCTTTTGGTTGAGTGACTCATTATCGCGCTTCCAATAACCGAGCCCTATTCACAACATCTAAATACAAACACCGCCACAAAACAAGGGTTAATTAATATGCAACATATTATCACTATACTCGACCGACCAATCAAATACCAAATAAACTTAGGTAGGTCATACTAACAAGGAATTCTGCCTCCCCTCCTAGTACTTATTCTCACATCTTAGCCGTGGATCATATCCCTAAGCTCGATACCAACCGCGACGCCTCCCAAATTAGGTATACGCCACCCATCTTGGGTCGCCACTTATATGGTACATAAATTCAAATACAACTTACTAACATAACTGCTGTGGTACAATACGACATAAACCGTGAGTTTGAATACAAATATTGTCTACTAGATATTATACAAACTCAAAAGGAGTCCTCATTACAACTATTATCACACTATTTCACGTAATAGTGAGGACTACTAATGCTATCTTCCGACCATTACTCCGCTCCCCGACTCGTCTCCAAATTTATGTTCTCATTTCAAGAGAATAAAGTGAAAGAAAGGGTGAGCTCAACTAGCCCAAAGAAGAAATATTACGACTAAGATAATGCGTAATAAATTATCATTAGCCTTCAACAAGTGTTAAACCGATAAAATACAATAGACAACCAGCTTTAATCATAAGCGGAATATGCAATCCATTAAAAGAGTCAAGTAGAAAATAAAGTCTACTATCTTTTAGGTTTTAAAAGGTTTTCATCAATTTTATAGTTTTAGACTCACTTTAATGAATAAACCACAATATCTAATCATCCCCGCATCTACTGGCCAAGGATTTTCATCAAATTATCAATGGTCATGACTATACCGAATCACCCCTGGTCATAATCATACCAAAAACTATCCATCACTGCATTACAGACCACTGAGGACTTTTATCACATCATTTATAACAAGTCATGATTATACCGAATGATCCCTGGTCATAATCATACTTAGTTCATCTATGCACGTAAGCCAAAGATAACATAATATAACATGAGGATGATGACAATGACATAATAATTCAATAAAACAAGTTCAAGAATTATTTTATCCAGGAATTAGTAACGTCCAAATTGTCAACAAGTTATCGCTTTGTAGAGTAAAATTCAAGAATGATCGTAAGAATATTTCCATGAAAAGATATCGATGAAACGCAAATATCAAGGATATTCTACTAATTTCATGGAGTATAGTAAGTCAAAGTTTTAACCAACCGGGTATAATAAAGAATGGAATAACAAAGGAAATCACCACGCATGCGCAGATTTCAGATGTATGTGTTATTCCAATGTAATAATAATAACGGAACCAGTCGTGAAATTCACAATCGGCATGAGGATGTTCCAATGTAATAATAAAGATGGAACCGCATCCGGTAAAACACACAGATAGGATATTCCAATGTAATGATAAAGACGGAACCAGTCCTGTAAAACACACATGCATGAGATGTTCCAATGTAATAATAAAGATTTTAACCAGTCCCGTAAAAAACACACGCATGTGATGTTCCAATGTAATAATAGAAGAATGTCACCAAGTATAGGGTAAATCATGATACAAAGTTATTCCAATGTAATAAATAAGAATGGAATAACATAAGGATTTCACCAAGTATAGGTATGCCGCATATACAAAGTTATGTATAGTATATACCACTTTTTACAAAAGTTATTCCAATGTAATAATAATAATGAATGGAATAATGTAAGTTCTCTTCAAGAAGAAAGAATAACACCCTTACCGTAAAAAAAACCTAATATAAGTAGTGAAGTAGCAGAATACTCTTCTTCTTTCTATAATTTTCTCTCTATTTTCTTCTATTCTTCTCTATAATTTCTCTCTCTAGTAGTTTCAATGAATTCAAAGAAAATAATGAAGAGAATGAGCTTCATTTATAGGAAAATAGAATGCATAGTAATTAATCCATGAACTATCCTGATTGATTTACTTTAATCTGACGGTCCATATTTAAAGCAAAATCTTTTAAATAAAATATAATATATTCTATTTATATAAAAACATTTTACTATGCAAACACTATGCAAAGACTATGCAAAACACTATGCAAAATACTATGCATAATAAAATATAATATATTTTATTTATGTAATAACTTTAATAAAGTATTCTCGCTTTATATAAAAAGATGTTTCGCTTTTATTATGTTAATAATACGAATAAAACAAAACGTCATTATCGCTATAATAATTCATATTATTAATCGACAATAATGGAATCAAACCGAGTGACTTCTCACATAAAGATCAATAATCAATACCGCTATCTACTACTACGCAACCACACGACATCGTATTTTTACTACCGAAAGTAGTTCAACAAAGATCAACCAGAAAACTTCCAACCGTTATTTTCATAAAATATTTTGTTCGGGTGAATAAGAACTCATGAATAGTAATTAATCGAATAAGAACTCAAGTGAATAGTACTCGACACAAAAAGTGTCCCAAATACTCGAAAGAACAATACTAGAGTGAATAGTAATTTCGCCGAATAAGAACTCGTGAATAAGAATCTCAATACCTACAAAAAAAGTGTCCCAAATACTAGAGTGAACAATACTAGAGTGAATAGTAATTTCGGTGAATAGTAACTCGTGAATAGTAACCGGGTATTTTATGACAACTTGTCTACTTTGAAAATTTTTCAAATATGACCTTTAACTTTAAACTTTTATCAATTTAACTATTCACCAAAATAGAAAAATTGAACACTTTTATTTCATAAAATTTGGGGTCTCACAACATCAACTATGCAACTCCTTGTATTTTACCTCTTAGATTATTTTGATCAAGTGGTGGCACATCCGAATCAAAATTATCCAAGTTAAGTCCAACCTAGCACTCTATATATTCAAAAAAGAAAAATATTATCCTTGTGGTGACACAACAAAATAATATTGTTCAATTTTATTTATAAGCATCAAATGTGATAAATTAACATCTTAAATACTTAATACTTGCCTTGTGGTGACACAACAAACTCATATTAAATATTTAATACTCTATTAATTTTATCATGCTAGAAGGCTGACGCTCGATATTCCAAATATCATTGACGCTAGGACTTAATATAAAATATTTGAGGAGTTTGTTATTAATTTGTCTCATCTTGTTTAATACATGCAAATATATATATAAAATACGAAATCATATTAATTAACATGCGAAGCATGTTTGCATAATATATAATATATATATATATATAGTATAAGCATGCATATAGAATACTATATTCTACCCGGATTGATTATGGACTTTTATTCTAGTTTGGTTCACTAGAGCCATCAAGTGAACCAAAAGGTCAAATCTGAGGTGCAAGAAATTAATATTTAAATATAACTATTACATTTAAACCCTGCTCCATTACAAACGGGTCTTCAAGCGCTCTTCGCTTCCTTGATCTCCAATTTTTCAAATTAATTCTAACTATTCCTATTACAAAACAATTTAAAATAAATAGAAACATTAATCGCCAATCGAGGGGAAGTACATAGGAGGGAGTTAAAATTTACATTAAGAAAAAATTAGAGAAGATGAGGTACGCAGAACCCATTTAATAAAACCCATACATTCATGCATCCAACTAAAATAAAATTCAATCACATCGTCAATCAATAGTCCATAATCAATCCCATTTATTATCATACACATCACCATATGTGATCAATAAATAGCATTCATCTCATGAATAATAAACATTCAATATATATATTGATATCATTTAATGGGCAAATTTAGTTAAGATAAAATCTAATTTTGAATCAAAATAAACTCCTATATTTTAATCCAAATTTAAATCAAAATAAAATTATTTTATTTTAATTTATCCAATTTTGAATAAAATAAACTATTTTATTTTAATCAAAATAAACTCATTTATTTTAATTAATTATGAAATCCAATTCCAATTAAAAAAACTCATTTATTAAAGGAAACACGGATTCTCTTTTTTACTATTCACAAATAAACTCCTTTATTTTGAATAATATGAAATCTTATTTCATATCTAAATAAACTCCTTTATTTAAGAAAATATGGATTCACTTTCCTATTCACAAACAAACTCCTTTATTTTGAATAATATAAAATCTTATTTCATATCTAAATAAACTCCTTTATTTAAGGAAACATGGAATCCAATTTCAACTCCAATTAGTTATCATGGAATCCAATTTCAACTCTAATTAGTTAGCATGAAATTCTAATTTTAAAATTAAAATAAATTTTTTATTTTAAGATTAAAATAAACTTTTATTTTAAAATTAAAATAAATTTTTATTTTAATTATAAAATTATTAAGATTAATATAACATCAACATTACGTGATAATATGAGGATCTGGTCCTTAGCCACGTGATGTCAGCATGTCACCCTTGAAATAACAAACTCCTGTTAATTTTCATTAACCAAGATTGTAGAAGCACGTGAATAATATACATATTAACATATTCCTTGAATACTCCCTTGTATATTCATGAATCAGTAATTCAGTATTTGGAGGCACGTGATATATATATAATCTGCCTCGAAAAAAAAAACGGATTCAGCTTCCAGCGAAAATCTGCTACAAAAAAAATAAAAACAGATTGCGATTGTTTTTTTTTTAATAAATTTTATACAACAAAATTATGTCAAATTAAATTGTTCTAAATACATATTAATATACATATTAAATTAAAATAATTAATAATTTGCATAAAAATTTGGCTCTGATGCCACTGTTAGGTTTGTAATATTCATGAACGCAATCAAATTGCATAAAATAAGCGGAAAGCATGGAAAATCTGAGTTTTAAAATTTTATAAACCATATACCCGAATCACCCTTTATGCACAGTTATTAATTAAACGAAAAAGAAAGAACAAGAATAATACCTTTGAAGATTCGAGCTTCCTTAGGTACAAGTTCACCTTCAATCCTTTTCGCGTTCAACTTGAATCCACCGGGTTTGGTTTCTTCCTTTGATCAACGTTAGCCACCCAAGTATTTGGCCTTTAGAGGTGATCTACCAAGAAAGAATAAAGATTCAAGAAGATGGGTGTTTGACAAAACCCTAATTTTTTTATCTCTCATAGAAAATGGTGTACTATCCCAACTATTGGAATTACGTATGTTGAAAAAGTCAACAACCACTACACCCATAATAAATTCCTCTTATTTATAGATGTGGGCAAGCCTCCTTAACAATTAAGGAGTTAGGTTTTATTTTAATTAATTAAACTCCTTTAATTAATTAGGCTCCCAATCTTATTAGGAATAATTAATTAACTACTTTTAATTAATTAGCCTCCTAATCTTATTAGGATATTTGAGAGTACTTTTATTAATTAATTCCCAAACTCCTTTAGGAATTAAATAATAATAATAATAATAATAATAATAATAATAAGACTCCTCTTATTAATTATATTTAATATTCATAAAATATTAAATAATAATATTAAGTTATTTAATTTATTCTATCACCATAGATTAAATTAAATATACTTAACTTATTTTTACGATTACGCCATTAACTTCTTAAATAATTATTCTTCCTTTTATGGTGTGACCCTTTAGGTTCTCTATATTAAACCGGTTGTGAATAAATCAATTAGAACAATTCTAATCTTATTTAAATAAATAAATTAAACTAATGATTTATTTAAATAAATAATATTTATTCTACAATATGGATAAGTCTCTCTAACGATTAACGACTTTCTAGATAATATAGATTTCAACATTAATCATAAAAGAACCTTTGAGTAAATAGTTACCGTACAATTCAATCCTTCCACCATACAATGTCCCAATTAAATATAAGACATGGAATTACTGTCAAGTCTTATTTTATTTAACTATATGTATTTCGATCCTTAAATGCACAACCCCAAATAATGCAAATTAGAAACACTTTTCTAATTTCATTCTCGCCAAGCCAAGGACTACTTCGGGTTGTCATTTATCGAATCACATAGACATTTCTCTTCTTTTACTGAAGTGATAGATTCTTTATTGATCATACATTATCTCCACGTACAACTTATTATACCCAAGCATACCCTTTGATATACCCTAAGGGTCTTAAGGAATAAGTCAAAGTATAACTCATCATACACAAGATATTATGTAAGACCCCGAAATTTTTTTTAAATAAAAAGAAATTTCCTTTATTTATTATTTTGAAATATTAAGGGTGGATTTGATTAATGTGGATAGTTATGGGTAAAATACGCAAATATTTTAAAATAAGCAAGTGGTTATAAAATATTCATTGTTGTCGGAGAATATTCGTTTGGTCGTGGAATATTCATCATTTGTCGGGAATATTCGTACGACGGCAAGCAGCAAATGTGGGCCCCATAACGTAAAAGCGATTGGATGAAGAAAACGACAAATATAAGTTGTTTAAAAATAACTACAGTAGTTGTTACCAAGTAACACTATTGGAATACCCGGGTGGTTAAAACACGATGTCTGCGCGTTGTTGCATTTGAAGACACCAATATTGCACCAATTATTGAAGGCACTACTCAATAATGGTTACAGAATTATCGCTCAAAGATTTTTATTTTATCGAGTTAATAATTGTCATATTGATATTTTATATTCTTGTTGTTTCAATAATTGTCATTACACAAGATTTTTCATTATCGAAGCAATAATTCATATTATCTCAATAATATTATTAGATAACATTATTGGCAATGTCTAGAAAGTTCTCGCTCAAGGAGAGGTTTGGTCACCTAATCACAAGCCACCAAGAAGAAGAAATTTATTGAAAGCCCCTCTTTCCTGAACCGCCTCGTCACAATATCAGTGATTCTCAGAATATTATTTGTGAATAATTAATTATTGATTCATATGATGAGGAAAATATTGATTTTATGTAGATATAGATGGAGAAAATTTTAATGTGACAATTGTTAAAAATTGAAATTTTATCTTTTTCTCGATAAAATAATTCATTTAAATATATTATTATATTTTAATAATAATGATATTTTTACAACGAATGTGGGATATATGAGTATACGAGGAGGAAGAGTATTTTTATTGCAATAAATGTTTAAAACATGTTAAACATGTCTGTGGACCCCATTTATTGACCGAAATTTGATTATAAACAAAATCGCTTCGCTTGTGGATTTCTTGGCCAATTTCTCTTTGGAATTTGGAAAACTTTCTTCTCGCAAAGTTGTAGAGAATTGAATTTCCTATAAAACTTGCAAGAGATCGAATTTTCTGATGAAAGGGCTATTTATTGTGAATTATTAAAGTTCAAGCTCCTAAATAATTAATTTTGAAGTTTTAAATATTTTTAATAAGAAAAACGTTTTTTTGAGTTAGTTAGTGGTGAGTCACTCTTGGTGGCTGATGGTTTGAATCAGATTTTGGGTGCGTAGGAATTTAATAATTATATATTAATATTTTATTAAATTTTCTCTTTTGGTGTTCTAAGCAATTTTCTATAAATAGGGTGCTTAGGTTAAATTGAAAATCACACCGTAAACTCAAGTTTTCTCTCTATATTATCGAGCGTATTCTTGTGAGTATTTTGAGTATACTTTGAGTATTGCTATACTGCAAGTCCAAGTCATAGCCTATATCCTGTTTCCAAATTTGAAGTCTTCGATCTTTCGAGGTAAGGGATGTTATTTTCTTCTCAAATGATATTATTTCTTCAATATCATTATGTTGAAATATTGGTTGAAACTTTTTATCAAATTTGGAACTTTTTTCATGTTCTGGGTTACTTATTCATGAGTTACTATTCACGAGTTACTATTCATGAGAGTTACTATTCACGAGTTACTATTCACGAGTACTATTCATGAAGCGTGAAGATGTTTTTTTTGGAATTTCTATCTTTTGGTGTCTGAGTTATTATTCACGTGATACTAACTTATTCACGATACTCTGACTATATTCAATTTAAAAATAAAATTTCTTCTTTTTGTCCAAAATATCTATTCTCGGATATTAGCTTTGATCAGATCCATGTTTTGATCATTCTTGAATTTTACACCACTATGATTATCTTTGAGGTATTTTTTTGAACATGGATAAAACAAAGTACGAATCCTTAATCCTTAATCCTCATCATTTTGTTTCACCGGATTCGCTTTTTTTAAAATATTTTTCATCATCCTCGCCTTAAATGATGATATTATTGAATATCTTTGGCCCAGTAGTGCAGATGAATGATTTCTCAAGAATATCTTTGGCCTGTAGTGCAGATGAAATTTGTTGAGATGAACATGATCGATCGATTAATATCTTTGGCCCAGTAGTAAAAAGATGAACAGTGTTTAAATGAACACGACTTAATCGATGAATATCTTTCGCCCAGAAGCAAAAGATGAATATTTGATTCCGTATGTATATCGATTGATGTTACAGGATAAAAGATAGACGATGAACTTTTAAATTCATACATGTAAGATAGTAGTTTGCATTCTCTACTTAACTCTTCTAATGAATTATTATTTCACCATGAATATTGATTTAAAATTTGTTGTCTATTATATTCTATTAGATTTTTCCCTGTTGAAGACTAACGATAATTTGTTGTATATTATCTTAGTCATAATATTCTTTATCGAGCTAGTTGAGCTCACCCTTTTCCTTTTTTGTTCCATTTTTCTCGGAGGCGAGAATATAATGAAAGACGCAGCTCTGGGTATGGAATGAAGGTTCTAGAGAGAGTTGTTTAGTAGCCCCTCACCATTTTTGTAAAATAATGTATCAATAAATGTGATGAGAATTTATTTGAGTATAGATATTGTCTGTAAGATAATATTTGTATTTAAACTCACGCTTTTCTTCGTTGTAATAATAAAGTTGTAGTTGTTTCGCATCATGTATTGACAACTCGTAATGGGTGATGTATACCTATTTTGGGGGCGCCACAAATTGGTATCGAGCTTAGGGATATGATCTCCATGAGATCGGGAATAGAACTAGAGGGGAGAGACGAGTAAATCCTTCACTAAGTGTGTCCTACCTAAGCTTATTTGTTAGTTGGTCAAGATATAGGGATATTATGTGATATATTGATTTCCTTAATTAACCCTTGTTTTATGACAAGATTTGAGAATGTCGACCGAGAATATTAACAATGGAAATGAGACCGTGGAGACGCTTCAGACTTCACCAACGAGGAGAACGCATAACAACAGTCGGCAATGTTCCTCCCGTGAACAACACCATCGAAGCGAGATGATGAACGAGGGATGTTTAGAAGCTTTTTGCGCTCATGCAAAATCGACGAGGGAGACTCGTGTTCAAAATACAGAGAGAAATGATAGCAATTCACGGGTTGTCACAAATGCAAGCAGCTCAAAGAGTCAGGGACAACCGAATTTAAGGGAAAGCCAGATCCGATCACGGCGGAAACACGGGTCAAGCAAATTACCAAGATATTCGATGTCTTGGGATGCACGGAGAACACATAGGTTCCATTCGCCACCTTTATGTTCCGTGGCGAGGCGACTCATCGGTGGGAGTCTCAGAAGCGCACTCCATCCACCAAATTTTCAAAGATGTCTTGGGAGACGTTTGAACTATTTAATGACAAATACTTTCTTGAAAGTGTTCGCTATACGAAGGAAGTGGAGTTTATTAGATCGAGCAAAACAACACGACGGTGTCTCAAAGACGAGGCAAAGTTTGCAGAGTTATCCGTGTTTGCACCTCATTTGGTGGAGAATGAGGAACGATGACGCGGATGTTTCTTAGAGGTTTGAAACCCTAAGATACGCCAAGATCTCATTTCTCATAAATTTTCTCTTTATTCAGATGTTGTAAAATGTGGGCTCAATTATTAGAGCGAGATAACGAGTACGGCCAACCGAGGACCACAACCAGATCGTATCAGTAGATAAGAACAATGTAATAATGATAACCAAATGAGAAAGAAAAATGCAGACGGACAAAATGGTAACCACTCGGTGGTAATCATGGCCATGAAAATAGAAGAAGTTTAGTCGAGGAGATTTTAAAAGAGGAGATTTAACAACGACTATGTGAAGACGACAAAGGCTTAAAAAGAATCGGTTCTAAGGGAGGAGAACGACCACCCATCATATGCTATAAATGCGGAAAGAGGGATATCACCAAACCGTCCACAACAAATTCAAGGTATGCTATAATTGTGGAAAGGAAGGACATATCGCCGAGATCAGACGCAGAATAAAACCTAGTTCAATGGGGCGGCGACTCAAAAGATCGTCTCCGTAAAAGTCAAAGTCAACGATTCCGGAAGAAGCGTTTGTCAGGATCGGGTCATAATGCGAGGAACCCAAACGAGGTTATCACGGTAAGCTATTTATAAATTCTCGCGAAGTTTATACCTTACTTGATACCGGTCTTTACCCATTCATTTATCTCTCCTGCATGTGCTCAACGCTTAAACTCGACCGAGAAATTAGACTTTGACCTATCTGTGGAAACTCCGTTAGAGAAACTTTCATCACATCCACCGCTTATAAATCTTGTTTGATTCAAGTCAGCACCATTACCTTACCGTCAATGACCTTATCTCTTTAAAGATACTTGCTTTTGA
Organism: Panax quinquefolius; assembly: GCA_020205615.1. NCBI lineage: Eukaryota > Viridiplantae > Streptophyta > Magnoliopsida > Apiales > Araliaceae > Panax > Panax quinquefolius. The sequence goes on along the minus strand of CM035159.1, from coordinate 117,382,428 downwards.
TGTGATTTTAGGGATTGATTGTTAACTACTCATCATGCCAAAATTGATTGTTTTCGTAAGTTGTTGTTAGTTTTCATATTCCTAACCAAAAATAGGTATACATCACCCATTCTCGAGTCGCCAAATACATGGTATGTAAACAACTACAACTTTATTATCACAACAAGAAACTGTGAGTTTAAATACAAATATTATCTTCTGACATATATCTATACTCAAATAAATCCTCATCACATTTATCGATACATTATTTTACAAAAATGGTGAGGACTACTAAACAATCCTTTCTAAAACCTTCATTCCATACCCCGACTAAGAGATTTCGCTATATTCTCGCCTCCCGAGAAGAAAAATGGAACAAAAAGGAAAAGGGTGAGCTCAACTAGCTCAAGAAAGAATACTACGACTAAGATAATATACAACAAATTATCGTTAGTCTCCAACAGGAAAAATCGATAATACAATAGACAACAAGTTTCGTATCAATATTCGCAATGGAAATAATAATTCATGTAAGAATTACGTAGAGAATGAAATCTACTATAATCTATGAATTTAATAAAATTCATCATCAATATTTTATCCCCAGAACATCAATCAATATTCATCTCAAATCAAATATTCATCTTTGCACTATGTGCCAAAGATATTCATCAATCCATTATGTTCATCTCAACACTGCTCATCTTTGCACTAAAGGCCAAAGATATTCATCACCTACCATGTTCATTTAAACACTGCTCATCTTTGCACTACAAAGCCAAGATATTCTTCAGAATCATTCATCTTCGCACTACAAAAGCCAAAGATATTCAATAATATCATCATTTAAGACCGAGGATGATGAAAAATATTTTTAAAGAACGAATCCAAAGGAAACAAAATGACAAGGATTAAGGATTAAGGATTCGTATTTGTTTTATCCATGTCCAACAATACCTCAAAAATAATCATAGTGGTGTAAAATTCAAGAATGATCAAAACATGGATACAATCAAAGCTAGTATCCGTAATAGATATTTTGACTTAAAAGAAGAAATTTTATTTTTCGATGAATAAAGTGCCGATACGTGAATAAGTGTCAGATACGCCGTGCCAGATACGCGAATAAGAATCTCCACACCAAAAGATAGAAATTCCACAAAAAACATTTTCACGCTTACTTAATAAGACTCGTGAATAAGAATCTCGTGAATAAGAACTCATGAATAATAACTCGTGAATAAGAACTCATGAATAGTAACCCCGATATGAAAAAGTTCCAAATTTGATAAAAACTTCAGATCAATATTTCAAAGATAATGATATCAAGAAATAATATCATTACGAAAAAAAATAATATCCCTTACCTCAAAGAATCAAGATTTCTAAGGAAAGGCTCAAGTGATGTCGAATGAAACTTGTACCTCAATAAAGAACTCTCAAAGTATCTAAATACTCACAAAATACGCCTCAATAATATAGAGAGAGAAAGAGAGAAAACTTTGTTTCGTGTGATTTTCAATTCTAACTTAGCTCTCTATTTATAGAAAAATGTTAAGACGCCAAGCAGCATTTAACTCAAAACTCCGATGGCTTTACCTCGCTACTATTCCCACCCACCACATTTGAAAATTCAATTGAGCACATTTTTCACCAACCAAAAGTGGGGCCCACCAATTCTAGAATTTTCCACCAAAATCATTTATAACCTAATTTCTCTAATCACCACCTCTAAAATTCATAATAAATTATACGCTCATTTTAATCTGCTCAAAATTTGTGGACATATACTCAACTTATATATGTATAACATATCCAAAAATTACAACGATCCAACTATTTGATTAAATATTATAACTCACACAATAAAGTCAGAATAACACCGATTCGATCTTTTAATACCTCCAATCCGATAAAATACAAATAAAACATCTCAAAGATTAATTCCTTCATTAATAACCACATAAATAAATCCATCATTTATATTCATATAAAATAAATATTTCTTATCATATGAATCAATAATTAATTATTCACAAATAATATTACGTAATCACATTTATGACAACCAGTCGCTCCTGTGAAAGAGGGGGCTTCCAATAAGGATCTCTCTTATCGGGCGCCGCAATTAGTGTGACCAAACCTCTCCTTAGATGTAACTTTCTAGACATCGCCAATAATGTTATCTAATAATATTATTCAAATAATATGAATTATCGATCCGATAATGGGAAATATCATAAAGGACAATTATCAAAACAATAATAATATAAAATATCAACGCAACAATTATCAATCAATAAAATAAAATATCGAATAAGAATTACCGTGAAAATTATCGAGTAAAGGCCTTCACGTAAGGATCAATAATTCAACAATACTGCAATACCGCAAAGCATCGCGCAAACAACGCCAGACATCAGATTTTAACCACCGGCATTCCAACAAATTTTAATTCTGAATAACTACGCCAAGTATTTATAACCACCCAAACTTTGTCGCTTTTCCTCATCCAATCGCTTCACATGGGCCCACACATATCGTCATACTGTCAGCATTTAATATTCCCCGACAAAGATTTAATATTCCACGACCAAACATAATATTCCCCGACCAAACGAATATTCCCCGACAAAAATGAATATTTTATAACCACTTTGCTTATTTTGAAATATTTATGATTTAACCCTTAACTATCCACATTAATCAAATCAACCCTTACTATTTCAAAATAATAAATAAAGGAAATTCCTTTTATTTAAAAAATTTCGGTCTTACAACCTCCCTCCTTATGAAATTTCGTCCTCGAAATCGACGACGACGCACTGGTGTTTCAAAAGGTGAGGATACCTCGCTTTCATTTCCGCTTCCAATTCCCAGTGTCATTTCTCTATAAAGATTATTCCTCCACAAAACTTTAACTTGTGGTATGACCTTTTCACAGTAGGACATGCTCCTTCCTATCCAAGATCTTTGACAGTACCTCCTCATACGCTAAGTCTTCTCTATCTCGTCCTGGCTTCTAACTCAATAACGTGGTTCGGGTCTTTCACATATTTACTTAAGTACGAGATATGTGAAAACACATTATGAACACGAGACATACTTGAGGTAACGCAAGTCTATAGGCTACATTTCCTACTCTCTATTAAGAATTTGAAATGGACCAATAAATCGTGGATTTGAGCTTTCCTCTTCCCAAATCTTGTAACTCCCTTCCATGGAGCAACTCGTAATAATACATGATCCCCTACACTAAATTCCACGCCCTTTCGATGAAGATCCGCATAACTCTTTTGTCGATCTTGTGCCGCTTTGTATACGCTGTCGAATCATTTGATCTTTTCTTTAGTCATATCGTATTAACTCTGGTCCCAACAATGTTGCTTTCACCCACCTCATCCCAACATATCGAGAAACGACATTTTCGGCCCATATAATGCTTCAAATGGAGCCACACCTATACTTGCCTCGATAACTCGCTTGTCAGTAGAGAATTCCACCAATGGTAAATACTTATCCCAACCGCCTCTTGAAGTCTAGGACACAGAGTCTTAATATATCTTCAAGAGTTTGAATAGTCCTCTCTCGATCGTCCGTCTGCTTGGGGATGGTATGTCAACTAAATCGCAAATCTGCGCTCATAGCTTTTTGCAAGCTAACCCAAAATCTTGAAGTGAATCTTGGGTCACGATCCAAACTATGGATACAGTGCATGCCATAAACCTCACAATCTCATTTACGCATATACTAGCAAGACGCTCAAGGAATAAGTCTCCCAGATTTCGGCAAGAAATGAGCAGATTTGGTTAATCTATCAACAATAACCCAAATAAGATTGATGCCTTGAGAAACCGTAGGAAGACCCGTAACGAAATCCATGGTAATGTGTTCCCACTTCCATTCCTAATCTCAAGTGGTTGCAACGGACCTTTAGGTACTAGATGCTCCGCCTTTACACGCCGACAAGTTAAACACATCGAGATAAACTTTGCAATCTCTCTCTTCATATATTGTTCCACCAAAATGTATGTCAAGATCACGATACATTTTAGTACTTCCGTGATGGATTGCAAATGGTGTATCAGGTGCCTCCATCATAATCTTGTTCTTCAAATCGTAGTCGTTAGAACACAAAGTCTAGAGTGGACTCAAGTATTCCTTCTTCATCAATTCTCGCCCTAATAATAGCTCCTTCAGATTTTTTCTTCTTCATACGCATCACCTCCTGCCTGCGGGCTCGAGCAACCTTAACTTTTTCTATTAAAGTCGGCTCTCCATCTCTATACTTGACATCATCGCACTCGCTCTTCCGCGATATGATCTTCTACTCAACGCGCCGCCTACCACGCTCACGCTCGCTTTTCCAGATGGTACGGTCGTAACACGTGCCGAAATGAGTCTCCTCTCGAGTTCTTCAAGCTCTTCCCACATTCTTTGCTTCCATTCGAATTTTGTATCTCTACGAGTCACCTGCACGAGAATGGAATAACGATTCGAGAATATCCTTCAACGAATCTCCGATAATAACCAACTAAGCTTCTGAAAGCTACGATTTCGACATCGACTTAGGTTTCTCTCAACCGCGACTCATATCCCAATCTTGATAAGACGTCACAATGACACCTATCGCTTTACTATCGCATCGCATAATACGACGCCCCTACAGAGAGAGAGTTCTCGCTTAGTGAATTCCACAAAGGAAGTCACAAGATAAAGGCTCAGTACCAAATTTATAGTTGAATTTTTAACTCCTCAAGTTCAATAGAGCCATTCGATATGAGATTTTAGAAATGAGTTTTGTACCGGGTTCAAATTCGATACAAAATTTAATATCGTGCTTTGGGAGTAAGCCAAGAAATTCTTCGTAAAATACGCCAGAAAAATCAATAACAACAAGAATATTATTCAAATCGACGTGTCTTTATTCAAATCCATAACACGGACTAAGAAAATTTGACATCCGTAATAAACGAATGACTTCATGGCTTGATATGAAAATGTTTGACTACAATGGTTCGATTGCTTGAATTCAATAACAAAGTGCTTAGAATATGAAAACTAACAACCTTACAAAAGCAATCAATTTGGCATGATGAGTAGTTAACCAATCAATCCCAAAAATCACATCAAAAGCAAATATCTCAATAAAAATAAGGTTAACAGTAATGTGATAAAGGCCAACCCGAATCAAGCAAGATTTTTAAACAACTGATGTAATGAAAGTTTCTCCTAACGAGTCTCCATAAATAAGTCAAAGTCTAATTTCTCCGTAGTCAAGTTCAAACGCTGAGCGCAAGCAAGAGAGAGATAAAAGAATGGGTAGAACCCAGATTCAAGTAAGGTATAAACTTCGCAAGAATTTATAATTAACTAACCCGTGCTAACTTCGCTCGTTTCCTCAGATTTTGACCGGCCACGACAAACGCCTTCCAAGAACCGCTGACTTTGACTTTTCTCGACATCCTTTTGAGTCACCATTCCTCACCGGATCGGTTTCGATATCGCATAATCTCGAGCGATATGTCCTTCTTTTCCACAATTATAGCATACCTTAAACTGCTAGGGGCAAGGGCCAATGATATGTCCTCTTTTCCCGTGATTTGTAACATACGACCGGTGGTCGCTTCTCCTCCCTAAAACTAGTTGCATATCGGGCGCCGACGCCTTCAAATGGTCGTTGTTGAATCTCCTTTTTAAAATCTCCTCCCGACTCGCTTTCTTCTATTTTCACGGCCACGATTACCACCGTAGTGGTTACCGCTTTTGTCCGTATTCTTCTTTCTCCGCCGGTTATCGTTATTCGATGACCGCTATCTTCTAGATGATCCTCGTTATGGTCCCCATTGAACGTATTCAAGTATCTCGCCTAACAACCGAGCCCCTCGCTGACAACATCCAATAGAGAGAAAATTTACGAGAAATGAGATATCGACGTACGTGTTTCAAACCTCTAAGAAACATCCGCGGTCATAACGCTCTCTCATTCTCCACCAAATGAGGTGCAACTCGATAACTCCGCTAACTTCGCCGCATCGGGACACCGCCATGTTATTCTCGCTTCTAGTCTAATAAACTCCACTTCCTTCATACGACGAATACTTTCGTGGAAGTACTTGTCATTCAACTGCTTCAAATGTCTCCCACGACACGCCGAAAAGTACCGATGGGTACGCTTCACGCATTCCCACCAAAGAATCCGCCTTCGCCACTTTTAACATAAAGTAGCGAATGGAACCTTCGTTCTCCGCATCCCAAGACATCGAATATCTTGGTAATTTGTTTGACCCATGTTTCCGCCATGATCGGATCCGCTTTCCCTTAAATTCGTGGTCCCAACTTCAACGCTTCGTCAGTGACAACCCGTGAATTGCTATCATTTCTCCTCAGATTTTGAACACGAAGTCTCCTCGTCTCGATTTTGCATGAACCGCAAAAAAACTTCTAAACATCCCCTCGCTCTCATCTCGCCAAGGTGTTGTTGTTCACAGAGGAACATTGCCACTGTTGCAGACGCTCTCCTCGCTGGTGAGTACAGCATCTCCACTGGCCTCATTTACTCCACTATTAATATTCTCAATGACACATTCTCAAATATCGCCATAAAATAAGGGTTAATTAAGGAAATCAATATATCACATAATATCCCTATATACCGACTAACTAACAAATAAGCTTAGTAGACACACTAAATAAGGATTTACTCGCCTCCCTCCTAGTTCTATTCCCCGATCTCCGCCAGAGATCATATCCCTAAGCTCGATACTTAACCGACGCCCCAAAAATAGGTATACATCACCCATTCTCGAGTCGCCAAATACATGGTACAAAAAAACAACTACAACTTTATTATCACAACAAGAAAATCGTGAGTTTAAATACAAATATTATCTTCTGCATAATATCTATATACTCAAATAAATCCTCATCACATTTATTGATACATTATTTTACAAAAATGGTGAGGACTACTAAACAATCCTTTCTAAAACCTTCATTCCATACCCCGACTAAGATTCTGCTATATTCTCGCCTCCCGAGAAGAATGGGAACAAAAAGGAAAAGGGTGAGCTCAACTAGCTCAAGAAGAATACTACGACTAAGATAATATACAACAAATTATCGTTAGTCTCCAACAGGAAAAATCGATAGAATACAATAGACAACAAGTTTCGATCAATATTCGCAATGAAATAATAATTCATGTAAGAGTTACGTAGAGAATGAAATCTACTATAATCTATGAATTTAATAAATTCATCATCAATATTTTATCCTCAGAACATCAATCAATATTCATCTCAAATCAAATATTCATCTTTGCACTACAGCCAAAGATATTCATCAATCTCCATTATGTTCATCTCAACACTGCTCATCTTTGCACTAAAGGCCAAAGATATTCATCACCATCATGTTCATTTAAACACTGCTCATCTTTGCACTACTACAGCCAAAGATATTCTTCAGAAATCATTCATCTTTGCACTACAACCCAAAGATATTCAATAATATCATCATTTAAGACCGAGGATGATGAAAATATTTTTAAAGAACTAATCCAAAGGAAACAAAATGACAAGGATTAAGGATTAAGGATTCGTATTTTGTTTTATCCATGTCCAACAATACCTCAAAAATAATCATAGTGGTGTAAAATTCAAGAATGATCAAAACATGGATACAATCAAAGCTAGTATCCGTAATAGATATTTTGACGAAAAAGAAGAAATTTTATTTTTCGATGAATAAAGTCCGATACGTAATAAGGTCAGATACGTGAATAAAGGCCGATACGTGAATAAGAATCTCCGACACCAAAAGATAGAAATTCCACAAAAAACATCTTCACGCTTCATTTAATAAGACTCGTGAATAAGAAACTCGTGAATAAGAACTCATGAATAAGACTCGTGAATAAGAAACTCATGAATAGTAACCCCATATGAAAAAAAGTTCCAAATTTGATAAAAACTTCAGATCAATATTTCAAAGATAATGATATCAAGAAATAATATCATTACGAAAAAAAATAATATCCCTTACCTCAAAGAATCAAGATTTCTAAGGAAAGGCTCAAGTGATGTCGAATGAAACTTGTAGATCAATAAAGAACTCTCAAAGTATCTAAATACTCACAAAATACGCCAATAATATAGAGAGAGAGAGAGAAAAACTTTGTTTCGTGTGATTTTCAATTCTAACTTAGCTTTCTATTTATAGAAAAATGTTAAGACGCCAAGTTAGACTTAACTCGCAACCCCGATGGCTTTACTCGCTACTATTCCCACCCACCACATTTGAAAATTCAATTGAGCACATTTCTCACCAACCAAAAGTGGGGCCCACCAATTCTAGAATTTTCCACCAAAATCATTTATAACCTAATTTCAATCACCACCTCTTAAAATTCATAATAAATTATACGCTCATTTTAATCGCTCAAAATTTGTGGACATATACTCAACTTATATATGTATAACATATCCAAAATTACAACGATCCAACTATTTGATTAAATATTATAACTCACACAATAAAGTCAGTAATAACACCGATTTGATCTTTTAATACCTCCAATCCGATAAAATACAAATAAAACATCTCAAAGATTAATTCCTTCATTAATAACCACATAAATAAATCCATCATTTATATTCATATAAAATAAATATTTCCTTATCATATGAATCAATAATTAATTATTCACAAATAATATTACGTAATCACATTTATGACAACCAGTCGCTCCTCAGAAAGAGGGGCTTTCCAATAAGGATCTCTCTCATCGGGCGCCGCAATTAGTGACCAAACCTCTCCTTAGATGTAACTTTCTAGACATTGCCAATAATGTTATCTAATAATATTATTCAAATAATATGAATTATCGATCCGATAATGGGAAATATCAGGTAAAAGGACAATTATCAAACAATAATAATATAAAATATCAACGCAACAATTATCAATCAATAAAATAAAATATCAATAAGAATTACCGTGAAAATTATCGAGTAAAGGCCTTCACGTAAGGATCAATAATTCAACAATACTCGCAATACCGCAAAGCTATCGCAACCACGCCAGACATCAGATTTTTTAACCAATCGGGTATTCCAATGCCTTTAATTGTAATAACTACGCCAAGCTATTTATAACCACCCAAACTTTGTCGCTTTCTTTCATCCAATCGCTTCACATGGGCCCACACATTATCGTCAACTACGTCGCATTTAATATTCCCCGACAAGCATTTAATATTCCACCCAAACGAATATTCTCCGACAAAGATTTAATATTCCACCACCAAAACGAATATTCCCCACAAAAATGAATATTTTATAACCACTTGCTTATTTTGAAATATTTATTTAACCCTTAACCCTTAATCAATCCACATTAATCAAATCAACCCTTACTATTTCAAAATAATAAATAAAGGAAATTCCTTTTATTTAAAAAAATTCGGTCTTTCCATCAAGTACGTAGTCTTTGGTGGAACAATATGAAGAGAGAGATTGCAAAGTTTATCTCAATGTGTTTAACTTGTCAACGTGTAAAGGCGGAGCATCTAGTACCTAAGGGTCCGTTGCAACCACTTGAGATTCCGAAATGGAAGTGGGAACACATTACCATGGATTTCATTCACGGGTCTTCCACTGCGTTTCTCAAGGCATCAATGCTATTTGGGTTATTGTTGATAGATTAACCAAGTCCGCTTTCATTCTTGCCGACACGGAGACTTATTCACTGAACGTCTTGCTAGTAGATATGACGTGAATGAGATTGTGAGGTTGCATGGCATGCCCGTATCCATAGTTTCGGATCGTGACCCAAGATTCACTTCAAGATTTTGGGTTAGCTTGCAAAAAGCTATGGGCACGGATTTGCGATTCGATTCGGCATACCATCCTCAAACCAGACGGACAATCGAAAGGACTATTCAAACTCTTGAAGATTTATTAAGACTCGTGTCCTGACTTCAAGGGCGGTTGGGATAAGTATTTACCATTGGTGGAATTCTCCTAACAACAATGCTTATCGTGCAAGTATAGGTGTGGCTCCATTTGAAGCATTATATGGACGAAAATGTCATTCTCCAATATGTTGGGATGAGGTGGGTGAAGCAACATTGTTGGGACCCGAAGTTAATACGTATATACTCACCGAAAAGATCCAAATGATTCGACAACGTATACAAACGACACAAGATCGACAAAAGAGTTATGCGGATCTTCATCGAAAGGACGTGGATGTTGCGAGTTAGAAATGCTCCATGGAAGGGGAGTTACAAGATTTGGGAAGAGAGGAAAGCTCAATCCACGCGATTTATTGGTCCATTTCAAATTCTTGACCGAGTAGGAAATGTAGCTTTATGACTTGCGTTACCTCCAAGTATGTCTCGTGTTCATAATGTGTTTCACATATCTCATTTCAAAAATATGTGAAAGACCCGAACCACGTTATAGAGTTAGAACCGGACGAGATAGCCAAGACTTAACGTATGAGGAGGTACCGCCAAGATTTTGGATAGGAAGGAGCATGTCCCACGCTAAGAAAGGTCATACCACAAGTTAAAGTTTTGTGGAAGAATCATGCTATAGAGGAAATGACACGGGAATTGGAAACGAAAATGAAAGCGAGGTATCCTCACCTTTTCAAACACCAGTACGTACGTCAATTTTGAGGACGAAATTTCATAAGGAGGGGAGGTTGTAAGACCCCGAAATTTTTTTAAATAAAAAGAAATTTCCTTTATTTATTATTTTGAAATAGTAAGGGTGGATTTGATTAATGTGGATAGTTATGGGTAAAATACGCAAATATTTCAAAATAAAGCAAGTGGTTATAAAATATTCATTGTTGTTCGAATATTCGTTTGGTCGTGGAATATTCGTCGCTTCGGAGAATATTATTCGTATACAAGCCAGCAACCATGTGTGGGCCCCATAACGGAAAAAGCGATTGGATGAAGAAAACGACAAATATAAGTTGTTTAAAAATAACTACAGTAGTTATTCCGCTTAACACTATTGGAATACCGGTGGTTAAAACACGAGAATACGCATTGTTGACAAGAAGATAGCACACGGTATTGCACCAATTATTGAAGGCACTACTCAATAATGGTTACAGAATTACCGCTCAAAGATTTTATTTTATTGAGTTAATAATTGTCAAGGCTGATATTTTATATTCATTGTTGTTTCAATAATTGTCATTACACAAGATTTTTCATTATCGAAGCAATAATTCATATTATCTCAATAATATTATTAGATAACATTATTGGCAATGTCTAGAAAGTTCTGCATCTAAGGAGAGGTTTGGTCACCTAATCATGCCAAGTAAGAAGAAATTCTTATTGAAAGCCCCTTTCCTTGAAACTGCTCGTCATCAATATTGTGATTCTCAGTAATATTATTTGTGAATAATTAATTATTGATTCATATGATGAGGAAAATATTGATTTTATGTAGATATAGATGGAGAAAATTTTAATGTGACAATTGTTAAAAATTGAAATTTTATCTTTTTCTCGATAAAATAATTCATTTAAATATATTATTATATTTTAATAATGGTGATATTTTTACAACGAATGTGGGATATATGAGTATACGAGGAGGAAGAGTATTTTTTGCAAATAAATGTTTAAAACATGTTAAACATGTCTGTGGACCCCATTTATTGATCGAAATTTGATTATAAATTTGTAAAATCGCCTGGTTTATGGATTTCTTGGTCAATTTCTCTTTGGAATTTGGAAAAACTTTCTTCTGCAAAGTTGTAGAGAATTGAATTTCCTATAAAAACTTGCAAGATTCGAATTTTCTGATGAAAGGGCTATTTATTGTGAATTATTAAAGTTCTGAAGCTCCTAAATAATTAATTTTTGAAGTTTTAAATATTTTTAATAAGAAAACGCGTTTTTTTGAGTTAAGCAAGGTGAGTCACTCTTGGTGGTCTGATGGTTTGAATCAGATTTTGGGTGCGTAGAAATTTAATAATTATATATTAATATTTTATTAAATTTTCGCTTTGGTTTTCTAAGCAATTTTCTATAAATAGGTGCTTAGGTTAGAATTGAAAATCACACCGTAAATCAAGTTTTCTCTCTCTATATTATCGAGTTTATTCTTGTGAGTATTTTGAGTATACTTTGAGTATTGCTATACGGTGCAAGTCCAAGTCATAGCCTATATCCTGTTTTAAATTTAGAAGTCTTGATCTTTCGAGGTAAGGGATGTTATTTTCTTCTCAAATGATATTATTTCTTCAATATCATTATCTTTGAAATATTGGTTGAACTTTTATCAAATTTGGAACTTTTTCATGTCGGGGTTACTATTCATGAGTTACTATTCACGAGTTACTATTTATGAGTTACTATTCACGAGTTACTTATTCACGAGTACTATTCACGAAGCGTGAAGATGTTTTTGTGGAATTTCTATCTTTTGGTGTCTGAGTTACTATTCACGATACGGCACTATTCACGATACTCTGACTATTCATAAAAAAATAAAATTTCTTCTTTTTTTGTCCAAAATATCTATTCTGGATATTAGCTTTGATTGTATCCATGTTTTGATCATTCTTGAATTTTACACCACTATGATTATCTTTGAGGTATTTTTTTGAACATGGATAAAACAAAGTACGAATCCTTAATCCTTAATCCTTGTCATTTTGTTTCACTGGATTCGTTTCTTTAAAAATATTTTCATCATCCTCGGTCTTAAATGATGATATTATTGAATATCTTTGGCCCAGAGTGCAAAGATGAATGATTTCTGAAGAATATCTTTGGCTCAGAGTGCAAAGATGAACAGTGTTGAGATGAACATGACCGATCGATTAATATCTTTGGCCAGTAGTGCAAGATGAACAGTGTTTAAATGAATATGACTAATCGATGAATATCTTCGGCCTGTAGTGCAAGATGAATATTTGATTCCGATGTATATCGATTGATGTTACAGGATAAAAGATAGACGATGAACTTTTAAATTCATACATAGAAGATAGTAGTTTGCATTCTCTACTTAACTCTTCTAATGAATTATTATTTCATTGCGAATATTGATTTAAAATTTGTTGTCTATTGTATTCTATTAGATTTTTCCCTGTCAAGACTAACGATAATTTGTCAGTATATTATCTTAGTCATAATATTCTTTATCGAGCTAGTTGAACTCACCCTTTTCCTTTTTTGTTCCATTTTTCTCAAGAGGCTAGAATATAAGCGAAAGTACGAAGCCTGGGTATGGAATGAAGGTTCTAGAGAGAGTTGTTTAGTAGTCCTCACCATTTTTGTAAAATAATGTATCAATAAATGTGATGAGGATTTATTTGAGTATAGATATTGCCTAGAAGATAATATTTGTATTTAAACTCACAGCTTTTCTCGTTGTAATAATAAAGTTGTAGTTGTTTCGCATTCATGTATTGACAACTCAGAATGGGTGATGTATACCTATTTTGGGGGCGTCACATACTATGATGATCTCAAGTCCAAGGACACTACAAGAAAAATGGCCATCTGCGACCAATGATATCAGCGACCGCACTATCTCGTCACCGATAATAATAATAATGACCGATATCTCGCGAATCGATAAGGATTCTCGTCGCTAGTATATATCCGCTGACCGCACGCCGTCAGCCGATCGGTCATTGAGAATAATTTCCTCCTAAAATTTCTTGCGAAACTTTGGTAGCGGCGACATTTATATCGTGACGCGACGCGTATTACCGATATGTCCACATCATTAAAAAGTAGTGACCGCATGCGGTCGCGAATAGCGGTCGCTGATGCTAATAAACTTAATCAAATTCAGGTTCGCTCGATCAATACAAAAAAGAAAGAAAAGAGGGAATATAGACGAGGGAGAAGAGGGAGTAAGGGGGAAGAGAAGAGGAGGAGATCACCGACCATTGCCGACCAATCGCCGACCATTATCGACCACCACCAAGCCATCATACGCACTACTCGCCAAGACCATCCGCAGACCACCACTGCCGGTAACCCCGCTTAATCCCTAAATTAAACCGTCATTTATTCTTTGATTGAATGGCAAGAGTCTATGAGGTTGATGCAAGAATCGCAAAATAAAATGATTGGATTTGAAACCCTAATTGATAGTTTGTGTGAGCTTAATGTTTCATTATAAGGTTTCTAAATTACTAGTCTTTCTTGAAATTGATGTTTCCAAAGTAATATTACCATATTTAAAAATCATTGCTTGTGGGTGGAAATAATTGCATACTAGTTATTGATTAAATTGAAAGATGAATGTGAGTTATACTTTCTCTCGTCGAAAATTGGACTTTCAATTTCTCCTTTTGATGTCCAAAAATGAGGCTCTTCGTTAAAATTAATGTGCTTCATTCATCATTGTTTGATTATGATGTTGACAATTGGTTATGTTAATGTTGAAAACATTAACTTTCTAAATATTTGACTTTTGATGGTGGATTATCATTTTGAGGCAAAGAGAGTATAAATTTATTAAGGCATAAGATGAATTCAACTCCTTCTCCTTAAAGGAACTATGTTAAATTACGGTGCAATGGAATTTGAAGTGACAAAAGGTTGGATTGAATAACAAAAAAGAAAACAATGAAGAGAAAATACTTGTTGACAAAAGGGCCACTTTTCTTTGGCAAAACACTCTTCATGGTTGATTACTTGTATTGCAAAGTGCATTGACCACTATTATGCAACTTCTACTATATTTCTTGCAATTTTAGGAGATCGGATATATTGAAAAACCATAAAATTATAGATGATGACGTATCGATCAACCCACCCATCACAAGCAATTATTCAAGAATATAAACCTTACTAGAGCCATCTTCAATTATGAAGAAATGTACACGCAAAGATTTGAAACTTTTTATCGACGACTCACATACCATATCAATTTGTTGAATGTATAAAATAAATTTGTTGAAAATATACCGTTATGTCGTAACATAAAATCAATTTGTGCCTTGAATTATAGTTGTGCACATTCTGCTTTTGTGTGTTGGGATTATATTTTCTTTGAAATTGTCAAGTATGCATGCCTTCGCACGTGGATAAATCCATATTATAGGGAAACTCTGCGAATTTTTTCATATAAAAGTCAAATGGCCATATAACTTGAACATGAGTATAACATAAAACATAACTAGAATTAAGTTTATCCATAATTCAATCAAGAAGAAGGTTCAAAGAAGTTTTTCCATAATTCACAGTCGAGAAGATAAAGAAAATGACACACTATTAATATGTATGCTATAAGTATGACTTAGCTTAGAATAGAAAGAAAATGAAAAGTACAAACACAAACACAAGCACTCTTTTCAATCACACTATTAATGAGTTGTTTCTAAAATATCCATACTTGTCTAAATCTTCATATATAAGTCAAATGGCCATATATGCATTCGTGTATATGTGATGGCAATGAGTATATGTGATGTTTTTTGTTGTGTTCGATATGGACCCTCAAATCATATATAGGAATGCTTAAAGACCATATGTCTTCTATTGTAGTATCGTTGGGGATTTGTGTGACTAGTGTTGTTAGATAGTGAGGAGTACATACATTGCTATAGATAACATGTAAAAATGGTTCCCTAAGTTAGTTAAGGTCTACATGGTGTGTTGTGCAAATTCTTGCTTAAAAATCATTGAAAATAAGCTTTATAGAACAATGAACACTAAAATAGTGAATCACCATACCTGGACCCCATACACAAGTTTCAATAGTCATAATAGGACATAAGAAATCTACACAAACTAAAGGAACCAAGCCCAAGCCATTTTGAGCATGAGACTTGTTAAAAATCACATTTTAAAGCCAAACATGGACTGTTTTGGACAATTCATAGTACCTGACCTTAAAGGACTATTATGAGAAGATACAAAGTTGCTCATACATGTTAGTAATGATTCCCAAACATGGTCATTAATAAAGCCAACAACAAAACCAATTTAAGCTCTCTTTTCAAGCCTAAAGTGAGCTTTGATAAGTCAAAATGAGTTAGATGATTAAATAAAGTTTGGTGATGCTAAAAGTAACCTTAAGTAACTTAAATATACACGCCTAGACTATCCTAAATGGCCTAGACTATCCTATCATATTGTCCTTTTGTTTACATACAATTACATATCCCGATGTTCTCTATATCCCTGACATGTTTATGTACCTTTCATTTATAACTTATACTAACATCCTAAATTTTTTATTTATAGATGTCTTACGAACTGCGCAAAGACGAAAGCGCGGGTTGGGTCGAGGCCTTAATCATGTGTCAAAGGCCCTGCTAATCCGGGATGATCGCATTCTTATACGTATCCGTCCTCCTCCGATATAGACGTAAGTTAAACATCGTATATATATATATATATATATATATATATATATATATATATATATATATATATATATAGGGTTTTAATATAAATTATTGTATATTGTAGTGATTTTCAAGATAGTAAAATTGTGAAGTGCATTTCACAATTATGCTTACGTAATCGCCTTCTACGCTTAGTGATTACATGGGCGAGCACACACTCTCGCCCATAAGGATGCAGCTTGATTTGAATTTCGTGTATATTTTTATCAATCGATAGATAATACATAGTTAATCAAATAATATTGCTTAGTAATATAATGCTTTTAATATTATTATTGTTATTTTATTTGCGTAAACGATATAGATGGGACGACGACGAGCATCGCTTATTCGAGACACTTATATTCGCGTAAGTGCGCCGTATTTAACTAAAGATAATTTGAACAAGGAACGACAAAAAGCCCTCGCACAATCTCGAGATTGACCATCCAGATGTGGGTGAGCGGTATATGCATGAAAGCATAGCCCACAGTGGTGCGCATGCGCAGCCCGTATAGGTGCGGATGTGTGACGATGGAAAGTCGAGAGCTGGGTCAAGAGGCGCAAGATCGCCGCCTCTAATGCATCCTCGTGTGTATCGACGACGGCGAAGGCAAAAGGCACATCGGGCGGCGGTATATCACACAACCGCAACACATTCACGCCAGGTAATGATGTTATGTTTACATCATCTTTGTAGCTAAAATATCATATGTTTACATAATAATACGAGGAAATGAACTATAGGAGTCTCGGTCTCAAGGTCAACCTATCAATTGGTTGGATGTGTATGTACACACCGCGATGGTCTACCCGGTCGCTCAGAGATAAGCAGTAATAAGTTCACTTTATCCTAATATGTTGTTTATAAATTGTAACGACCTTCTTTAGTATTTTTTTTATTGATTTTAACTATTTAATTGTTCATCTTCCGATAGGACACTTATAAGGGCTTAATGAACGAGCGCTATCCTGAAGGCACCCCGCGTCCGTCGATTGATCAAGAATTATGGGAGAAGGCGTCCATCGTGAAGAAAAATTATGTCAAAGGCCAAGGACAAAGACGACGCCCGACCATCGATGCACAGCAGCTCACCACCCACCCACACACACCATCAAAGGGTTATCCAAATTATCATACTCCTCGCCGATGTGTGAGAGCAACTGTCAGATCGTGATCTTCTTCAGATATCTTTGGTAGGGCATCTGCAGCCTCTCTGAGTCCTCGATGAGTCAAGGAGGGCGGCATGGTAAGGCGAGGAGCAGCAAAGACAACAACAGAGGAGCATATATATATATATCGTTTATTATTTAGCTACATTGTCTTATATGTTTATAGTCTCTCGAGTCAATGTCTTACTTATATGTAACATATATGTTTTATTACTTTGATAATTACAGATCCTAATTTGGATGATCCATGAAGAAATACTGAGACTTGATTTTTTAGATTTTAAAGCCTCAGTACTTTTTTTAGATTCATTCTTTGGACAATTGTATTAGTTTATATGGATGTTTACGATATCGATTATATTGTGTTGGATGAATGTTTTGTATTGTATTGGATGGATGTTAATATGGATGTTGATATATATATATATATATATATATATATATATATATATATATATATATATATATATAATCGTTGTTGGGATTGAAAGCAGTACAAAGCGTGTTATTTTTGGGAAATCAATAAAATAGGCAAAATTTAAAAAAAAAAAAAAAAAATGATCGATGCGGTCAGCTACTAAATGTATCGTGATCGCTTGATCTAGCGATAATCATTGGTCGCTATTATCGATCGACACACGCAGACATGTCACGCATGACAAATGACTCAGCATAAGTCATAATAGCGACGGTATCGGTTGCTACTTGCGGTCGCTAATTAGTCGGTCGCTATTGTTGGTCGCTGATGTCCTTCCAGCGACCAAATTATCTGCGACTCGTATCAGCGACCGGATACGGTCTCAGATAACCATCAGCGACCGTATACAGTCGTTGATGTGCGGTCGCTGATAAGCTTTTATGTTGTAGTTATACTACTATCACTACAGGAATTCCTATTGACAGGCAAGTAAAACTCCATTAGGTATTCCTTAGCGAGCCACGTTCAATGAACTTATTCTCTAATAAGCACCTATATAATTGCTTTAGTGTCTCCACATAAATGATCATTAGATCAATCATCCTCATCCAATGAGCAAGCAACGTATGTACCAATCTATCCGGATTCACTAATCCCCAATTTAGTAATCCAACGATTGGGAACTATTTTAGTTTTAAGCTTTCTAAGAATTTAGATCTCATTAGAATGATCATCATCATTATTCTAAAAGCATTGCTTAAAACTATGGGTTTATCACATATTAAAAATAACATCATGTAGATAATTAAAAGTCTTTAATAAATTAATACTTTTTATTAATAAATGAATAAGATTGTTACAAAGTATATGCTTTATCATCAAACGTGATTGGCTTGTGTGCATACTACTTTCAGTGGTATCATTTGTGGCAGCGCTAGGTTTTCTGTCTACTGGCATTGTTTGTTTATTTTTATTGATTTCTTTTGTCCCTATGGATTCTCATATTGGATGCTCTTAGGTTATTCTTCATGCTTAGACGCTTTCCTATCGAGTCCAAAGGTAGAAGAAATAAACTTCATGAGGTATGTGATTTTATTAAAATTTGTTAGTCCTTATACCTTATGTTGTTTAAGTTATTTTTATCCATCATTTTTTGCATTGTTGATGTATATGAAAATATAAATCTGTTAATGGATTTGCTAATGTTTTACATTCTTTTCATCGGAAGCAAACCTTATGGCAATTTGTTAGATATTTTTGCTAGAATTTAAAAATGATATGTTGAGTGAAACATGATCAAATTTGGAAGAATTCATTCTTATAAAGGGATGATACACTTTGTAAGCTTAAAGTAAAATCAGTTATGAGACTAGCTTCAATGAAAACTGAATGATTGCAGAATTTATTATCAATAAACGTCAAACATTTTGAAACACATCTATATCTCTTCTAAGCGAGCGATTCACCAATATATTAATACATCTCACTTGATACCTCTAGCACTGCGAAAATCATATTTTTAACTTCTAGCCTTAACAGTTGTGATCCAAATATTGCTCTAATACTTTATGGACTCCTTAAATAAGGCTTAATAGTGCTAGCAACTGTTTTATGATGTATTGTGGTTTGGAATCTCATTTATACAAGAAAATATATCATATAATCCTTACGTTAGAACTCACTACAATATACGTATTTTACATTAAAAATTAGTTCATTTTGAACTGGTGATGAAATTAAATCACGTGTGCTGAATAGACGGTGCAATAACCCTATATGTCTGGAAAACCCCTTTTGATTTTATTATAAGAAATGGGTTTCAAGGCTATGAAAGTGTGAATTATTTGGGCTTTTTCTTTGGTATTGAATAACAAGATTAAGATCTTGCTGATTTTACATTGATGCTCATGATGTTTTTTTTCGATAGTCTATATATGGAGTATTGTCACTAAGCTGTTTCTTTATCTTTGCATGTATATACAATCATGAATTGTGAAGAGTTGGTTATTCTATTGGTTTTTTAAACAGTTCATGTGTGTATATTTTTTTTTCCCTTATTGGCTTTTAAGCACCTTAAAATTAGCATGGACTAGCCCTGCAGTCTACCTGTTATTTTAAAGATAGTAAATTTGCATGGCTAGCACCTCAATTTAGACACCAGCAGTAACAACATTGACAACTAAAACTCATGGAACATAATACCAATATATCGACAAATCCCTGGCTAATATGTACATTAAGTTGCAAGTATTCGTTATGATTTTACCTATGTATGAAAAATATCTATAAGAAATGTTTGTTACACTTTTTCCTTAGCAAGTTCACATTTCCAAACTTCATTTTTCAAGTTATTATAGGTGCTTGCAATTAATTTTACATTATTGACTTATTTGATTGGTGTGACAGGTGCATATGTGTAACAAGCTTGCTAACCGACATGTACGGGTTGGACCTGCTGACCCCAGTGATGTATCGCGTTGTGATATATCTGAAAATGCACCTGGTATGCATGCCTCTCTTCTTCTTCTTTTTTGTGTCCTATATCTTTCCTTTTCAAAAATAAATAATTTTAGATACAAAAACACTTAAAAATTTAATTCTTCTCTTAAAAACTTGTATGTGGCTTTCTTTTATTGTGAGATCGATGGAAGATCTCTTTGCCTGCTATGCGATATGATTGTTCATGTTGGGGGTAAAAGAAAACACGGATGATATCTCATGTTAAGGCAGAGAGTTGAGGTTTGTGGTTTTGTAGCAAAGAACATTAATGCTGCAACTGTTTGCATCTGTTATGCAAAAGTCCTCCAGAAATTTACCTTCTTTTTGTTATTTTTGAAGTTTCCTGGGGATAAAACTGGTGATTTTAATGAGCTAGGATCGCATGTTGAACCAGCTGAAGCAAGGAGGGAATCCAATTATCCATTTAAGTTCGTGACGCGAGAAAACCAGCAAAGTCACAGGGTAGATGTGAAACAAATTATGCAGTGCTTGTGTCCTGTCAGAAATGATGTAATTTCTAATGGCATGCTCATATTTCTCATTCTTACAAACTTTACAATGTGATTTTCTTAGGCACGTTCTTGAGCTTGGACCTGTTAATTTAATACATTTTTACCTTGGTACCGTGTTTTTTATATAAAACAAATTCTTATATTTTATTTGTAGAATTTGAAATCTTCATCTGGCTTAGCTGGTGATTTCTTTTATACTAAGATACTGAAGTTCTGATTCATCAAAGTTAATTATTAATCATACAATCTACTTATCTAACAAAATGTTCTTCTTGGTGAAATTGATGAAATTTGATTAAAAGTTTAATGTAGAACCTTGAACACGTGCTAAAAAAATTCATTGTTTTTAGTGGATTTTATTCTTAATGCTATATGTTGTATCTATTTTTCAATTATCTCAAGACTCTATGATGGCATATATCTCCTGTTGGTTTACCCTGCGTCATATACATACTTAGAGTTGTAATGGTTCATTTGGTTGGGCTTATCGAGTTATTGTGATCCCCAGTGACATTTCGACATTCAAATGATTATGATAAATTGATGGTCAATTCTTATATGAAGACAATAATTGAATATAGTTCGAGCTTATGTTGGATCATATATTATTTGAATGTCATACATGGTGAAAAAAACAGTGAGTTGTGAGATAATTGTTGTTATCTATTGCAAGGTTTCTTATAGCCTTTTCAATCTGCAAGATAGAGATATACAAGTTACAAGGAGGAATTATCCATCACCAATTGTTGGTCTATAAATTTATCATAATCTGATTTGTGTGTCATTTTTTATGGCTTGCTGAGGACATGTTGATTAATCTGTCTACTATATTCTTATTATATTTTAATTTATTAATTATACGTACATATTTATTATTAAAAAATTGAATAATCCTGCCGCAACGCGCGAATTTGTATCTAGTTCTAGTATTAAACCAAAATACAAACAAAGAAGTGCTTAAAACTTGCTACGCACACAGAAAGAGAGAGAGAGAGGAGAGTGAATTGTCACAAGTATCTGAAACATACCAATATGATGATCTATTCTAATAATTAAATTAATTAAGAATTGAATAATACAATTAGTAAAAGACGCGTACGTTTGGTGGAAGATTAGGCAAATATATAGGAGAGGGGCCATCTGAATTCTGAAATTAGAAAGAGATTTGCCGTGATATTCGGGTAATTAAAAAACAATGCTAGCTTCTATTACTAAACTAGTAACAATTAGTACAATTAGTTCGTCTAATTAATTGATTAGTCTATACCCTTGGCTTTTTTATTTTTAGCTAAAATATAGTTAGACGACACCGTTACCACACAAGATTTGCATATCCACCGGCCAAACCCTTATGGTATACAAAAACCCTTTACTTATTATTATCACGATTTTTTAATTCTTATAACGGAATTGATTAATTAATAAATTATATTTCTGAATATATTAAACTGTAATTTGTTTGACTCTTATGAGCTAGCTAGCTCCACCTTTCCATTAATTAATATTGTTTCGTTTTTACAATCAACCTATATATATAAAAGCTAGCATGAATAAGTTCTTTCAAAATCGCTGTTGAAAAAATGGCCTGCAAACACACCTAACATGTAGAATATCAATAATATTATATTCATTTCCTTTTATAATTAGAGATACAATCATTTTAATCCATTTTTGAAATAATGTATGAGATAAGATTATTAATTTGTGCTAATTTAATGCGTTTAGACTATGTTTATAATTTGTAAAATAATGAATGAAATAAGATTATTTGTATACTAATTTAATATTATAATAATTAGGGACCATAATTAGTTCTTTATTTAATTTCATATATGGACTATATTTTGTCATTCATAAATTGATTTGATGATAAATTATAATTTCAAGTGGAGTGATGGTGTCTCTACCTTATAAATTGTTAGCCGATTACTAGTCTCTAATTATATAATAATCGAAATTAGTAATATTTAATAATATGTTAATAATATATATACACGTCGTTTGAATCCAGCAAACCCTTTTTTGGGGGTTGAAATATGCCTTTGTTAGGTTTTTTTCTTTTCATAAAAGTGGGGTGCCCCTTAGGGCACTTTCTATTGAGCAAACATCCCATATATATGTTCTTCATTTTTTTCTTTAATGTCCTATGTGGGACTTTTGCAATTGACAACATTCAAGTAGGTGACTTTGGAGTTAACTTTCTCATTCAATTCTTAATGGATTTGAACATATAAATATACCATGTTATACTCCTCATGACGGAGAACACATTGGTGCAAAGACCCGATATTTTTGGAATGTGGGTCCCTCATTTAATTGAGCCTTAAAATGCTCTAATATTTAATATTTCAAATCTCATTTCCAACAATCCCCCACATGAATGTAAAATTGACTTTATAATATGCAAAATATGTTATAAATATACAGACACTAGTTCAGTACATGAGAAAAGATATTTCATCAGGTTAAGTAGCCTAGTGGCTTTGAACTTGTCCTAGTAAAGTCTATCGAATTTACTTGGCTAATCACTAGACTTGATATCTTTGAACTGTCAGCTTTTCGTGTAAACCAAGACAATAGAATTCACAAAATATCTCTTCAGACATAATTGGTTCTCACGTTTGTGTTCATTTTGGCCTTGAAACACCTCTTGGTTCCGTGAATATATTAGAGAATTCAGCCTTCAAAATTCTCACAGAAGTGGGCCCCTTCTTACTCACGTAGGTGACTTCTATCAAGAGTATCCTGCAATACTTCACTTGAACGTATTTCAAGATATAAAAGTCATTAAAAGTGTAACTTATCCTAATTCTCGCGACAGATGTGCAATGTCTCATTTTAGAAATGGTTAGGAGTAAATATCTTCTCAGTGCTTTACTGAGTACTACATAGTTCGGTTTGCCCATTGAACCTAGATCTTGGGATCTCCAGTCAGCTAGGTTGGGTTGTCACTATGACGACTCTTATTTAAGTAGTAGGCTTTAAACCCATTCCCCTCGATAATTTTTTCACTTGCTCTCTTGTTAAACCTTTCGTAAGCGGATCCGCAATATTATCTTTTGACTTTACATAGTCAATTGAGATAATTCCATTTAAGAGCAATTGTCTAACGGTATTATGTCTTCGACGTATATGACGTGACTTACCGTTATATAAATGACTCTGTGCTCTTCCAATCGCTGATTGGCTATCACAGTGTATACATATAGCTGGCACAGGTCTTGACCAATTTCGAATATCCTCTAAGAAATTACGAAGCCACTCTGCTTCTTCTCCAGCTTTGTCTAAAGCAATGAATTCTGATTCCATTGTAGACCTTGCAATACACGATTGTTTTGAGGATTTCCAAGATACCGCTGCACCTCCAAGGGTAAACACATATCCACTTATAGATTTCGAGTCTTTATTATCGGATATCCAATTAGCATCACTATATCCTTCCAATACTGCTGGATATCTTGTATAGTGCAGTCCATATTTTTGAGTATGTTTTAAATATCCTAAAACTCTCAAAATTGCTTTCCAGTGATCTTTACATGGATTACTCGTATACCTACTTAGCTTACTTACCGAATAAGCTATATCTGGTCTAGTACAGTTCATGACATACATTAAACTGCCTATTATACGAGAATATTCTAGTTGGGATATGACATCACCTTCATTTTTAGCTAGATGAAGATTTATATCAACTAGGGTTTTATTCAAAATTATATTATACTTGTTAAATTTTTCAAGTATTTTCTCAATGTAATGAGATTGAGATAATATAATTCCATCGGAGGTTCTAAAAATCTTGATTCTTAGAATTATATCAGCAACCCCAAATCTTTCATATCAAAACTATTTGACAACATATGTTTTGTTGAGTTGATAACTTCATTATTGCTACCCATGATTAACATATCATCCACATAAAGACAAACAATGACATATTCTTTTTTAGTGCTTTTGACATAAACACATTTATCACACTCATTGATTTTAAATCCAGTTGATAACATAGCATTATCAAATTTCTCATGCCATTGTTTTGGTGCTTGTTTCAATCCATACAAGGATTTAACAAGTTTGCATACTTTCCTCTCTTGTCCAGGAGCAATAAAACCTTCAGGTTATTCCATATATATTTCTTCATCTAATTCACCGTTTAAGAATGCAGTCTTTACATCCATTTGATGTATTTCAAGTCTATTTAAAGATGTTATTGCTATTAGCATCCGAATAGATGTAATTCTTGTAACAGGTGAATAAGTGTCGAAATAATCCAATCCTTCTTTTTGTCTATAGCCTTTAACAACAAGCCTGGCTTTGTATTTATCAATTGAGCCATCAGCTTTCATCTTCTTTTTGAAGATCCATTTATACCCTAAGGGTTTTGAACCAGGTGGAAGGTCCACCAATTCCCATGTATAATTTTACATAATGGACTCAATTTCGCTACTTATTACTTCTTTCCAATGAGAAGCATCTGGAGAAGATACCGCTTCCTTGTACGTTTAAGGATCATTTTTTAACAAGAATGTTAGAAAATCCAGACCAAAAGACTTTGAAGTCCTTGCCCTTTTGCTACGTCTAGGTTCATCCAATACAAACTCTTTGAATATATTTTCAGGATTATTACTAGTAGCATCCAAAGGTCTTTTGTTTGAATTTGAATCATTATTTTCATTATATGGAAAAATATTCTCAAAAAATTATGCATCTCTTGATTCAATAAATGTATTAACATGAATATCATTAATTTTAGATTTATGAACAAGAAAGCGATAAACATTGTTGTTATTTGCATAACCAATGAAAACACAGTCAATTGTTTTTGGTCCTATCTTAACCTTTTTAGGTTTAGGAACCATTACTTTTGCTAGACACCCCCACACTCTTAAGTATTTATAGCAAGGTCTATGACCTTTCCATAATTCATAAGGTGTTTTGTGAGTTTTCTTATGAGGCACTTTATTAAGAATATAATTGGCAGAAAGTAAAGCTTCCCCCCACAGATTCTGGGGTGCTCCAAAACTGTTTAACATAGCATTCAACATTTCTTTCAATGTTCGGTTTTTGCATTCAACAATACCGTTAGATTGAGGTGAATAAGGAGCGATAGTTTGGTGAATAATACCATGAGTGAAGCATATATCTCTTCAAATGGTGATTCATATTCACCACCTCTATCGCTTCTTATTGCTTTAATCTTTTTGCTAAGTTGATTTTCAACTTCATTTTTATAAAGTTGAAACATTTCTATTGCCTCATCTTTGCTTCTTAGCAAATATACATAACAATATCTTGTGCAATCATCAATAAAGGTAATGAAATATTTTTTCCTACCTCTAGTTTGCACAAACTTTAAGTCACATATATCAGTGTGAATTAAATCTAGAGGTTCAGTTTTCCTTTCAGCAGAATAAAAGGGTAATCTTGTCATTTTTTGATTCCACACATATTTCACATTTATGTTTTTGATTAATATCAAATTTAGGCAACAATTCTAAATTAATTAATCTACGCAAAGTATTATAATTAACATATCCTAATCTAGCATGCCATATATTTGAAGATTCTAACAAGTAAGCAGGAGAATTAATTTTATTATTATTAATAGACTTCGGTACAACAGTCATAACATTCATCTTAAAGATCCCATCAGTCATGTAGCCCTTTCCTACAAATATATCATTTTTAGTAAGTACAAATTTATCAGACACAAAGACCAACTTGAAGCCATTCTTGCTAAGTAGTGACCCAGAAACTAGATTTTTGCGGATATCTGGCACATGAAGCACTTCATTCAAAGTTAGTTCTTTGCCAGATGTCATTTTCAGTACAATCTTTCCACGTCCTTGAACCTTTGAACTTGAGGAGTTTCCCATAAAGAGTTGATTATCATTTTCTACTGGTTTGTAAGTAGAAAACATCCATTTGTTGGAACAAATGTGGCGAGTAGCTCCAGTGTCCACGTACCATTCTTTAGGGTTTTCTACCAAGTTACATTCAGATACAACTACACAAAGATTCATGTCTGAAACATCTTCAGAAAGCTTTTCCAGTTCTGTCACATTTGTTTGAGGCTTTTGTTCTTTCTTCAAATTCTTTGACTTGCGACATTCACTTGATTTATGTCCTTGGATGCCACAGTTGAAGCATTTGCCTTTGAATTTCTTCTTGGCCTTGAAGGTATCTTTGCCTTCACGCTTCCTTTTGTTGTTGTTTAGCCTTTGTTTTACCACATTTGCCTTTGCTTCAATGAAGTTTTTCCCAGTCTTCTTCTCAGATACTCGATTGTCCTCTTCAATCCTAAGTCGCACGATTAATTCTTCAAGATTCATCTCCTTGCGTTTATGCTTTAGATAATTCTTGAAGTCTTTCCATGATGGTGGAAGTTTCTCAATCATTGCTGCAACTTGGAATGAATCACTTAATGACATTCCTTCAAAATGAATGTCATGTAGAATCACTTGTAATTCTTGAACCTGAGTGATAACTGTTTTAGAATCTACCATTTTATAGTCAAGAAATCTACCAACAATAAATTTTTTCATGCCAACATCTTCAGTTTTATATTTCTTGTCTAAAGATTCCCAAAGTTCCTTTGCAGTTTGAATTGTACAATACACATTATACAATATATTGTCTAATCCATTCATTACATAATTTTTGCAAAGGAAATCTGCATGTTTCCATGCATCAACAGCAGCCACTTTTTCCTTGTCAGTTTCCCTTCAACAAGAGTAGGACAGTTGTAAGACCCCAGCTTTTATAAATAAAGATGAATTTTTCTATAAATATTATTTTTGAATATTATGGAATAAATTTGATATAATGTTATAGTTGTGGGTAATATTTATAAATTTTGCAAAGTATGCAAGTTGTTATAAAATATTCGTTTGGTCTGGGAATATTCTTTTGTTAGGGAATATTCGTGCATAATGGCTCAATCATTGGTGGACCCCATAATGTAATTATTGTCGGATTGAGAAAACGACAAAAAATATTTTATAAAAATAACTACGGAGGTGTTACCATTAAAAGCTGTTGAACTACCCGGTGGTAAAAGTACGATGTCTACGTAGTTGCAAGAGTAGCACACGGTATTGATTATTGATGCTTACGTGAGAAGTCACTCAATTTATGCTCAATTATTGCTACGATAATTCTTTGCATCATATCTCTTATATTATTGATTCAATTATTGTCACAAAGATCATCCGTATAATATGTTATAGTATTAAATCAATAATTGAGACGACAAGTTATAAATGATTAATAATTGTTGAAAGATTAAATATGTGTTGATGAAAAAAAAATGATTTGTGGTAAGTTTGATTATTTTATGGGGGTTCATATGTCATCATCTAAGAGTCTCTTCACAATAGTAATTACCTTCGTCAATAGTAATTACCCTTGTGGATAGTATTTACCTTCGTCAATAGTAATTACCTTCGTCAATAGTAATTACCCTTGTGAATAGTATTTACCTTCGTCAATAGTATTTACCTTCGTTAATAGTAATTACCTTTACCGACGTCGAACCACTTGTCTTTTTTCATTACAGCGTCGAACCACTTGTCGTTTCACATTACAAAGCGCTAAACCGATTCGTCAAGCCACTTGCCTTTTTCACACACGGCGTCTTGCTAAGCTAGAAATCTTCTATAAATAGAGGCCTAGGGCTTCATTATTTTTCACGAATTCATTCAAGTCATTCTTTATTTGATAAACTCTAATGAAGTCTATCATAAACTCTAATGAAGTCTATACTTTATTTGATACCGGTTCTACCCATTCTTTTATTTCTCCTACTTGCGCTCATCGATTAAATTTGACTCCGGAGAAATTAGACTTTGACTTATCTGTGGAAACTCCGTTGGGAGAAACCTTCATTACATCCACTGTTTATAAGTCTAGTTTGGTTCAAATCGGTACCCTCACATTACCTGTCGATCTTATTTCATTAAAAATACTTGCATTTGACGTGATTCTAGGGATTGATTGGTTAACTACTTCTCATGCAAAAATTGATTGTTTTCGTAAGGTTGTTAGCTTTCATATTCCTAATCAACCTATTATGCGAATTCAAACGACCAAACCATTAAAATCAATCACGGTCATCTCAAGCCATAAAGCTATTCGTTTATTGAAAAGCGGATGTCGAGCTTTCTTAGCTCATGTATCACGATTTAAATAAAAATACATCGGTTTTAAACGATATTCCTATTGTTAATAAATTTCTGACGTATTCCCAAGAAGAACTTCCCAGCCTACCCCGTGGCGTGAAATTGAATTTTGTATCGACCTTGAACCCGTGACAAAACCTATTTCCAAAGCCCCATGTCGAATGGCTCTATTGAACTTCAGAGTTAAAGACCCAACTGCAGGAATTGTTAGACATTGGCTTTATTCGTCCTAGTACTTCTCCTTGGGGTGCTCCTGTTCTATTCGTGAAGAAGAAAGATGAGAGTATGCGACTTTGTATTGATTATCGGGAGTTGAATCATGTCACCATCAAAAATAGGTATCCATTGCCACGTATTGATGACTGTTTGACCCGATTCTGAGGAGCCAAATTCTTTTCAAAGATTGATCTTCGTTAGGATATCACCAATTGAAGATTAGAATCACGTGACATTCCATAGGCGGCTTTGAACTTCGATGCACGGGCATTATGAATTCCTAGTCATGTCCTTTGGATTGACTAATGCTCTCTTTGCCTTCATGGATATGATGAACCGAGTATTCAAGGAATATTTAGATCACTTTGTGGTCGTCTTTATTGATGACATCCTTTTTATTCCAAAAGCCGTGAAGATCATGAAAGCAACACTTGAGGTCGACACTCCAAAAGCTTCGTGAATATAAGCTTTATGCCAAGTTGAAGAAATGCGAGTTACGGCTTGAAGAAGTAGCATTCCTTGGGCACGTGGTATCAAGTCATGGAATATCTGTTGACCCAAAGAAAGATTGAAGCTATTCAAAGTCGGGAACAACCTAAATCGATGGCCCGGTCGTAGCTTTCTCGTTTAGTTTGGTTATTATCGAGAGATTTGTGGAAGGATTTTCTCGAATCGCTACTCCATTGACTCAAATTGACTCGGAAAGATACAAAGTTCGGTTGGAGAAGAATGTGAGAAGAGTTTTCAAGAACTCGAGAGAGACTTATTTCAAAGACTGCTCGACAATACCATCCGCTCGGAGGGATTTGTCATCTACAGTGATGCTTCGGGCAAAGGGTTGGGATGTGTTCTTATGCAACATGGAAAAGTTATAGCCTATGCCTCGCGACAACTCAAAGAATATGAGAGGAATTATCCTACTCATGATCTAGAGTTAGCATTTGTTGTCTTCTTGCACTTAAAATTTGGAGGCATTACTTGTATGGGGAGAAAGTGGAAATCTTTACGGATCATAAAAGCCTCAAATATTTCTTCACTCAAAAGGAACTCAACATGCGACAACGACGTTGGCTTGAACTGCTGAAAGATTATGATCATACCATCCAATACCATCCTGGAAAAGCGAGCGTGGTAGGCGACGCATTGAGTGAAAATTATATGCAAGTAATGCGAGTGCGATATTGTCAACGAAAGGACCATTTTGTGTGACTTGTAAAGGATGGAGATAGAGTTAAAGACTCTGTGGACGCATGTGATGATAGCGAGTATCTGAGTAGAACCAGACTTTAATCGATAAAGTTAAAGTCGCTCGAGCTACTGGACACGGAGTGATGCGTATGAGGAAAAAAAAAGTGCAAGAAGGTGCTATCTTGGGAAGCAAGAATCGATGAAGAAGGAATACTTGAGTCGACTCCGGACTTTGTGTTCTAACGACCACGATTTAAAGTATAATATCATGATGGAGGCGCATAACACACCATTTGCAATCCATCTCGGGAGTACCAAATGTATCATGATATTCGGCCATACATTTTGGTGGGAGCAATATGAAGAGAGAGATAGTGTTGTTTATCTCAAGGTGTCTAACTTGTCAACGAGTTAAAGCGGACATCAAGTACCAAAAGGTCCATTGCAACCACTTGAAATTCCGAGAATGGAAGTGGGAGCACATTACCATGGATTTCGTTACTGGGGCCTTCCTAAGGTTTCTCAAGGCATTGATGCGATTTGGGTCATTGTTGATAGATTGACCAAGTCTCCGCTCATTTCTTACCGACATCGAGAAACTTATACACTTGAACGTCTTGCTCAGTATGTACATAAACGAGATTGTAAGATCGCATGGTATGCTTAAGTATCCATAGTTTCGATCGAGACCCAAGATTCACTTCACGATTTTGGGTTAGTTTGCAAAAAGCTATGGGCACAGACTTACGATTTAGCTCGGCATATCATCCCTCGAGACGGACGGACGATCGGAGAGGACTATTCAAACTCTTGAAGATCTATTAAGACTCGTGTCCTTGATTTCAGGGGAGTTGGGACAAGTTCTTACCATTGGTGGAGTTTTCCTCACAACAACAGCTTATCAAGCAAGTATTGGCATGGCTCCATTCAAGCGTTGTATGGAAGAAAGTGTCGTTCTCCGATTATCTTTGGGATGAGGTGGGTGAAGCAACGTTGTTGGGACCGGAGTTGAGTACGTATGACTACGGAAAAAGATTCAAACGATCCGACAACGTGTAAAAACCTCACAAAATCGACAAAAAGAGTTATGCAGATCTTCATCGAAAGGATGTGGAATTCGATATAGGAGATCATGTGTTGTTAAGAGTTGCTCCATGGAAAGGAGTTACAAGATTTGGAAAGAGAGGAAAACTTAACCCTCGATTCATCGGTCCATTTTAATCCTCGATCGAGTAGGAACTGTGGCCTATAGACTGCTTTTCTGCCAAATATGTCTCGTGTTCATAACGTTTTCACATATCTATGTTACGTAAATATGTGAAAGACCAACCATATTATTGAGTTAGAACCCATTTAAATAGCGGAAGATTTGACGTATGAAGAGGTTCCTGTTCAAATTTTAGATAAGAAGGAACATATTCTACGCTCGAGTTATACCTCAATCAAAGTTTTGTGGAGGAACCACGATGTTGAGGAAATGACTTGGGAGTTAGAATCAAATGAAATCAAGGTATCCTTACCTCTTAAACATACCAGTATTCATTCCCTAATTCGAGGGCGAAATTTCATAAGAAGGGAGGTTGTAAGACCCTAGCTTTTATAAATAAAGATGAATTTTTCTATAAATATTATTTTTGAATATTATGGAATAAATTTGATATAATGTTATAGTTGTGGGTAATATTTATAAATTTTGCAAAGTATGCAAGTTGTTATAAAATATTAGTTTGGTCTGGGAATATTCTTTTTGTTAGGAATATTAAATACAATGGCTCAATCATTGGTGGACCCCATGAAATTATTGTCGGATTGAAAAACGACAAAAATATTTTATAAAAATAACTACCGAGGTGTTACCGTTAAAAGCTGTTGAACTACCCGGTGGTAAAAAATACGAATCTGGCGTAGTTGCATAGTAGCACACGGTATTGATTATTGATGCTTACGTGAGAAGTCACTCAGCTATGCTCAATTATTGCTACAGTAATTGCTGCATCATATCTCTTATATTATTGATTCAATTATTGTCACAGTATCATCTGTATAATATGTTATAGTATTAAATCAATAATTGAGACGACAAGTTATAAATGATTAATAATTGTTGAAAGATTAAATATGTGTTGATGAAAAAAAAAATAAT
This sequence comes from Panax quinquefolius, assembly GCA_020205615.1. Classification (NCBI taxonomy): domain Eukaryota; kingdom Viridiplantae; phylum Streptophyta; class Magnoliopsida; order Apiales; family Araliaceae; genus Panax; species Panax quinquefolius. The sequence goes on along the minus strand of CM035159.1, from coordinate 117,349,728 downwards.
TTGTGGTAAGTTTGATTATATTTTATGGGGCTCATATGTCATCATCTAAGAGTCTTTTCATTAATAGTAATTACCTTCGTCGATAGTAATTACCCTTGTGAATAGTATTTACCTTAAATCGATAGTAATTACCTTCGTCATAGTAATTACCCTTGTGAATAGTATTTACCTTCACAATAGTATTTACCTTCGTTAATAGTAATTACCTTTACCAGACGTCGAACCACTTGTCGTTTCACATTACAAAAGGTCAAACCGATTAAATCGAGCCACTTGCCTTTTCACACGGCGGTGCTAAGCTAGAAATCTTCTATAAATAGAGGCTGGGGCTTCATTATTTTTTCACGAATTCATTCAAGCTATAGAGAGAGAAAGAAGAAGAGTATTTTGTTACTATATCGCTGCGATATTCAATCTCCTACCAAAGGTAAGGGGTGTTATTCTTTCTTATTCATGAAGAGAATCTGTTGTTATTCCATTGCTTATTATTATTCATTGGAATAACTCAGATATCGCGGTTTACCTATACTTGGTGACATTCTTCTATTATTCTGTTGGAACATCCATGCATGTATTTTACACCGGACTGGTTACGTCTTTATTATTATTCTTTGGAACATCACATGCATGTGTTTTACACCGGACTGATTCCGCCTTTATTATTACTCGCTGGAACATCCATGCATGTGTGTTTTACACCTTTACTGGTTCCATCTTTATTATTCTGTTGGAACATCACATGCCACGTGTGTTTTACACCGACACGGTTCCGTCTTTATTATTCTGTTGGAATATCCTATCTCGTGTGTTTTTACCGGATCCAGTTCCATCTTTATTATTCTGTTGGAACATCCTGTCCGGTTGTGAATTTCACCGACCTAGTTCCGTTATTTATTAATCTGTTGGAATAACTTTTATGCATGCGGTTACATCGCATGCATGGTGATTTCTTTTGTTATTCCATTCTTTATTATACCCAAATTGGTTAAAACTTTGACTTATACTCCATGAAATTAGTGGAATATCCTCGATATTTGCGTTTCATCCAGTATCTTTTCATATTCTTCTGATCATTCTTGAATTTTACTCTACAAAATAGTATTGTAAGACCCCGAAATTTTTAAATAAAAAGGAATTTCCTTTATTTATTATTTTGAAATAGTAAGGGTTGATTTGATTAATGTGGATAGTTAAGGGTTAAATATGCAAATATTTCAAAATAAGCAAGTGGTTATAAAATATTCATTATCGTCGGGGAATATTCGTTTGGTCGTGGAATATTAAATCGCTCGGAATATTAAATGCGACGGCCAAACCATGTGTGGGCCCCATAACGGAAAGTGATTGGATGAAGAAAGCGACAAATATAAGTTGTTTTTAAATAACTCAGCGTAGTTATTACAGATTATCTTGTTGGAATACCCGTTGGTTAAAACACACTAATCGGCGTTGTTGAACAAGAAGACTTTTCGGTATTGCACCAATTATTGATTCTTACGTGAAGAAGGCACTACTCAATAATGGTTACGATATTCTTTCAAGATTTTTTATTGAGTTAATAATTGTTTGCGTTGATATTTTATATTGTTGTTGTTTCAATAATTGTCATTACACAAAGATCTTTCATTATCGAAGCAATAATTCATATTATCTGAATAATATTATTAGATAACATTATTGGCAATGTCTAGAAAGTTACGTCTAAGGAGAGGTTTGGTCACCTAATTGCATGCGCAGAAGTTAAGAAATTCTTATTGAAAGCCCTCTTTCCTGAGAACTACCAGTTGTCGATCTTGTGATTCTATAATATTATTTGTGAATAATTAATTATTGATTTATATGATGAGGAAAATATTGATTTTATGTGGATATAGATGGAGAAAATTTTTAAAATGACAATTGTTGAAAATTAATATTTTATCTTTTTCTGATAAAATAATTCATTTAAATATATTATTTTAATAATATATTAACGGTGATATTTTTACAAATCTAATGTGGGATATATGAGTATACGAGGAGGAAGAGTATTTTGTTGCAATAAATGTTTAAAACATGTTAAACATGTCGGTGGACCCCATTTATTGATTTGAAATTTGATTATAAATTTAAAAATCGCTTGGTTTATGGATTTCGGTCTATTTCTATTTGGAATTTGGAAAAACTTTCTTCTGCAAAGTTGTAGAGAATTGAATTTCCTATAAAAACACGCGAGATTCGAATTTTCTGATGAAAGGGCTATTTATTATGAATTATTGAAGTTCCAAAGCTCCGAAATAATTGATTTTTTGAAAGTTTTAATTATTTATTTTATGAAAAACGTTTTTTTTTCTTACTTTCTAGAAGGTGGCATGTGGGAAATGCTAGGATCTGAATTCTAAAGTGGGCGTATGAATTTGATATATATATATATTAATTTATTAAATTTTACGCTTTGGTGTTCTAAGCGTTTTCCTATAAATAAGTGCTTAGGTTAGAATTGAAAATCACACTGAAAATCAAGTTTTCTCTCTATATTATCGGCGTATTCTTGTGAGTATTTTGAGTATACTTTGAGTATTGCTAGATTTGGTGCAAGTCCAAGTCATAGCCTATATCCTGTTTAAATTAAAAGACCGATCTTTCGAGGTAAGGGATGTTATTTTCTTCTCAAATGATATTATTTCTTCAATATCATTATCTTTGAAATATTGGTTGGAACTTTTTATCAAATTTGGAACTTTTTCATGTCAAGGTTACTATTCATGGGTTACTATTCATTCTGAGTTACTATTCACGAGTTACTATTCATGAGTTACTTATTCACGAGTTACTATTCACGAGTACTATTCATGAAGCGTGAAGATGTTTTTGTGGAATTTCTATCTTTTGGTGTCTGAGTTACTATTCACGATATCTGGCCTATTCACGATATCTGACACTATTCACGTATACGTTACTATTCAATAAAAAATAAAATTTCTTCTTTTGTCCAAAATATCTATTCGGATACTAACTCGATTGTATCCATGTTTTGATCATTCTTGAATTTTACACCACTATGATTATTTTTGAGGTATTTTTGGGCGTGGATAAAACCAAGTACGAATCCTTAATCCTTAATCCTTGTCATTTTGTTTCAATCGGATTCGTTTCTTTAAAAATATTTTCATCATCCTCGGTCTTAAATGATGATATTATTGAATATCTTTGGCACGTAGTGCAAAGATGAATGATTTCTCAAGAATATCTTTGGCCCGTAGTGCAAGATGAACAGTGTGTGAGATGAACACGACCGATTGATTAATATCTTTGGCTCAGAGTGCAAAGATGAACAGTGTTTAAATGAACATGACCAATCGATGAATATCTTTGGCACTTTGGTAGCAAAGATGAATATTTGATTCCGTATGTATATTGATTGATGTTACAGGGGATAAAATATTGATGATGGATCGTTAAATTCATAGATTATAGTAGATATCATTCTCTACGTAACTCTTCTATGAATTATTATTTCCGCTGCGAATATTGATCCGAAACTTGTTGTCATTGTATTCTATCGATTTTTCCTGTTGAAGACTAACGATAATTTGTTGTATATTATCTTAGTCATAATATTCTTCTTTCATCGGGCTAGTTGAGCTCACCCTTTTCCTTGTTGTTCCATTTTTCTTCTCGAGGAGGCGAGAATGTAGTGAGTACTAGTCGGGGTATGGAATGAAGGTTCTAGAGAGAGTTGTTTAGTAGTCCTCACCATTTTGTAAAATAATGAATCAATAATTATGATGGGGATTTATTTGCATGTGGATATTGTCTGAAGACAATATTATATTTAAACTCATTAAGATATATTGTCGTATTTCACACGACATTTGTATTATTGAAGTTGTAGTTTGCTTTTTTGTACCATGTATTTGGCGACTTCGAATGGGTGTTGTGTATACCTATTTTGGGGGCGTCCACGATTGGTATCGAGCTTAGGGATATGATCTCCATGCGAGAGATCGGGGAATAAACTAGGAGGGAGAGACGAGTAAATCCTTCGCTAGTGTGTCCTACCTAAGCTTATTTGTTAGTTGGTCAAGATATAGGGATATTATGTGATATATTGATTTCCTTAATTAACCCTTGTTTTATGACGATGATTTGAGAATGTCGATTGAGAATATTAACAATGGAGTAAATGAGACCGTGGAGATGCTCAGATTTACCAACGAGGAGAACGTGCAAACAGTGGCAATGTTCCTCCCGTGAACAACACCACCAAGCGAGATGATGAACGAGGGGATGTTTAGAAGCTTTTTGCGATTCATGCAAAATCGATTTAGAGGAGACTCGTGTTCAAAATACTGAGGAAGAAATGATAGCAATTCACGGGTGGTCACAACCAAGCGATTCAAAGAGTTGGGACCACCGAATTCTAGGGAAAGCCGTATCCGATTAAGGCGAAGACGTGGGTCAAACAAATTACCAAGATATTCGATGTCTTGGGATGCACGGAGGAACAAAAGTTCCATTCGCCACCTTTATGTTCCGTGGCGAGGCAGATTCATGGTGGGAATTGTGAAGCGTTCCCATCCACCGCACTCAAAGATGTCATGGGAGACGTTTGAAATAGTTCAATGACAAGTACTTCCACGAAAGTATTCGGTCTATACGAAGGAAGTGGAGTTTATTAGACTAGAAAGCGAGAATAACATGAAGGTGTCCCAAAGACGAGGCGAAGTTCGCGGAGTTATCGTGTTTGCACCTCATTTGGTGGAGAATGAGGAACGTGTATGACGCGGATGTTTACGAGAGGTTTGAAACCCGACATACGTCGAAGATCTCATTTCTCATAAATTTTCTCTCTATTCAGATGTTGTCAATGTGGCTCGGTTGTTAGAGCGAGATAACGAAAGTACGCTTCAACCGAGGGACCATAACCAGATCATACCAAGATAGCGATCATCGAAATAACGATAACCAATGGAGAAAGAAGAATACGAGATTAAAGGCGGTAACCACTCCGTGGTAATCGTGGCCATGAAAATAGAAGAAGCGAGTCGGGAGGAGATTTTAAAAGAGGAGATTCAACAACGACCATGTGAAGACGTCGGCGCCCAAGAGCAACTAGTTTTAAGGGAGGAGAATCGACCACCCATTATATCTTCTACAAATGCGGAAAGAGGACATATCGATCCAAACCGCCCCTAACAGTTAAAGGTATGCTATAATTGTGGAAAGGAAGGACATATCGCTCGAGATTGTGCAATGGCGAAACCTAGTTCAATGGGGGACGGTGACTCAAAAGACTGTCCCCGAAAAAGTCAAAGTCAACGATTCCGGGAAGAGCGTTTGTTGTGGATCGGTCAAAATGCGAGGAACCCGAACGAAGTTAGCACTACGGGTTAGTTAATTATAAATTCTTGCGAAGTATATACCTTACTAGATATTGGTTCTACCCATTCTTTTATCTCTCTTTTACTTGCGCTCAACGTTTGAACTTGACTACGGAGAAATTAAACTTTGACCTATCTGTGGAGACTCCATTAGAGAAACTTTCATTACATCCGTTGTTTAAAAAATCTTGCTTGATTCAAGTTGGCACTATCACATTACCTCGTTAACCTTATTTCTATAGAGATATTTGCTTTTGATGTGATTTTAAGGTTAACTACTCATCATGCCAAATTGATTGCTTTTGTAAGGTTGTTAGTTTTCATATTCCTAAGCAACTCGTTATTGAATTCAAGCAATCAAACCATTGTAGTCAAACATTTTCATATCAAGCCATGAAGTCATTCGCTTATTACGGATGTCAAGTTTTCTTAGTCCATGTTATGGATTTGAATAAAGACACGTCGATTTGAATAATATTCTTGTTGTTATTGATTTTTCCGATGTATTTCTGAAGAATTTCTTGGCTTACTCCCAAAGCCCGATATTAAATTTTGTATCGAATTTGAACCCGGTACAAAACTCATTTCTAAAATCTCATATCGAATGGCTCTATTGAACTTCGAGAGTTAAAAATTCAACTATAAAATTTGGTACTGAGCCTTTATCTTGTGACTTCCTCTTGTGGAATTCACCTAAGCCGACTCTCTCCGTAGGAGACGTCATATTCGTATGCGATAAGAAAGCGATAGGTGTCATGGTGACGTCTTATCCAAGATTGGGATATGAGTCACGATTGAGAAAGCAACCTAAGTCGATTATCGAAAGACGTAGCTTTCAGGCTTAGTTGGTTATTATCGGAGATTCGTTGAAGGATATTCTCGAATCGCTATTCCATTAACGCAAATTGACTTCGTAGAGATACAAAATTCGAATGGAGCAAGGAATATGGGAAGAGCTTCAAAGAACTCAAGAGAGACTCATTTCAAAGACATGTTACGATCATGCCATCCCGAAAAGCGAACGTGGTAGTTGACGCGATGAGTAGAAGATTATATCTTGAGGAACGAGTGCGATGATGTCAAGTATACGCGTAGAGCCAACTTTAATAGAAAAAGTTAAGGTTTCTCAAGCCACCCAATCTTGAAATGATGCGTATGAAGAAGAAAGTACAAGAAGGAGCTATTAGGAAGCGAGAATTGATGAAGAAGGAATACTTCGAGTCCACTCTAGACTTTGTGTTCCTAACGACTCTGATTTGAAGTACAAGATTATGATGGAGGCACACAATCGCCATTTGCAATCCATCCTGGAAGTACTAAAATGTATCGTGATCTTCATACATACATTTTGGTGGAACAATATGAAGAGAGAGATTGCAAAGTTTATCTCGATGTGTTTAACTTGCCAACGTGTAAAGGCGAGCATCTTGTACCTAAGGGTCCGTTGCAACCACTTGAGATTCCGGAATGGAAGTGGGAACACATTATTATGAATTTCGTTCACGGGTCTTCTGCGGTTTCTCAAGGCATCAATGCTATTTGGGTTATTGTTGATAGATTAACCAAGTCTCGCTTCATTTCTTACCGATCGAGACTTATTCCTTGAACGTCTTTCTCGTATGTACGTAAATGCGATTGTGAGATTGCATGGCATGCCAAGATCCATAGTTTTAGATCGTGACCCAAGATTCACTTCATGATTTTGGGTTAGTTTGTAGAAAAGCTATGGGCACGCAATTTACGATTGATTTGGCATACCATCCTCAAACGGATGGGCAATCGAAAAGGACTACTCAAACTCTTGAAGATATATTAAAACTCGTGTGTCCTAGATTTCAAAGGAAGTTGGGACAAGTACTTGCCATCAGTGGAATTCTCATACAACAATAGTTATTAAACAAATATAGGCATGGTTCCATTCAAGCATTATATGGACAAAATGTCGCTCTCTCAATATGTTGGGATGAGGTGGGTGAAGCAACATTGTTGGGACCCGAGTTAATACGTATGACTAATGATTCGACAACGTATACAAACGGCACAAGATCGACAAAAGAGTTATGCGGATCTTCATCGAAAGGGACGTGGAATTTAATGTAGGGATCATGTATTGTTGCGAAGTTGCTCCATGGAAGGGAGTTACAAGATTTGGGAAGAGAGGAAAGCTCAATCCACGATTTATCGGTCCATTTCAAATTCTTGACCGAGTAGAAAATGTAGCCTATAGACTTGCGTTACCTCCGAGTATGTCTCGTGTTCATAATGTGTTTCACATATCTGTACTTCGTAAATATGTGAAAGACCCGAACCACGCTTTAGAGTTAGAACCCAGGACGAGATAGCCAAGACTTAACGTATGAGGAGGTACTGTCAAGATTTTGGATAGGAAGGAGCATGTCCTACGCGCAAAGGTTATACCACAAGTTAAAGTTTTGTGGAAGAATCATGCTATAGAGAAAATAACCTGGGAGTTGGAAACGAAAATGAAAGCGAGGTATCCTCACCTTTTCGAAACACCAGGTACGTACGTCAATTTCGAGGAAGAAATTTCATAAGGAGGGGAGGTTGTAAGACCCCGAAATTTTTAAATAAAAAGGAATTTCCTTTATTTATTATTTTGAAATAGTAAGGGTTGATTTGATTAATGTGGATAGTTAAGGGTTAAATATGCAAATATTTCAAAATAAGCAAGTGGTTATAAAATATTCATTATCGTCGGGGAATATTCGTTTGGTCGTGGAATATTCGTCTTCGCTCGGGAATATTCGATGCGACGCGTTAGCGACCATGTGTGTAGGCCCCATAACGTAAAAGTGATTGGATGAAGAAAACGACAAATATAAGTTGTTTTTAAATAACTAGTAGTTGTTATTCACAGAATTATCTTTGTTGAATACCCGGTGGTTAAAACACACTAATACGCCGTTGTTGAACAAGAAGCACTTTCAGATTGCACCAATTATTGATTCTTACGTAAGAAGGCACTACTCAATAATGGTTACGATAATTCTTGCTCAATTTTTTATTGAGTTAATAATTCTTTGCGTTGATATTTTATATTATTTGTTGTTTCAATAATTGTCATTACACAAGATCTTTCATTATCGAAGCAATAATTCATATTATCTGAATAATATTATTAGATAACATTATTGGCAATGTCTAGAAAGTTACATCTAAGGAGAGGTTTGGTCACCTAATTGCGCCGCCAAGAAGAAGAAATTCTTATTGAAAACCCCTTTCCTGGCGAATCTACCGGTTGTCGATCTTGTGATTCTATAATATTATTTGTGAATAATTAATTATTGATTTATATGATGAGGAAAATATTGATTTTATGTGGATATAGATGGAGAAAATTTTAAAATGACAATTGTTGAAAATTAATATTTTATCTTTTTCTCGATAAAATAATTCATTTAAATATATTATTTTAATAATATATTAACGGTGATATTTTTACAACGAATGTGGGATATATGAGTATACGAGGAGGAAGAGTATTTTTGTTGCAATAAATGTTTAAAACATGTTAAACATGTCGGTGGACCCCATTTATTGACTGAAATTTGATTATAAATTTTAAAATCGCCTGGCTTATGGATTTCGGTCTATTTTCTATTTGGAATTTGGAAAAACTTTCTTCTGCAAAGTTGTAGAGAATTGAATTTCCTATAAAAACACGCGAGATTCGAATTTTCTGATGAAAGGGCTATTTATTATGAATTATTGAAGTTCCAAAGCTCCGAAATAATTGATTTTTTGAAAGTTTTAATTATTTATTTTATGAAAAACGTTTTTTTTCTTACTTTCTAGAAGGTGGCATGTGGGAAATGCTAGGATCTGAATTCTAAAGTGGGCGTATGAATTTGATATATATATATATTAATTTATTAAATTTTCTGCTTTGGTGTTCTAAGCATTTTCCTATAAATAGGGTGCTTAGGTTAGAATTGAAAATCACACCAGAAACTGAAGTTTTCTCTCTCTATATTATCGAGCGTATTCTTGTGAGTATTTTGAGTATACTTTGAGTATTGCTAGATTTGCAAGTCCAAGTCATAGCCTATATCCTGTGTTTAAGCTTTAAATCTTGATCTTTCGAGGTAAGGGATGTTATTTTCTTCTCAAATGATATTATTTCTTCAATATCATTATCTTCAAATATTGGTTGAAACTTTTATCAAATTTGGAACTTTTTACATGTCGGGGTTACTTATTCATGGGTTACTATTCATGAGTTACTATTCACGAAGTTACTATTCATGAATTATTATTATTTACGAGTTACTATTCACGAGTACTATTCTTGAAGCGTGAAGATGTTTTTGTGGAATTTCTATCTTTTGGTGTCGAGTTACTATTCACGATACTCTGACTATTATTCACGTATATGGCACTATTCACGATATCGTCACTATTCAATAAAAAATAAAATTTCTTCTTTTGTCCAAAATATCTATTCGGATACTAACTCTGATTGTATCCATGTTTTGATCATTCTTGAATTTTACACCACTATGATTATTTTTGAGGTATTTTTGGGCGTGGATAAAACCAAGTACTAATCCTTAATCCTTAATCCTTGTCATTTTGTTTCAATTTGGATTCGCTTTTAAAAATATTTTTCATCATCCTCGATCTTAAATGATGATATTATTGAATATCTTTGGCCCAGTAAGTGCAAAGATGAATGATTTCAAGAATATCTTTGGCACAGTAGTGCAAAAGATGAAAAGTGTTGAGATGAACATGACCGATTGATTAATATCTTTGGCTTTGTAGTGCAAAGATGAACAGTGTTTAAATGAACACGACCCGGTCGATGAATATCTTTGGCTCAGAGTGCAAAGATGAATATTTGATTCCGTATGTATATCGATTGATGTTACAGGATAAATTATTGATGATGGATCGTTAAATTCATAGATTATAGTAGATTTCATTCTCTCACGTAACTCTTCTATGAATTATTATTTCCGCATGCGAATATTGATCCGAAACTTGTTGTCTATTGTATTCTATCGATTTTTCCTGTCAAGACTAACGATAATTTGTTGTATATTATCTTAGTCATAATATTCTTCTTGGGCTAGTTGAGCTCACCCTTTTCTTTGTTGTTCCATTTTTCTTCTCGGGGAGGCGAGAATGTAGTGAGTACTAGTCGGGTATGGAATGAAGGTTCTAGAGAAGTTGTTTAGTAGTCCTCACCATTTTGTAAAATAATGAATCAATAATTATGATGGGGATTTATTTGCATGTGGATATTGTCTAGAAGACAATATTATATTTAAACTCATTATATATATTGTCGTATTTCACACGACATTTGTATTATCAAGTTGTAGTTTGCTTTTTTGTACCATGTATTTGGCGACTCAGAATGGGTGTTGTGTATACCTATTTTGGGGGCGTTACAAGTATCATGTTGATAATTTGGACGTTAATAATTCCTAGATAAAATAATTCTTGAACTTGTTTTATTGAATTCTTATATCATTGTCATCATCCTCATATTTATATTTTTTAAAGTCATCTCGTGGCCCAGTAGTGCATAGATGGACTTGGTATGATTATGACCGGAGACTATTCGGTTGTAATCATGGTAGTAATATTACAAATGATGTGATAAAAATCCTCGATTAGTAGTAGTGCATTGGTGGGCAGATTGTTGGCATGATCATGACCATTAATGAATACACAAATATTCTTGGCCGTAGTGCATGAATAATTGTGGTCGTGATACTAAAGAATATCCTCGGTAGTAGTAGTGAGGGTGATTCGATGATGTGGAATATTTATTAAAGTGAGTCTCTGCTATATACAAATGATGAAAAACCTTTTAAAACCTAAAAGATAGTAGACTTTATTTTCTACTTGACTCTTTTAATGGATTGCGTATATTCATTGCAGCTTAAACCGGTTGTCTATTGTATTTTATCGCTTTAACATTGTTGAAGACTATTGATAATTTATTCTCGCATTATCTTAGTCATAATATTTCTTCTTGAGCTAGTTGAGCTCACCCTTTCTTTCACTTTTTCTCTTGAAATGAGAATATAGGCGGGACGAGTCGGGAAACGAGTGATGGTCCTGAAGATAGCATTAGTAGTCCTCACTATTCGTGAAATAGTGTGATAATAATTGTAATGAGGACTCCTTTTGAGTTTGTATAATATCTAGTAGACGATATTTGTATTTAAACTCACGCTTTATGTCAGATTGCATACCTACGCTTATGTTAGTAAGTTGTATTTAAATTCTGTACCATGTAAGTGGCGACCCAAGATGGGGGGGCGTCACAACAGTCCTCTTGTAGAAACCTTGTCAGTTTCCTCTTTTGTTGCCAACGCTTGAAATCCGATCCATTGAACCTTTCAGGCTTTTCTCCATGAGACATACTCATGGCAGGAATGGTACTAGTAGATGCCATTTCTGTTATACAAAAAAATTATTAATAAACAGAAAAATTAAAAAAAAAATCTATTGTAGAAATTTTGTTTTACAAAATTTGTTTACAATTTATTTCTTAAAAAATTCGATTTATAAAATTTCTGTTGGTGTACAGTACAATTCCCAATATATAAGTTTTCAGTTTGACTCAAAATCACAACTAAACACATGTAAATACTTTAATAACAATTTTAAAAGTTTGACCTCAATAGTCTTTCTTGTTGTCAAAAGACAAATATATCAAAAACTTAGATATGATGATAAATAAAACATGCAATACCGAAGATAAAACAAAAACCATATAATATACCAACTGCACTCGTACAACAAAACATGCTTTATACCAACTGCACTCATATAACAATAAAAACCTTTGTACTGTTAATATAATATATTACTCATATAACTGCACTCATATATTATTATAATATATTATATATTTATTCGCATCTTTAGTATAATATATATATATATATATATATATATATATATTATAATTAATATAATATATTATATTAACCAAGAAGTAATATGAACAAAAACCTTTATATTATATTAGTGAATGCAATGGCAAAATATATCTCGACTTACTTTATATATTACTATAATATAATATACCAAGTATTATATTACTATATATAAAATAACTTAGTATTATATATAATACTGTAATATAATGAATACTTTATAATCGATGATAATAGATAATTTGCATGAATAGACATTAATAATTACATTATACACATTATTTAACTATAGTCAAACTTATGAACATGCAAACTACAACATAAACTATTATATATATATAATGAATATATAAAAATATAATATATATAATAATAGAAATAAATTCCGTAACATGCAATTACTATTTTACATTCATGTAATTATTTTCTAGAACATACAATTACTAAACAAATGATACGAATTCCAGAACATGCAATTACTATTTCCAGAATATGTATTAACATGCAATAAAATTCATCAACATCTATTTTCTGTTCACATAAACAACCACAAAATTAAATAATACCACAATTACAGAACGTGTAAATTTGTTTTAAGATTGTTATGTGTAATATATAATATTATTTAATATATATAAATATAATAAAACGGAACATGATTTTATATATATATATATATATATATATATATATACAGAAAATATGAAAAAATAAATTCTGAGTCCTTTGAATTCACAAAGTCTCCTTAAAGCATATTTATTCCCTCACTAGTGCTAAGGATTCAATGAATAATTGCTTCTCAAGATAAAACGGATTTCCAGTTCTTAATTAGAAGCACTTCAAAATTAAGAACAATTCGAACCAATATTTATGTTATGTACTGAACTTACAAAATGATGCATGAAAATTAATGCATGTATATACTTACACAGAAACGGGGAAATATGCAAAACGGAACAGGAAAAATGGAATGGGACTGCAACACTTTTGCAGAGAACGGGATTCTGCAGAACGGATTTTTGCAAAAACAGAACAGGAACGGGAATTGCAGAGCGGGGAAGGAAGGAAAGGAACGGACGGGAAAATTTTTAATAAGTTATGTTGGCGCTCATACTGACTATTTTATAGCATACGATAGCAGTTTATTACCATTGGCCCCATCAAAACTACGTAGTATCATGATAATAATTAAAACAAAATTAGATAAATTATTAAACAAATTTTGTTCAAAAAATTATTAAACAAATTTTTGTGCCTAAAAAATCCGTCGGGGCGGAGATCTTCTTCTCTGGCTGGTTAAAGGGACCTCCGCCGGGGCGGAGAATTTTGTCCATAAAAACTAGTCGAGGCGGAAAATGGCAGAGAAGTCTACGCCGAGGCGGCTTCAATTTGACGCTGGGGCGATTTTTAACAGAGAAATCTACGTCGGGGCGCAAATTCTTGCCTAGCAAATCTCGTCGAAGCCTTTTTCCATATACTTAAACTCCATTTTAACCTGAAATTCATAAATAACTATATTAAACTTGTGTTAACCACAAAACATGTAATGAACTAAGTAAAAATAAACCGAAATAGATATATATTAGACACTCGTCAGTGCTGCCATGAAAAGATAAAATAAAAACATGTATGCAAGTGATGATCATCAGTTAACATATATATATATATATATATATATACAGTGGCGAAGCCAGGATTGATTCAAAGTGGGGAAATATTTAAAGTATTAGACAATAAATTAAAATTGATAATTATAGTAACAAAAAATGACTCAAATATATAGCCACAAAAATATAATGTCATTGTTGTATCCATCAAACTTATCCACAAAAATAACTAGTAGAATTAGAATATAATAATTACAATTGCCCTCTGCGTGTTTTCATTCGTTGAAATCGTTGCATAATACTTTCATTGTCAATACAATCAAATACATCCTTCTCGATGTATGTAATCAAGCAATCATTCATCAGTTGATTTGCCATAGGATTGCGCAACCTACTCTTAATTATCTTCATCGCAGAAAAAGCTCTTTCAACAGTAGCAGTCGCAACAGGTAAGATTAATGCCAACTTTAGAAGTCGATATATTAAATGAAATACAATATGTTTCTTAGTACCTATGAGCTTTCTTGCAAGACAGTTAATCCCTTGAACTTCCAAAAACTCTTGATTTGTCCGCATATCAGAAATGTAATTATCTAGTTGACTATCAAGTTTCATAAGATCCATTGGAGAAAAGTCATTTGAATAAATGCTAGCGAGATGAATCAATTTGTCCTTATCAAAACGAGCAAAACAATCACTAGGATTTAAGCATGCCACTGATAAAAACAAGTCAGTACTTGCATCCGTAAAACGATCATTTAATTCTTGAAGTTGCCAATCCAAAACAGTACAAAATATCTCAACATAATAATGGTGAAAATTTGTAATACCTTGAGATTTTCGACTTGATCTCCCATAAAATAAAGCATTCATATCTATAATGTCAATTTTGTGTTTGTTGCAAAATAAACAAACTTCATCAAGTAGTTTCTCCCATCCCTCATCTCTCATAACCTTCAATAGTTTCTTAGACACTTTAACTAATTCCATAGCATTTACAATATCTTGATCCTTTCTTTGCAATGCTTGTGATAATTCATTTGTAATTCTCAATATCTTTCTCATCAATATTAGATCAAATGCAAAACCAAATGATTGCAATGACTCTAATAAACCAAAAGCAATACCCTTTTGTTGGTATACCAAACCATCATCTGAAACCTCCTCAAGTACATCAATCACTGAGGAGAACATAAGAATCAAGTTCAAAAGTGTCTCATAATGTGATCCCCAACGTGTGTCACTTGCCCGTTTAAAACTAGTTTCTTGATGCAAGCATTTCCCACTTTGAAGTTCATTATTCATCAATGATTTCCCGACTCTAGAAGCTTCTTTCTCTCGAAGACTATCTCGACGCTTGCATGATGCTCCAACCACATTTAACAACTCAGAAACCTTGTTAAAAAACCAAGCAATGTGTTTATGCTTACTAGCAACAGCTACAATAGTTAATTGGAGTTCATGAACAAAACAATGAACATAAAATGCAAAAGGATTGTCATTCATGATTAAGGTTTTGAGACCATTAAATTCACCTCGCATGTTACTGGCTCCATCGTACCCTTGACCACGTATTCTTGATAAACTTAGTCCATGACTTGAGAAAAAGGTCTCAATTGCTTCTTTAAGTAATGAAGCAGTGGTACTAGTAACATGAACTATACCAACAAAACGTTCAATAACACAACCCTTTCTATCCCCATAGCGTAAAGCTATGGCCATCTGTTATTTGATTGAAATATCACAAGACTCATTAACTAATATTGCAAACATATCATCTCCAATATCACTAATGATAGCAATGGTAGTTTCTACTGCAACACAATTTATAATATCTTTCTGAATATCACTTGACACCAATTTCAGATTTTTGGGAGCATTTTGCAACACAACATTGTTGATACTTTCATTGTGATTAGCAAGAAATTGTAGAAGCTGTAAGAAATTTCCTCTATTACTTGAATCCTCATCTTCATTATGACCACGAAAGGATAACCCTTGATGCAAAAGAAATCTTATGCAATCAAGTGATACATTTAAGCGAATTCGATATTCAAGTCTCGTTTGTTCAGATTGTTTAATAAAAACATTCTGAATGTTTTGCTTTGGTTTCATCAAATCTTGACATTTACTCCAAGCTTGGTTATGAGCACTATTAGGCCCTCCAACATGAATATCAAATCTCTCTTTCTTGTTCCATGTTGTGAAGCCGTTAGTATTGAAAGAATCACCACCCACTTGTTTTTCAGTGTCCGACCTAAATAGATAACAACATAAGCAAAATGCTGCATCAATAGCTATGCTATATTCCAACCAATTTCCATATTCTTTAAACCAAGAAGGATTAAATCTACGTAAGTATCCCCCAATTAGAGTCTGTGGGAAGTTATGTTTGAGAGGCTGACAAGTACCCTTTAGCATGAATGCTCTTCTTACTTCATCTTGAATATTAGGATGATACTTTGATATTTTCTTTCGCAACCCAGGGTCTTCTTCAAGATTTCCCAAATCTACTTTATCATCATCCTTTTTCTGATTTTTATTAGAACATGATTCTTCAAATCGCGTAAGCTTTTCCGAATACAAATTTGTCCATATTATCTGTTAAAAGAATTAAAGATATTATGAACTTAATTACAACAAAAAAACAAAGTTGTGCCAAACTGCCAATTTCATGAACTGAATTGCTAGCAAAAAATTATGCAATTTAATTGGTTGTTGAAGTTACAGAATATTGTGCTTTAACTTTGAAAGAGGTACCTAATCTTGTGCCTGAAGGTGATCAGACCTTCAATAGCAATATAATAGAAAATATTATCCATAATTTCCCTCATTATCTTTCTACTAGGCTACGCATATATTAGCAGATTTATTCTTTTTCTCCATACTAATTATCCACCAAACATCACATATGTCATTTCTGAAAATAGGGTAATGACAAATTTATGGATTTTGTTTGACCATTCTTATGAAATGTTACTTAACTTTAAATTGTGGACATAAAACTGTAACTCCAAAAAAGAAAAAGTCAGATATTTGTCGGTAATTTTGCAATTAGGTAACGAAAATATATAGATCTAGAAGTGTTCCCATGAGAAAGCTCCAAATAGAACATCAAATCAGTTAATGATGAATTATCTGCAATAATTAGAGAGGAGAGGGAGTTCCGGACCTGAGAGTGAAGAATCAAGAATGGCGAGTTAGTCTCAGGCACGACCGGTCCGGCGTTGACCGCAGTCCGCACTCCGCACGGGTCTTCATCTTCGTTAATCGTTAGACTAAAGTTCTCCGATTTAGTGATTCTCTCTCTTTCTTAATGTCGATTTGCCCTTCTCTGAGACTCTGACTAAGAGACTATCACTCTATGTCTCTAGGTTTTCTATCAGACTAAAGTTCTCTCTCTCTCTGTTTTAGCCGGTAGGTGTTATCATGTTGACTGCTCTGTATCAATTATCAAATAAAAAAAAATAACTATTAAGTGGGGTCAAAAATGGGTCAAAAAAAGTCTGAGTGCTTTGTATCAATTTTTTTTGGAACAATTACATTTTCTATTACATTTTAAAAAATAATTACATAAAAAGAGTACAAACAAAATAATTACAAAAAGAGTGATATGCAATATTTAATTACAAAAAAGAGTGCAATCTTATCCTTTTAATTATGCACACGATTACCATCTCTCCCACAATTTTCTCCCCATCTCTCCCACGATTTTCTCCCACTCCATTTCTGTTTCCCTTCTTCTTATCTTCCCTCCTCCTCCTCCTCCTCCTCCTCCTCCTCCTCCTCCTCCTGTCCAACCCCTCCCACCCTCCGCCTCCCCCTCCTCCTCCTCCTCCTCCTCCTCCTCCTCCCCTCCTCCTCCTCCTCCTCCTCCCGCCACTCCTCCCACCCCTCCTTTCCTCCCCCGCTTTATCCTCCCACTTTCCTCCTCCCGCCCCCGCCTCACCTCCTCCTCCCTCCCCTTCCTCCCACGATCCCTCCTCACGCCTCCTTTCTCCTCCCCTCTTCCCGCCTTTCTCCTCCACCTCCTCTCCCCCCACACCCCACGTCCCACCCTCCTCCTCCCGCCTTCCCTCTCCTCGATCCCTCCGCCTCCCACCGCCACTCTGGCCCATTCTTTATTTATTTTCATTCCAGAATGAAATCTTCCGATAAGGTAACCAATTCAGCTTTATTAGTTCTACTAATTTATTTTGGATGTGATGCGGTTGGTAATCAAACTTACATGTAGTTGGTTACCAAATCATTTGATAAGGTAACCAATTCAGCTTTTATTAAACTTACTAATATATTTTGAATGTGATGCGAATGGTAACTAAAATTTATGCGATTGGTTACTAAACCTTCCGATAAGGTAACCAATTTAGTTTTATTAGCTTTTACTAATTTATTTTGGATGTGATGCGATTTGTAACCAAATTTCATATAATTGGTTACCAAACCATTTGATAAAATAACCAATTCAGTTTTATTTGATTACCAATTTTATTTTAAATGTGATGCGCTTATTAGTCAAAATTCAGTATAAAGGTAACCATTTCAATTTTTGTGGGTAACAAAATCGTCAAAAGAAATTGAATAAAGAACTCCTGGCATGCATGACGGCGATGATGCGTATGGCAATGCAAGTGCCAATGGTAGAGAGAGGAGGAGGATGAACATTAGCTCCTTCATAATTTTTTATTTTTAATTTTCTCATTTTGATTTGAATTTTGAAATATGGATTTGAAATTGTTGTTAAGAGACAAGATTTGAATTTGAAATTATAAGCGATTATTTTCCTTGATTTTAGGTTTCTTTATTAATGTGAATTGTACTAGTTTTTTGTAATATGAATTCTAATTACACTCTTTTTTGTAATTATTTAGTTGATACACTTTTCAGAATTAATTTTTTTTATTTGTTGTATCTTACGTAAAGAATTCATTTTTTTAAATGATACTAAAAAATGAATAGAATTAATTAACCCCTACATTTTTAACGTGGCTTTCTCTATATATATATATATATATATATATATATATATATATGATCAGCAGCACCGTGCATATTCTAGCTAGCTAGTTCTTTGTATAATAACATGCATGTTGATCAATTACATCATGTCATCCAATGTGGGATGTGGTTAATTTGAATATTATCATAGATATAGTAAGTTTATTATTATATAAAATCGTTCATATATCCCTTTATATACACTCATATATATATATATATATATATATATATATATATATATATATATAGTAAAGATCAAGAAGATTTTTTTTAAATAAGATTCCTCCTTAAATAACATTCCTTTATTAAAACTACGCTGTTTTTTAAGTCTTTTTTAAAAAACAAATGTGGGTTAAGTGAGTGGTATTTTTTGTAAATAAAGAAAAGCAGTGGGATAATTCACTTTCTTTAAAGACTCAAAACGACGTAGCTTTTAATAAAGTGTCTTATTTAAGGAGAATCTTCGATCATCATTCTTTCAATATATATACATATATATATTGATTGTTCATGTATAAAATAAATTACGTGAATTATCAAAATATGTATGTAAGCGATTTTATTTCATAGCAGATTTATTTGAGAAAGATGTTAAATATGGTTAGTACATTAAAGGCATTGGATATGAAAATATCTACAAAATATCTAGCAGCACTCCACAGCTACAAGATCTAGTGAGAGGTCAAAAAGAGTATCAAAACTATTCTCTTATCAAATAAAAAATAGATATATGTGTTTTTCCAATACCAAAATAAAATAAAATTTTAGAGGTTGACATTTGAGTCTAAGTCGGCAAGTGTTAAGTATTTTTATTTATTATTATTTTCTAAATTATATTTTATTTTTGTCTAAGGGTATAGACTTTTTTACATAACCTACTAGTCCTTCGAGTGTTTAGTAAAATCCTATATTTATTTATATCAATTGAAGTCTTGAACATAAACAAACCCTATATTTATATGGCAAAAATATGAATTAAGATACTAAATTATAGACCATATTCCATTTCGATGATTCACCTTTTTAATTTTATCAATTAGATGATTGAATTATTAATTTTTTTCAATCGCAACAAATTTGAACTCCTACGTCCGTAATTCATCGACGCGACTACTTATGTAAGTATAAAAAATTGGTGTGATAAAAAAAAAAATTAATTATGAATTAAACAAATCTAATTTAATAAAAAGTAAAATGGTTCAACAACAATTAACATAAAATAAATATTAACTTAAAATATATCTTCATATCAGTATCCTTACAATCAGAGCAAGAACGACTTGGCAGACCCATTTGCTTGAAATATTTTCTTATTCATATTTTTCTTTCTATACCCATTTGTACACACAGAAAATGACTGTACTTTCAAATGGGGAACTCCAAGAAAATGGTAGGAAGAAGACCCAAGAACAAAAATCCCTTTGTGATTTCTGTGGAGAATCAGTAGCTCTTTTGTATTGCAGAGCTGATTCAGCTAAGCTCTGCCTCAATTGTGACCTCCAAGTTCACTCCACCAATCAGCTCTTTCACCAAGCACACCCGTTCCCTGCTCTGCGACGCATGTGATTCCTCCCCTTCTTCCATTTTCTGCTCCACTCACTGCTCTGTTCTTTGCCAGAACTGTGACCGGGAAAGTCACAGTCTTTCTCTCCTCCGTTCACGATCGAAGGCCTCTTGAAGGGTTTAATGGGTGTCCTTCCGTGGCTGAGTTTTTGGCTAATTTTGGGTTTGATTAATTGGGCAAAAAGAAGAAGAAGAAAAAGGGTCTGTTTGATTAATGGGTGATGATGGGTTTGAGGAGTTGAGAATTATGGGTTTTTCGATTATTTGATTTGGGTTGTTTAATATTTGTTTTATGTTAATTGTTGTTAGATCATTTTACCCTCTATTAAATCAGATTTGTTTAATTCATAATTCAAAAAAAAAATTGCCACACCAGCTTTCTATACCATAGGCAAAAGTAATACATCAAGAATTTCGACGTGATATGCTCAATTATTCTATAATTAAAAAAATTAATAGTTCAATCATCTAATTGACAAAATTAAAAAGTGAATCATCAAAATAAAATATGATCTATAATTTAGGGTACTAATTCATATTTTTTTTCCTATTTATATCAATGCATCTGGTTCATTAGGTAAAAAAAGTGGACCCATTTCAGTTGAGAGACTCGCTCTGTTTTTGTATAATAATACAAAAAGTGGGCAGAAACCCATGACAGTCTTTGACATGATATACCAACAACCCAGAATAATCCCATTTGTTCATGTAAAATACACCGGATTAGATATAACCTTAATCAAAAAGGTCTATAATTTCTCGATAGACAGCTAGTTCTCCATTGCATATAACATCACATCAACACAGATAGAAATGAATAATCAAAATGTTTTATAGCTTAAACTTTTGAAAGAGAGATTTCCCTATCTTGAATCATTTCAATTTAAAAAAAGAGACTTTTGTTGGGCCTAAGAAGAGTGGATGTGCAACACAAGGGTACTTCCAGAGTAACCAATCGAATGACAGAATATTATTAAAAAATCTGTAGTGCAAAAACAATCAAATCTCAAAATATAATCTAGAGACAGAAATATAAAGACATAACACGGTTCTATACTCCAGAAACAATAATCATTTTCTATAATTTATTATATATGTTATGGCCATAAACACTTTTATTCAAGTACAAGAATCTCCCAATTTATCAACTTTAGTACATTATATATATATATATATATATATATATATATATGTTACAACACTTCCCACGATTACCCACAAGCAATCTTACATAGATTCAAAGAGATGGAATGGGATGGGGAACTGAACTGAAGGACTACAGGCACTACTACTTTCACGGGCTCAGCAAATCCATACCCAACAAATCCTTGTGATACCTGGGTACTGTATATTCAGGCGCCTTTGCCCGTTGTTTTTGCCAGGGTCGTGAAATTTAACCTGCAGGTAAACATTCAAAGCATTAAACAGCTGAAACTATCTTGGACTCCAGCAAACTAACATCAATTAGAAAGTCAAAACTTTGATGGTTCAATTCACTACGCGGTATACTTGTACAATACCTAATAACAGGTTTTTGAGCAGCCACAAACACGGTTGACGACACAACATTGGAGACGCTTGCAGTCAACTCGACAGGCTTTGCTCAGAGATACAGAAAGGAGAAAAATGTGTTAGCCACACTCACTCTCAATGTGCAACTACTTTTAGATTTAAAACAGGAAGGAAGAAAAGGTAAAGAACGAATATACAAAGTAATTTAGAGGAATAAAACACAATATGAATTCATTTCGCGTCTTAGAACCGGGTATGACTTTCATATCAGTTCAAATATCAAATTGCACCCGACTTCCAAACAGTAATACTCGTATTCTTTGCTTCCAGATACAACCAAATCTATCAAGAAAACTATCTCATGCACAAAACCTCATACAACACCTTGAATATATAGTTATTATCAGGAAATAAAATATCAGGAAGAACTCAAGTGCACAAACTAAAATAAAGATAGTGGTCAGGACCTCAAGCTCCTCCAAGACTCCACTCTGATAAAGTTTGTAAGAAGTAGACCCTATCTCTGTTGTTACTGTTGCTGTTGCTGCTGCTATTGGTGATGCTTCTGTAGCTGATGCAATTTCATGCTTTGCTGAACACTGCACAGGAATGCCTTTTGTAGCACTGACAACATGTCGAACTTGATCCATCAATCCTAAATCATCTTCCAGCTCATCTAATACTTTTGAAGCACCTTGGTGGCTAATACTTAGTTCAGAAGATTGCTCAATGGCAAGATCCTCTCCTAATGCTGCACATGACGAACTGCTACCAGAACACAAAGGCACAGAAGGTTGACAGTATCTAACAGATCCTTCAATCTCTTGATGATCAGAGGAAATTTTCTGACAGCTCGCATTTGTCAAGGCGTCTTCTACATCAGCTTCTCCTTGTCGTTTTGCTCTAGAATCCCCCTCAAAATCTGCATAATTATTTCCCACAGCCATGCACATGGGTTCTTTTAAGCCGACTCCTCCAGTAACTTCATCTTGTTTCCTCTTCTTCTCAGACACAGCAACATTCACCTGAGATGAGTCGAGCCTTTGCCGTTTTGGAAGCAAACGACTTTCACTTGCTACTCTCACAGGTTGGGAAGGTCGGACCCCGCCAGGAAAGACAAAATGAGGAAGGTCTTTCCTCCTAATATGACGTACATGAATCAACATAGTGGGTTTCCAGAAGTTGTACACCCACACAGCACGCTTGTAGTCTTCTACTGTTCTCCTCATATCAAATTTTTCACCTTCTCTACCATCAGTTTCTTGTTTCCTCCTCAGACCCATGAAATAACAATTATGGAATTGCCGGGTACCGTCTGAAAATTCACCAGGGTGTGGGTGGCATTGAAGTGCGCCATCTGTGTCCCTCTCAAACTAGATTTATTCAATGATCAAAACATCAGAAAATAATTCACACGAACTTCAAAGAGATTTCCATCAAATAAGAGAATGTGGAATCTCACCTTCAAAGTAAGCAAGCGAAGTCTAGATTCAACCCAGCCTCTCCATTTTCTCAAGTCGTCATCATTTTCTGCTGTTATATCTATCTGCAAATAATTTCTGTATGCTTCAAAGAATGAGAAACGCTCAAAAAGAGTTGTCCAGCTAGCTTTGCCTTCCTCCATTGCCTGCAAGTGTTGATCAAAATTTACTAAACAACTTCATTTTTAATAATAATTATTACTCCCTCCGTCCCAGGATAAAAGTCCTGGTGAAATTTTCATGCATATTAAGAAGAGGAATAAAATGACAAAATTAGCCATAATAATATGTTATTAATCATTTCCAATGTAGGTG
Organism: Panax quinquefolius; assembly: GCA_020205615.1. Taxonomy (NCBI): domain Eukaryota; kingdom Viridiplantae; phylum Streptophyta; class Magnoliopsida; order Apiales; family Araliaceae; genus Panax; species Panax quinquefolius. The sequence goes on along the minus strand of CM035159.1, from coordinate 117,325,966 downwards.
AGAGAGTGACTTTCTAACTTTTCAATTCAAAATATTTTCAACACATAACTAATTATACTTATTGAATATGGAGAGAGAAATAGAAAATAGAAAAATATTATTTTCTTACGAATTCACAGATATATTATAATGCTAAGGGTATAATAGGAAAAATTGTTCTTTCTTATTCATGAAGAGAGAACTTCGTTATTCCATTCATTATTATTACTCGCTGGAAATTTTGGTTATTAAAGAAAAGTGGACATTTAATATGGGACTACCCAAAATAGTAATAAGGACTTTTTATCCTGATAAAACATACCCGGAGGGATTATTATTAAAAATATATCATTAATATATATTTTATATCCCGCAAAAAACAATTTCATGAACAAAAATAACTAAATATAAAAACTCACATGCACCCCTTTCAAAAATATTCTTAATCAAAACTCTCCCTAAGAACATAAAAAGCATCAAAATTGACATTCTTGATTCCATTGCAGATTAAACCTGGTTGTCTATTGTATTTTATCGGTTTATATATTTGTTGAAGGCTAATGATAATTTATTCTGCATTATCTTAGTCATAATATTTTTTCTTTGACTAGTTGAAATTTCCTTTTTTTCTTTTTATTCTGAGAAATGAGAACATAAAATTTGAGACAGTCGAGAGCGAAGTAATGGTCAGGAGGATATGATAGCATTAATGGTCTCACTATTCATGATACAGTGATATAGTGTGATAATAGTTGTAAATAGATAATTTCTAGTTGTCGTATTATCTAATGCTTATATTAATAAGTTGTATTTGAATTTATGTCTTAGTAAAAGATTGACAATAATGGCCAGATGTCCCATGGTTGAAATGAACAAGAACATGCATGAATCTGCTAAAAAGTTATTATTTCCAAAAAATTATAAACAGAAAACCACAGAAGTAGCTCTTGGAAATAATGAAGAGAAACTGAAATGATACAAAATAATCAATCTGCTAAATATTATTGACAATACCAACAGAAAACTTGATATTGAGTACAATGTACCTCGAAAATTTCATTTCCCCTCCGAAATTCTTCAACCATGATACGCAAGGTACTCGTTGAAACATTATAGCTAGAGTTCATGCAGGGATATGCAGGAGTTATTATAGGCATCAGATGCTGCCTGTCTCTGAAATTTTTCCTAGGATCCCAAACAGGAAATCCTAGAGATACTTCTTGGATAGGACACAGCATAACCGGGTTTGGCCAACGCCAAAGGTTAAAGACTCGAAAGAATCGAGATACCAACATGCTAGGCAGTGCGTTTGGGTATAGCTGGCAAATGCGAGCAACAAGTAACGCCCAATTAATCCCACCAAGAAACCCAGAAACCTGGTCAAACCGAGAATTAAAACAATTAAAATTTGAAAACTTCTCTTTAAGCAAAATGATAAAAAAAAAAAAAAACAAGCAACACAGAAGTAATGACTACCATATACTTTCACTTACATTGGAATAAACTCCGCGTCGTTTTGCCCAACATCTCATGCATCTGAGTGTAGTACGGAAATTCTGGAAAGACAACAGAAACGCAATAACAAGAATAAGCAACACAACTGAATACAATTGCACCTGGATGCATAAAATGAATCCAAACCTGAATATTTGGAACCAAACGCAAAATTTGGTCAGTAACTCTACACCCATTGAGACTAAGAACTGTCTGCTCATCCACATTCTGTAGTATCGACTCTTGTGATACATCCAAGTCCTGCAAAGGAAAAAAATGTGATTGTGTTTACTCATGGACTTGAGGTGCGCGAATGCCACTAAGTAACATGCACAACTGCTCGCAAGCCTGATAACATTTCTTTGTTTGGATGGGAGGGTAAGAATTAATTAATGAAAGCTTGACAAATTATCCATTTTATCGCCGCATGGACTTATAAAGCTAATCATACTAATCAATGGGTACAAAATTTTATAAATTGAAAGGGCAAATTCTCAGATGCATCTCAAGGATCGGAAAGAATAATATAGTTAATCACAAAAATTGTGCCTCCAACATTTTGACATGACTACTTTTGGAACTAATTGACAAGTTAGGTACAATATTACATCCTTAAAGAAGTTTAGTAGGGAAGAAACCAAAAATTTAATATATATATATCATGTTAGTTGGGAAGAACGCAAAATGTTTCCAGTGCAAAAAATCAGAACTGTGAATGCAATGAAGAACTTCGAAAAATGCTGCTTCATTTTGAACCCTGGAAATTCACATCTGGCATTGCAGTATTTTAAAAATATATATAAATTAAACATGCAGTGACAAAAAAGATGAGATAGAATTACATACTTCGGGTATAGTCCAGAGTGCTACATTTGCATATAGAAGATCCACAGATATGCCGCTAAACTTGAACCTCATGACAGGAACATGAGCATCAGACACAGGATGCAGTTCCTGTATTTCAGGTATCTCTGCCAGCATCCTGTGAAGTTCGCCAAAAAAATCTTCCTGAAAAAGAATATCACATCTAATTAAGCATATGTTTCATTTTTCAATCAGATTGCATAAATGTAAAAATTGTTTGTCAAGTAAAGGCAAGATTTCTCGTTCTACATTTTGTGTAGCATATCTAGGTCCTACGCATAGTGTGTCTATATCTGCACCAGGGCCATGCACCTATTTTACAATCACAAAACCATAAAAAATTGATTAGCAAAATATGATATAACAAAACACAGCTTTAAATTTAAAATCTAATTCCTATAGAAATATTAAAGCAAAACCAGTAGGATTACAAACACAATGCTAATCCATAATTCAAAGTGCATGGTTTTTTCTCCATATCTCGTTCACTCCTTCCTGGGCATTTTTTCCAATATATTATGTCTCTCACCTCAGGCTACCTATTAAGGAAACCTGAACCCGCTCTGTAGTCTGTTTAAGTAATCTCCAATTCCTAGGTGAACAAAACAGAAAAGTCTTCTTGGTCTGGTCTTTAAAACCAGATACAGCACTTTCTGCCCATCTCAGTATACCTGTGTCTCTTCACCTATTGCCATATGGTTTTAGGTTGGATGCTACATCAAAAACTGCTAGATCAAGTAGGAGAAAGCAAATAGAATGTCTAGCTGGCGTAACAGCAAATTATGTTATAGTTTAAAGCACTTCTACTTTGAAGGTATGCTTTTAAGATTATTTGATAGCACTATATAAGTATTACCGACTCAAAACTCATAATCATACTACTGCACCTATATTTATTTTATGTTAGGAAGATCACTTGCTACAGACTCAAGTCCTACCATATCACAGAACATAAATTAGTCATGTAAATATGTAATCAAATAGCACCTCTACTCTATGGCTTGAAAGTTGATGCAATTCTGACCTTGGGATTTTCTTGCCCCACCAGCACAATTACATTACCAAAGACCAAATGGATTTGGTTTCCTCTTACTAGTCAATATCTGATAAGCAATGCCTCGTTGTAATAATGATAATCTAAAAAAAATCAGAAAAAGAAAAACTTCCTAGCTTCAAACCGCATGTTCAATTTAGTTACTAATTATCCTTAAGTGGAGGGGAGAAGGGGTACCATTAGTCCCTAAAAGATAATACCCTACAATTGTCAACTGCTATACACTTGGTTGCAATTTTTACAACTAAATTTGGTTTAAGACAGCCAGCGTTATAAAACATGAAGCATTTCCTTCTAAAACCTATGCATAAGACGTCTTAAAATCAATACACGCCTTCACATCACTTTTGCTTCGAAACAAATTACCACATACACTGATAGAAAGTGAATTCATGTCACTTACTTTATATATATATATATATATATTATATATATATATATATTTTTTTTTTTGTTTATCAGAAGGTAAACATAGTTATAACGTAAATAATAAAGAAAATGTTTATAAAGTTGCAAATAAGAAACTAAACAACTCCTACTCATGATAACAAGACATAACAAATCCAACAAATGAAGAGCATCCAGCATAGTAATTGTGGGAAGCACCTTAGAAAGAGAAGAACCTGTTCCAATGGTTTCACACATAAATTACCGGTGTTAATAATTTAGTTTTAGCAATACACATGTTAAATTACTTATACAGTTATTAAGCATTTCAAATGTTACATTTTATGATAAACATGCTAGAACTGATAATTGGCAGTATAATAAAAATAATAGAAGACAAAAGATAGATTTACATACACCAAGCCGGTAAGAACCAAACGTGAAAATCTTCGCATTGGCTTCTTGGACTAGCTGCTCGTTAAACCCTTTAGCACGGCTTACATTCTTCATCCATATTTTCACAATCTACATTTTGCGAAGTTAGAATTATATATCAACAAGTAAATACCAATTATTTAATCTGAAACACTAACATAATGTCACCTGATCTAATCGCCCCAGCACTTCCTCCCTTTTGATAGCCTCTTCCTGGCTTTCATACAATCCAGCATCTGCAAGAAACTGATGATTGCACCAATATCAGATATATACAATCAGACTTCTACTCCTCCATAATCCTCAGTTCACTTGCATATGATATATTTGAGATTGGAAAACTAGAAGTTTCCGATCAAGCTTGCTAAAATATTAAGAGGCCAAATGAACAAGAATTTTAACTCTGGTTATCATAATTCAAAGTCAACTAAGGCGCTTAACTGAACACATTTTTTTAATATCCTTTTTCACTAAGCAAGGCCATGGGATATTTGCCCTCTAAAGCATTTCACAGTTCATTTATTTACAAATCATAACTAACTTAACCTAAAATATATATCAAACAAACCATCGTTAAGTTAATTAATACATACTCCCTAAGTTCCACAAAAACAATCCATTTGCAAAACCAAAAAATAAAAAAGTTCCAAAAAAAAGAAATCCACTTGTTTTGATAGTAATATAAAATGACATAATTTTCTCAAGTTTATCATTACAATTTCATTATCATACCCTGACTATTAAACTACCCCCTCACTATTAAATTACACACTCAAGGGGTAGCATGGAACAAATATATAACCTTAAAATTAGTAAATTTGGCCGATAGAACTCTTTTCGTAGAACGGAGGGAGGACTAAAATGATAAAAGAGACAAAAGAACAGCACACTTGGTCTTTTTCATCTTTTCGAAAAATGGAAATAGTTAAGGTGCATCTACTTTTCCTCAAAACTAGTAATATAATTTTCAATTCGAACTGTCATAAACTCAAAATTTCATTTGATTTGTGTTAAAAACTTTGATGTACTTCCCTTTGTCCCATTTTCTCAGCAACTGACAGAACAAATTTCAAGGTGTAGGTAAAAGAGAAATGGCTAAAAGAATGCATCTTTGTAGCAATGAGTCAATGACACTAACCTTTTCCAATTCGCCAGTCTTAATCACATCAAACTCAGTAGGCCCACCAGTATAAATTGGACCCGATAATCCATTATGCAAAATGGCGGCATTACCCGCAAAGCTACCCATGAATGTCTTCCGTCCTCCCTTTCAAAATTCAGTATGTTTGTTTTTATAACAAAATTGAATACAATAAATTTCAACCCCCTTTTTTTCTTTTTTTTACTCTATATTTTTATTTTTTTTTCTCTTTTTTATTCCTCAATCTCAATCAATAACAAAATGAATGCTCAATGCCTCAATCAACTAAGTATCAAAAGACAAAGAGAGCAAAATTCAAAAATAATCTACTAATAGGCAAAATTGTTCATTAAATTTGAGAGCGAGCAGCGGATACAACGAAATAGAACATACAATCAATCAAAACCCTAAGTTGCGCCGATTACACACATAACACACAACTTAGATTTTCTTTTTCTTTCTGTATAGGCAAACCTAAATAAACGAGACCTCAATAAAGGAAAAGTAATCGGAACCCTAATATAAACAAACAGATACTGTGATCAATCCGTGTATCTCGAATACTTCGTCCTCTATGAGGTCACGTTCTTGGTTTTGATCCTCAGTGAACCAAGGAACCTATAAAAACGAACAATGAAATTGTTAAAATAAAATTACATACATGCATACGGTATATATGTATTATGTATATACAGAGAGATAGACAAAGGGTCTTACAGGGTGAAATAGAGAGAGAAAGACAATAGAAACTGAAGGATGGACAGCGGACTTGTAGACTTGCAATTGAAGACGATGAGAAAAAACTAGCGTCTGTTTTCGTTTGCTTGCGAGTTGCGGCCGTTTTGAAAGAAGGCAGTAGGCTTGTTAACCTTTTTAAACCCAACTCGATTCTTCTTAATCGGCTTTGACGACTCACCCACTCAAATCACCTTTAATCACTATTTTTTATTTACTACTCCCTCCTTTCAACTTTTTAAAATTAATTTGTACAATTATAAAATTTAAAATTAATATGAAATTATTTAATTTTAATACAAACATATATAATAACTGTAAACATTACTAATTATCATATTTGTTGTTTTCAAAACTTGGACAAAGTTATAATTAATTATGAATCTTAATTGATTTCACAAATTTGCTAACTATAAAATTTATTTGTCAAAATGTATCTCTAATTTTAGAATAAAAGAGTAAATTTAACCAAAATAAAAAATAATTGCCTTGTGCTTATAATTTCAGCCCTATTAATATCAATTGCCTATATTTATATTAATGTATATATCACCGTCATATTTTGTTTTATATTTATAACTGAAGGGGGGGAACGGGTAAGGTGTGTAGAGTTTAATTGAAATAAACAATAATCTTGAAGGTACTTGGGGTGCAAATTACATATACTTCAGAGAGGCCTAGAGAAAAATATCAAAATTTTAAAGGTCAAGTAATTTTTTATATATCCCCAAACTTATGGGTAACCAGGCCCACCAACCCAATTAACCACAAGGACTGGTATGTTAGAAACATAGAAAAACTAGAAAAATAAAAGGAATCCAAGTCTTCTCACATACCATACTACCATAGAATGAATATATGCAGCAATTAACCACTTTAAATTTTACAAAATTAATTCTGCCCAGCCATGGATACCATCTGAACAAAAGCATTGCAAGTTCTGGAAATTTCAGCCCTATTAAGACAATAGAAATATATTCACCGTCATTTTTTTTTATATCCCCAATGCCAAATGGGTAAAATTGATAAAAAAAATCTTGAAAAAATATACTAACAGGCCCAACTACTACCACCCGTCACGCATCTTCTCTTATATGCTACAGGGAAGTTGAGTGTACAATTGAAGAAATTGACTGCAACAGACAAGTGGTGCTCCATCAAGTTTGTAACTGAAAAATAGACTTAAACATAATTTTTTATTCTTTTTGATGAAAGAATGCTTGCCAAATGTTGGTAGTATCAAACACATTCCAAAATTTGGCAAAAGCATGAATGGTTATTCCCTCGTCAGTATCACACATCATGATCGCAAACGATTGATATTGATATATATTCTTAAAATATCAAGTTATATAGATCCGCTTTGAGGCCAAGATTGCCCAAAGTTAAAAAAAAAATAAACCAGAGATGGAAGTAAAGTAATCAGAAACTTAGATTACTTTAGGAAATGAACAATTTCATTCACTGATAGAATATAATTAACTACAAAAAATGATTATATTGCCATGAAAGGTGGATGGGTTGATTGCAGCTAACAAACAGTTTGCAACTAACATCTTGATTGTACAACTATGGCAAAACAGCACAAACAGACAACATGCTTCAAACCCTTTTTAATACTTCGCCAACAAAAGCAATGCTTTCGTGTCTTGAGGATGAGTTGTGCTATATTACAACTTCTTCATCGAAAGCAAAAACTGCATAAAATCTTTCAAGAAGCAGATCCTCCTTCCTTCTTCAGTAATTCCTGGTAAAGAAAAGTAGAAACAAACGACAAAAACATTTATGTTCAAGATCTTCCCAGTATTACTTGTCTAACTATTATGTGTTGATATATACCTGTTTAATGGCAGCAATAGACTGACACTGTCTTTCTTTCTTCTCGCGTTGACACTCAGCACACCAGTTTGAGAATTCCTTTTGATATTTCTTTAGCTCTCTAAAGATAGAGCTGGAAGATTGAGAAAATCAGTACAAGAGGACACAAACAGCTTCAAATAAGTAAAGTAAGGAGAATCTCTATTACTATGTATACTAAATATGCATAGAAAGTAAGCCCCATAAAGAGACAAATACATTTAAATGGGCACATCAATAACTCGCTGGAATATTTTTTCTTTTACATGGAAAAGATTATATGAAACTGATAAAATATAATTACAAGATTAACAATCGCTACAAAGAGGAGAGCCAACTATACAAAAGATAGTGTCAATCAATCTAAAATATAATTATGGAAATTAACTTAAATAAATTTATATTCTATCACACCCTCGCAGTCTGAGCGGGAGGTTGTCGGACGCCGAGACTGTTCCGAAAATTATCAAATAATACGCGCGGAAACCCTTTTGTAAAAATATCTAAGAGCTGAGAACGAGACGGGACATGAAGGACACGCACCTCTCCTTTTTGTACCTTTTCACGAACAAAGTGGATGTCCATTTTAATATGTTTAGTGCGCTGATGTTGAACTGGATTCCCGATAAATATATCGCACTAACATTATCACAGTAGACCAAAGTTGCCTTTTGAATAGGATAATGAAGTTCAAGAAGAAGATTCCTAATCCAACAAGACTCATAGACAACGTTAGCGACACCCCTATATTCAGCTTCGGCACTAGACTTGGATATTGTAGGATGTAGCTTAGAAGACCAAGAAATGAGATTATCTCCGAGAAACACACAGTAACCCGAGGTGGACCGTCTAGTATCGGGACATCCACCCCAATACGCATCGTATGTATATGACAAGATAGATAGAGAATCAAGATTTGATACAAGTGTATACCATAATCAATCGTTACCTTGTACATAACGAAGAATCGTTTCAAAGACTCCATGTGTTCAATTTTGAACATGCATAAATAGGCGGATACATGTTGAATTGCATAAAATATTTGGCCCGGTGAAAGTAAGATATTGCAGAGCACTGACCCAATCGATTTATATTTCGTCGGATCATCAAAAGGGTCACCCGATTGCATGCCGAAGCTTCCCTTAGTGTTGACAGTGTGGGGCAAGGTTTGCAAGGACGATCATTCATACCTTCTAATATCTCTTGGCGTATTTTTGTTGAGAGAGAGAAAAGGCCATTTTTGGTAATGAGTGGCAATGAATACCCAAAAATAACTCAACCCGACCCAGATCTTTCATAGCAAATTCTGCACTGAGAAGAGAGATAATAGAACATCGAAGAGCATCTAAAGAAGCGATGAGTATAATGTCATCAACATACAATAAAATATATGCAATGTCAATCCCACGGCAATATATGAAAAGTGAGTGATCCGATTTCTTTGTGGTAAAACCAATAGCAACAAAATCAAAACCGTTGATACCGAGGTGCACGGAGCTTGCTTAAGACCATAAAAAGATTTACGTAATGCATAAACATGATCGGGACGAGTGGGGGTCTTTGAACCCCATAGGTGGTGCATATAACAGGTCTCATTCAAGTTCTCGTAAGAATCGTTCTTGACATCTAGCAAATGAATAGGCCAAGATTTGGACAATCTGATGCTAGCTTTTACAATCGAAAATGTCTCGTCACAAATAATCCTTCGTTCAACGTTATGCACCTATTACAAAAGAACGGGCTTTATAAAAGTTAAAATGGCAGTCTCAACAAAAACCGCTGACATCAGCCATTCGTCTAATGACGCTCACCTCTAGCTCCACAAAAGAACCATCAAATTTCTCTTTTATGAACATAAAAATCTCATCACAGGCCAATTATATTCATCACCTACAAGATGGTTTATAGGGACTAAACCACGTCTTTTCTTTTTAATTAGAGCATTATATTCATCTAACATAAATCCAGATTTCCAATTAGAGGGTCATTATCTAACATAGGCACTTCCACCGGGTCGATTACGAGGCACTCCACTAGGAGATTTTTGATTTTGGAGTTTGACTTGAGGCGTGGTGGTATTTTCGATTTGGCTTGAAGGTGCCATGTTGACTACGAGTAGTCATGCGTTGGGCTGATGGTTGGTAGTGAGGTGTGGGCTGCGGAGGGGGGGGTATATAGCGGCCTGGTAAGGTACACGATAGAGGGGTGGTTTGGGCCTGGGCCGGAGAGAGGTGAGCAGGGGAGGCCGGGGATGGGGTAGTGGGCGACTGACCAGTGGGCTGGACCGGAGAATGTGAGGGCGTTCTTTGTGGGGAAAAGACAGCTTGCAAAGGAGACATTGTGAGCACAGGAAACTGGGCCGGAGAAGGAGATTGAGGGAGTTGATGCTGTTGATGTTGGGCGACATTTTGATCAAGGTGTGAATTTGCAATAGAGATGGACCATCCTCTAAAAATCATAGGTATGAGTATTTGTAGTATGGATTTTGGAAAATGGAAATTGAGTTTCATCAAACCGCATACGTGAAGCGAAATGATAATAATTTTCGGTAAATGAAATCATAACACTTGTATCACTTTATGATTGGAAGGATAACCTAAAAGCATGAGCCAGTGGAGCAGGCTTGAAGTTTATTAATTGTGGTGAATGGAAAGAGTGGGAAGCATAAACACCAAAATCCGAAAGATGAGAATAGGAAGGATTCTTTTGATAAAGAATTTGTGTAGGAGATTTGTAGCCTAAAGCCTTTGTGGGAAGGATGTTTAGAAGGTAAGTAGCTATTTGTAGAGCGTGGTGCCAAAAGGCATAGATGAATGTGCAAGAAGAGTACGAACAATATTATTTATGGATTTTATTTTTCGTTCTGCTTTTCCGTTTTGAGAAGTGCAAGGACACGAAAAACGGAATGACATGCCATTTTGTTCACAAAATTTATGAAAGGGACCATTATCGTACTCACGACCATGATCACGCTGAAATGATTTTATTTCTTTTCAAATTGAGTTTTTATGAATGCTCAAAAGCGAAAGAAAAATGTTGTGAACACCGTGATTCGTGAGATTCGTGAGACAAAGGAAAAGTCCACAAAAATTAGTGTAATCATCGAGAAATAATGCATATGCATAATAATGATGGTAGGATGAGCTAAGAATAGGTGGCGTCCACAAATCGCTATGAACAATATCAAAAGGCATAGTAGTGAAAGATAAAGAATCATAAAAGGCGATTTAACAGACTTCCCAAGGAAACAATATGAACAAAAAAAGTTACGGGCTTTATTACAACTAATAAAATTGTTTTTTTCAAAGAGTACTAAGAATTACATATCCCTTTATGACCTGGGCGGGAGTGCCAAATACTAGGAGAAATGATTGTAAAAGGAAGGTGTTGAAGATGAAATAGCCCGATTTGGTGGTGAAAGGTAGAGCTCTCTCGTGCTCTCACATCGCAGAAGTTTGCTCCCCGTCTGGGGTCCTTCACGAAAAAGCCAAAGGGTCAAATTCCCACTAAACCATATTATCGTTAGTTAACTTACGTGCAAAATAAGGTATTTAATCGGGTTAGGAGCATGTAAAACATTTTTGAGGTGTAAGGGTGGATTTATAAGGGGTAAGGGAGGTATTACCATAACCACGAATTGGAATCATACTCTGCTACCAACAATTATTCCATTAGTTTTGCTCAAATTAAAATAAGGCGGAGAGTACACGGATTAGCGGTGCGTGTGAGACGTCGCTCGGTGTCCATATATACCAATTTTAGTCCCATTGGTTCAAAGAGAGTGTGCATTGCGTGATCGATGTCGGTTGGAGCATAAACACTTGGGCGGAGTTGCGGTGTAGAAACGATTGAGAAGAATGAGCACCCAAGACACCTAACGCCTTTTGCCGCCGTAGGTGACCGGACACCCCAAGGGCGGTGGGATAAGGACATGGTGGGGTGGCCCACAATGAGGGACCCACCCGCCCCAAGGTGGGAAATTTCGTGCATCTTCTTTGTTGTTGTGGAGGTCATGTTGTTGTGGAGGCCATTGGCTTTGGTTGTCGATTAACCAACCACGACCACCGCTGGGTCTGGCTGTTGTGTTGGTTGTTTCCACCGCGCGATTTTGTCATTGTTCTTCCTACCCTTATTGTTTGAATTCCTATTCTGACCCGTCTCCTGTTGCTGTCCATTATTGTTCAAATTATCGTGATTGGAATTCATGAAAGAGCGGAGGGTCGAACTGATTCGAGTTTGGCTCGTTTGGCCTTAGTGGTTTCATCTGAAGCGACATCGTAGTCAGCTTGGCGAGCGTCGGTAGAGGTTTCATTTCGAACCACCATCACAAAACCGTCGTATGCCTCGGTCGAGCCAAAGGAGAAGACGCAACACCATTCTTTGGTCGAGACCTTCGCTCAGGAACATTGCCAACTGATCGGCCAGCACTCTTGAGGCGAGTGAGCGCCTTTGCATTAGGAAAAGTCACGCAAATTAGTGGTTGCGAACTCGTCTCTCGAGGTGGAATGGCCCAGAAGTCTTATTATCGTGAAACAATTCGCCAAACGGTTCCAAGCATCGACGGCCGTGTGTGCGTCGGGATCAATTATGGTGTTTAGAGATCCTGGAGATGGTTCCATAAATCCATTGACGAACAATGTTGTCAATCACGATCCCAATGAGCCTTCTCGGCCAGAAATGGAGCCTCCTCGCTTTTTGGAGGAGAGGCCGGAGTTGTCGCCTTATCATCGACGACCGGTGGTAGCACGATGTGCTCGTGGGTGAACGTGGCTTTAGCATGGATTGTGAATAAAGTCTTCCAATTAGTGTATTTAGCATACTCGTAATCCATTGTGAGGGAAATGACCTTTGATGTTTGTTTATGGTGATGGCGGGATGAATCTTTTCAGTCATTGATGAAGAATGAGAGATGACGATGATGAAGAAGAGGAAGAGGAAGGAGGAGAGGTTGCTTTTCTATGGCTTTGATACCATGAAAGTAAAAGGAATTCTCTGTGTGTTCCATTGCCTTGAACAAGTGTTCCAAATATACAACAATGATTAACGTAATTCTGAAGGCTAGGATAATGATAATTACAAGATATCAATCAACAAAGTAGGAGAGCCAACTATACAAAAGATAATGTCAATCAATCTAAAATATAATTATGGAAATTAACTTAAATTTTATATTCTATCAAAACTTAACAACATTGAATGTTTAGCAGGCTACTTTTTCCTCATTGTCCAACAAGCTGAACTTGTTGGATATAGGGTCTTAAAATGTTGCATTTGAAATGTCCAACTCATTGCACAAACAGCAAAAACAACAAGATGCATAAATCAATGTGTTGCCAAATTTACGATATTTTTATTAGCAACATAAGAAGAAAAAATAACAGGAAACAATAGAGCATGCAATAGATACCAAACACACCCAGAGAGTTAAGAGTTATGAAACGGTCATTCTTATGTATGGTATGATGTCTTAAGACTCTTATCTAATTCATAATGTGTTTGGTATCTATTACATGTTACTGAGTTCAGTGTTAATGTGTCTTAAAAGTCGAAACCAGTATAATAACCACTAAACACTTCAACACACACAGTCGCACACAAAAATAAATTAAAAAAGGGTCATGAGTCCTAGCATCTAGATATACCGCTGACAAGAATGAACTGTTCAACTAATGTATCTCTGTTTGTGTGTTATATGTGTATACATATCTCTCTCTCTCTCTCTCGTGTGCATGAGTGTTATATGTGTGTTAAAGTCGAAAGCAGTAACCACTCAACCCCTCCACACACAAAAATAAAAAAGCTGATGAGTTCTGGCATCTTTATACACACCACCGAGGCACCGAACTTCCACAGATTTCTCATCACGATAGGGATGCATCACGGGTCAGCATTACATAACTGTTTACATTTGTCATGGATGAACTAACAAAGTGTATACAAGACCCAGTACCTTAGTGTATGGTATTTGCCGACAGCATAGTGATTATAGACGAGACTATGCAGGGCTTAATGCTAAGATAGTGTAGTGACGAAATACTTTAGAATGGAAAGGCTTTTAGACTTGCTAGAACAAATACAGTATATGGAATGTGAATTTAGTCAAGATAGGAGGCCGGAAGCAGGAACCTTGTATATGGCCGGGAACAAGGTGCTCAAGAATAGCACAGTCAGGTACCTTGGTTCTATTATTGATATAGAAGGAGAGATTGATGAAGATATCAGCAACTAGAATATAAAGTGACAACTGCAACTATTTTTCATGAATATAAAAATTAAAAGATGTGATAAGGGGAGATACCTAGGATCCGTATAAAATTTGGTAACCAGAGTGGCAAGATGACTTCTTATCTTTTTAAATAATTTCAACCATACAGTTGAAACAACGATTGAGTAGAAATATGAAGATTTATAAATTCATATGATATGCATATGTGAAATTATTAAATTTTAACATCAAAAAAAGAGTTAATTTGAATGGTATAAAAATATACTAATTTTCACTTTATTGATGAAGTTGTCACCAATTCATACGAAATTTTAATACAACATATGTTGACTGTTGTTTACATCTGTATGTTTGAAATTTTCAGAAAAGTATCAAAAATAGGCATTTTAACTGCCTATGTAAGCGACTTTGTGGACCAGCCCAAGTACCTCCCAAGACCTATTAAAAGATAAGGTAAATATGATACATCTTCAAGGATTTCTGCAGCCTATCATATGAGAACAGTTCCATTTTGGAAGTAAAGGTACAAATTTCACACGAAGCCAATTACAATTTTGACACAGAGAACTAAGGAAATAATACATGCATAATTTTGAAAGAGAGAACTTTTCAGTATACATACGTAAATTGTCAAAGAGAGCTACATATTATTTGTTCAAGGTCAATAATACATTACAGAATTATGATTATTTATTTCAAGCCAAAGTAAATTCCACAACTTAAACAAGAATCACAAGTAGGAGTAGCAAGGTTTAAGGATTTGGGTACCTTCTACACCACAAAAGCAAATTAATTCTGTGCCCAGATGTAGTGGCTCTAGCACCATGGCGATGACGACCACGATGAACGATAGCACGTCCCGGGACATGGGAGTAATCAAAGATCTCCTATGAGAATACAAATTCCAGATAAGTCTTCAAAGCAACTATTGTGACAGTCTGAAAAAAAATCATGTTTATGCTTATAGATCTACAATGAATTTGAGCTGCATCACAGACCAATCTCGAGGAAAATATGTTGCATTGCAACATCTACATTACACATTTTATTCTATTTTAAGTTTTTTATATTAATGCTATGAACCCAAACAAATTGGAGAATACATGAAGAAACGTGATTGAGATCTTTGGGATTTAGCAGGACAACAGAAACAGCATCGCACCACATTTGCTAAAAAATAAATAAAGCTAAAAGTACTATCGGTTTAAAAGTTTGAGAGGTATCATGTGATCTTCTATAAAACCAATGGTCTTACCTTTGGTCTTTCACCACTAAATTATTACAATAGAGGAAGTCTTTCAGGTTGCAAAATATGAAAAGATCAGATTACCTCCACAAGGAAAGAGTCCTGTGGTCTGAAAGGAAAATTCAAAAGATTACATTCCCCACTTAAGATAATCTAAGTGGTTTTATTAGGTCTAAAAGTTAGAACTCGTGTCACGGCTGTCTAATGATTTACCATTCACCAAATTTGTAGGAAGGAAGGTGCATTGAGTTCTCTATTATACCGGTTATGTATATAAAGATATTTTATAAGAAAATGATACCAAGTTCAAATGGAAAAAATGCATGCGGGAATTAATTCCGAACCAGCAGACAGGTGTACGGTTTACACATCAAAGTGCAAGAAAGCTTGAATTATATAACAAATATATGTTGAGGAACAAGATACCGGTGTCAACAGAATGAATTAAAGGAAACCTATGTTTTTAAGAAGATTTTAACTAAGTTCTTTGAAGAAATCAGAATTTGTTAGATAAGTTCAACAGTTTGGGAAATATTATCACAAACCTGAAAGTTGATGTAAGCATGGAGGAAGAATTGAAGTTAGATGGTGAAAATGATCTATTCAATCAACCTAAACCTTTTCAGAGTCATCATGCCTTCCCAACGTTGAGCTATCCAAAGATCATACATGAACTTTGGTGTCTATTTGAAAGAGATCGAGTAATCAAATATGTAAACATTCTATTGCAATCTTAGCAGACCTTGAAATCTATTAATTGTACGTTAAAATATTGCTGAGCAAGGTAATGAATCCAGCCATCCAGGTTCGATGGAATTATATTACAACTCAAACATTAAGTGCAAGGTGATATACGCATTTTTATACATTTTAATATTCTCATATTTATTATTTTATTTAACTTAAACATTTTATTTTGTTTTGTAGGAAATACATTTATTTTTTCTTGGGAAGCAAATAAAGGGTTTACATCCAACTTTTAAGGATGGAAAAAGACTCTTGAAGTCAAGAAGGAAAGGAGGAAAAAAATGAACAAAAGTGTCCAAGTTCAAGGAACCTAAATTAGGGCACGAATTTCCCTATAAATAGGCCTCTTGTTTTAGAGAGAGAAAGGACACCACTTGTTATTTTTTTCCTTAGTTTTTCGAAAAGAGTAACATATTTAGAACTTTTGTCTTTTCTCTTATTCCAATCATGTGTGGTACTACTGTCAGAGAGTATTTGTAACTTTCTTTTATTGATATAATAGAAATTCTTTTTTTAATTATTGTTCTTATTTCATGCAAATAATAGTACTAATTTTATTTGTTTCTGCTTTTAATTCCATCGCTAGCTAAATTTCTAATACCTAGGATGGATGATGATCAAATTAGGTATTCCATAATAATATTTTCTTTCCGTTTCGAAATTAATGCCTAATTATTTTCACCTTAATATTTTCCTTCGCATAAATTGCATATAATTCTTATATTGATTGCGAGGTTTTGACAAGTTATAATTAATCTGTAAATTTTTCATAACTTATGCTTGCTCATATTAATTATATGAATCATTATTTTTTTTAGAAATGGGAAAATAATTTGGGAATTAATTTAGAAAATAAGAAATTATTTATTATGTTAATATTTAGTGGAATCTGATTCCTAGGTATCTTTTCTCACTAATAGTTTACATTATTGATTAATAATTTGCATAATTTAGTTAATAAATCTTCTCCACCCTCTTTGTTTCTAATTTGCCTAAAATATTAATTAAGTATATATTAAAGAATTGATCTAATCTTTGTGGTTCAACCAACACTTGCCAAATCTACAATAGACGATGTGCACTTGCATTACATAATTTTAACACATCACAAGGTAATATGCAGGAGGTGGTTTGTTACATACTCGTTATCTTATTTATCTAAACATAGTCCTTGTATTTTAGTTAATCATATCTAGCACTTGAACAGTCCTACATTTAGGGGAAAAGGTGGTAAAAGTGGCTTACAATTCCAATTAGGTAGTTAGTGTAACTGGTTGCACAGAGTCTAGAAGCTAACTAGTGGGTGTCTTACGTGAAATACAAAATAATAATAATAATAAATAAACAAACAAATAAAGATAATTAGCCTTTTGCTATCTTGCAGGAAGCTCTGTGTATTGGGTCTCTACTGCACTGATTATATGTATATATTTGGTTTATGTTAGGTGAAAGGATAAAGCTTATCGACTAGCGTTAATACTTATCCACCCCTTGATACAGGAGGTTTGTATCGCAATCCTTTTCAATGTCGTTTTAGCAACATTTTATGTTATAAACAAAACAATATCTTTGTTTAGCAAAACTGCTGTTGAGGGAATATGCAAAATTGCCTCAGCATAGTCATCTACTTATCCTTTATTTCTTTAGTACGAAAACCTAATTTGATTTTCAACTATTTATTTCATTAGAACGTTCTACAGAAATCTTGAAATTAATTACAGTCAACATACCTCTGATTGAGTTCCTGAATTCACATGTTTATCACACCGCACACCTCGGAAGAACAGCTCACCACCACAAAAATGCTTACCCAAGCAGACATTTAAAGTGACTTCTGAGTCATCCACATGAAAACCTAGCAATGTAAAATTGTTGAGATTTTTCATATCAAATACACTGCTAAACTATCTCTTTCAATAATTAGAAAACAACATATGTAAGAATTGGGTTAGTATACTAATATTCTTATAAATCTATTAACTTTTCAAGTCAAACGAAAAAGGACAGGATAAGGGTAAAGGTTGAATTGATCACCCACCAAGGTCAACATCTCTATCCATTCCATACTCAACCACAAAACCATGATGAGAATCAAGTGTCGATCCGCCAACTTCTGGAAAGAAAACTGCACAGAACTCAAATCAGATTAAAAGAGAGAGGATAAAGAAAACAGATAATTAAGCTCCGTTACCCAGTTTATGTTTATATTTATTTTGCTTAAATGTTACAGTTATGAGCAGAAATTATTACCTTTAGCTATAGGACGTATGAAGTCTTCCATTAATTTGTCAAGCATTGTTTCCAGGCCAAAGTCATCAAGAACAGCACCATATTTATTCATTGTATTTGGTCGCATTATTCTGAATTTTGTCTCGTGAACCCACTTTTCAAAATTTTCTACCTAAGCAATCAGAACCTGATAAGAAAACATAAAAGCTAAACTACAAGGAAAAACTGACATGGCAGGGCAGAAGACATGACCCAGGCTAGATGATACCTCAGCTAGCATCATTTCACAGAAACGTGGCTGCAGCATTTCAAATGCTAAAACCCCTGGAGAAGGTTCCGATATTATATTTTGAAAGCTCTCCTCCTTGTTCTCATTGATTGCCATGAGAAAAGAAGGAACAAAGAAGCTTGTAGGGTGCATATTATATAGCTCCCGATGCAGAGGCTGAAAAAAGAAGGAAGTAATGCAGAAGGAATAAAAAAGAAATGGAGATCTATGTGTGACATCAGCTGAGTAGGAAATTGAAGTAATCTATGACACCAATTGTCAGCATGCTTTTTCAGATCCAGTATCCAATACGAACACAAGACTCATCTTTGCCAGCATCCCTTGTGAATGTCCATACAAATATTATATTGCAAGGTCAAAAAATACAGGCCATGAAAGCAAACAATATTTCCTTTCGATTGTACAGTGACATAGCCATTAAATGGTCTTCTTTCTCTGTGTAAAGATAGCTACATATTCACTGATATTTATTAGTTGTCCTAGTAAATCAACAATAGAGTAAATATGTTAAAATCCTAATCACCTATGACCCATACATCCACAGGCACTCACTCATTCTTATTTTCATTAAATTTGTTAAGCTTGATAAGAGAACTTTATACGTAAAGAGATATATAGTGATACAGCGTCAATAAATATTACAGTTTTCTCTTTTACAAAAACAACTTTCATCTAACACCTTCGCCTGGAAATTCTTCCACCCACAATTTAGCACAAACCTGCCTCTTTGTTCCAACATTTTGCATTTGGGAATTCACCCTATGAAGCACCACTCTAAGATACAACGAAATTGAACTGTAAGGCTAAAAAGAATTAATTTTCATGTAAAAGGGAAATAAAAACCAATTTTTTCAATAAACAAAATATATACTGTACAAGTACAGTGAATAACTCCTGAACGAAATTTCAGCATGAATTATACCTGATAGTTGGATATAATCTTCTGCCTGTATTCTCTATGCCTCTGGACCTGTCAAAAAGTAGTAGAGAAGTCCCAAAATCTGTTTGGTCACAGGATATGCAGTATAATCTCTTTGATAAGGGAGCAAGAAGCAAGCCAAAGAAGACGGTACACTATCCATCATGCTATGTGTTAATGTAATCAGGTAATTCACATGGCATGATGGTCGGCTTCGATGATTCTCATTACAAAACCAAGGTGCTCGGTTTCAGGGTTTTCCCCACAATTAACCGACGGCGTACAACATGCTCACATCTAATACTGGAATTTTAAGCTGGATTATAGATTTCAAAGTCACGATAAATTCATGTATCATATACACAAACAATAAATAAAACTAAATCATTTTGGTAATTTTCACTAAAATAACTGATCACATAAACTAGGAGTGTTTGGACGCAGTTTTCAACTCTGTTTTCATATCTACAAAATTTTCTGCATGCTTAAGACTATAGTTGGCATAAAGTTGTAATTTTTTCCTATTTTCCTCACCTCAGCTTCCTTGACATGAAAAACAAATAAAATTTCAAACAATAGAAACGACATATTCAGCATGTGAGAATATTTTCCTACATTTGAGAAATTCTAAACATCACCAGTTAATAATTTCAAATTTTAATTATTGCTTCACTTTCCTAAACTTTTTCGGCATGCAAACAACAAATGAACACATTTTCCGAATACTCACTCGATTGCGTTCCCCTTCAGGTGAATAACGAAGCAGAATCTCCCGCATGTACTGAACTTTGGTGTCGCGAGACACATTCAACAAGGTCGGAGGCAAATACCTCTCTAGAGAGCTGAAAAGCAGGGGACTAAACTCCAATTCCAGATCTTCGTAACTATCCGGCTTGTGATCTGTGTTAGGATTCAACCGAAGACGAAGAGTCGAGTACGACGGAAAGCTCGGCGAAACCACTCCGTTCCCGTTGCTGTTTCCTGCACCCATACCTGTCTGAGTCTCCTTTCTCCGATCCACTTCAGACATAGTTCTAGTCTTCTAGAGAGTCCCCGTAAAGATAATTATATATGGAGAGGGAGGGGAAATGTGAATATCAGCAAAGCATTTCGAAGTGAAGAGAGAGAATTATGTAGGTTAGGGCTTGGAGTGGTTGAGATTAGGGTTTTGAGAATTTCAGGTCCTGGTTTGTAGTGCAGGTTAGGGTTTGGTGACAACTGTATGTCGCTTACGCATGAAGATTTTTATTACTTACTTAATTTTAAAAAAAATCTATATTTGGCTTAAATTTAATAGTGATGCCACGTACCAGCGAGTCTAAATTTTTTTTATATCAAATGATGATATCACTTATCACCATAATATTTATTTATTTTTTGATTAAATGTTGTCACGGTAACATTAATTGTGTAGTTCTTGATTAGCTATTACATCAATTATTACTACTAAAATATTTAATGTCATTCTGATATTTATTAGAGACAATAAAATTAAGACCTTTAATATTATTTAAATATGTTGTTTTCGATGACACAATTGAAATTTAAAAAAAGAGTTGAATAAATTTTTAAAACTTTTTGTTTATTTAAAGATTTATTATCAAAGGTTTATTTTGTTCGATTAACCTTAACACAAATGAAATATTAATTTAAAACTCTCTTTAAAGACGAAATAAAATTATAATTTTAAATTTAATTTTATGGATGTAACATATATTTGACTGAAAATAAATGACAAAATATTTTTAAGTGGTCAATATATAGTAATATCATATTATCACTTATTTTTTTCATTCAAATTATGGCTTCCCCAAATATATCCGTATAACCCATTCTAAAATCGCCGATATCTAGTGATGATGTAATTCAAATACAAATTTCGCTTATACAACTATTGAATCACGTGCAAAAATAATCTACAACACAAGTTCGTGAGCTTCAATACAAATATTATTACGTATATAATATTTAATAATTGTGACGCCTCAAAATTAGGTATACATCACCCATCTTGGGTAGTCGGATACGTAGTACAAAATTTAAATACAACTTACTAACATAACTGCATGCATAATACGTATATAAACCATGGAGACCCTTGATTTTATCAATAAAGATTTAAATTTTGTTGAAATAATTTTTTATATTATGGTGTGAATTTAAGATAATATTATAGTTGTGGGTAGTATTTATAAATTTTGCAAAGTATGCAGTGGTTATATATTATATTCGATTGGTTTTAATATTCTGGTTTAGCGAGGAATATTCGCATAACTACCAATCATTGGTGGACCCCATAATGTAATTATTGTCGGATTGAGAAAACGACAAAAATATTTTATCAAAATAACTACGGAAGTTTTACCGTAGTTCTTCATTGAACTACTCAAGTAGAAAAATACAATGAATACGTGTGGTTGCATAAAGTAGCACTACCAGATTGATTATTGATCTTTATGTGAGAAGTCACTCGGTTTGATTCCATTATCATTTATTAATAATATAATTATTATAATGATAATGACGTTTTTTTTTTATTCATATTATTAACGTAATAAAATGTAAACATCTTTTATATAAAATAGAATCTTTATTAAAGTTATTCTATAAATGTAATATATTATATTTTATTACGCATAGTGTTGCATAGTGTTTTGCATAAGATTGCATAGTGTTTGCGTAGTAAAATGTTTTTATATAAATAGAATATATTATATTTTTCTTTAAATATAGTATCAAATCAGATTAAAGTAAATCAATCTGACCGCTTCATGGATTAATTACTATGCATTCCATTTTCCTATAAATAAAAGCTCATTCCTTCATTATTTTCTTACTAATTCATTGAAACTCTGTAGAGAGAAATTATAGAGAGAAGGTATAGAGAGAAAATTATAGAAAGAAGAAGAGTATTCTGCTACTTCACTACTTCTATATTCAGTTCTTTTACGGTAAGGGGTGTTATTCTTTCTTCTTGAAGAGAACTTCAGTTATTCCATTCACTATTATTCAGTTGGAATAACCTGTAAAAGTGGCATACCCTATACATAACCTGTATATGCGGCATACCCTATACTTGGTGAAATCCTTATGTTATTCCATCGCTTATTATTCATTGGAATAACTTTTGTATCGCCATTTTACCCTATACTTGGTGACATTCTTCTATTATTCATTTGGAACATCCATGTCATGTGTTTTACACCTGACTGGTTCCGCTTTTTATTATTCTGCTTGGAACATCCATGCATGCAGGTTTTACAATTCCACTGGTTCCGCTCTTTATCATTCTGTTGGAATATCCTATCTGTGTGTTTTACACCGGATCTGGTTCCATCTTTATTATTCTGTTGGAACATCCTGCTTGCATTGTAATTTCACCCGACTTTGGTTCCGTTATTATTATTCTGTTGAATAACTCACTCATCACAAGTACCGCATGCGTACGGTGATTTCTTTTGTTATTCCATTTTTATTATACCCAAATTGATTAAAACTTTGACTTATACTCCATGAAATTAATAGAATATCATCGATATTTGCGTTTCATCCAAATCTTTTTTATGGAAATAGTCTTCCGATCATTCTTGAATTTTACTCTACAAAACAAAGATCTTGTTGACAATTTGGACGTTAATAATTCATGGATTAAATAATTCTTGAACTTGTTTTATTGAATTACTTATGTCATTGTCATCATTCTCATGTTATATTATGTTATCTTTTGGCTTACACGCATAGATGAACTTAGTATGATTATGACCGAGGATCATTCTAAGATAATCACGACTTGATATAAATGATGTGACAAAAGTCCTCGATGGCTTCAGTAATGCGGTGATGGATAGTTTTTGGTATGATTATGACCGGGGGTGATTCTTTATAGTCATGACCATTATTGATAATTTGATGAAAATCCTCGACCGTGGTTCGTGGATGATTAGATGTGGTGGTTTATTTATTAAAATTTGAGTCTCGATAAAAATTGATGAAAACCTTTTAAAACCTAAAAGATAGTAGACTTTATTCTCTACTTCGACTCTTTTAATGGATTGCTTATTCCTACAAGCAGTTAAACCGGTTGTCTATTGTATTTTATCGCTTTAACACTTTGTTGAAGGCTAATGATAATTTATTCTCGCATTATCTTAGTCATAATATTTCTTCTTCTTTAAGTTGAGCTCACCCTTTTTTTTCATTTGTTTCTTGAGAAATGAGAACATATGCATTTAGGACGAGTCGGAAAGCGAAGTAATGGTCCGGAGGATAGCATTAGTAGTCCTCATTATTACGTGAAATAGTGTGATAATAGTTGTAATGAGGACTCCTTTTAAGTTTGTATAATATCTAGTAGACAATATTTGTATTCAAACTCACGCTTTATGTCGTATTGTACCGACAGTTATGTTAGTAAGTTGTATTTGAATTTATGTACCATGTAAGTGGCGACCAAGAGATGGGTGGCGATACCTAATTTTGGGGCGCTACATAAACCGTGAGTTTGAATACAAATATTGTTTACTAGATATTATATAAACTCAAAAGGAGTCCTCATTACAATTATTATCACACTATTTCACGTAATAAAATCGGACTACTAATGCTATCCTCCGACCATTACTCCGCTCCCCGACTCGTCTCAAAATATATTCTCATTTCCCAAGAAGAAATGCGAATGAAAAGAAAGGTGAGCTCTGATTAGGTTTGTAATATTCAAGAACGCAATCAAATTGCAAAATAATGCGAAACGTGTAAAATCGAGTTTAAAAATTTACAAATCATATACCCTTGATCATCCTTTATGCACAATTATTAATTAAACGAAAAAGATAACGAATAAGAATCATACCTTGAAGATCGAGCTTCTTCGTGTACAAGTTCACCTCCAATCCTTTTCGCTTCAACTTGAATCCACGGGTTTGGTTCCTTCCTTTGATCAACGTTAGCCACCCAAGTGTTTGGCCTCTAAAGGTGATCCACCAAGAAGAAGAAGGATTCAAAAGATGGGTGGTTGGCTAAACCCTAGTTTTTCTATCTCTATAGAAAAGGAGCGTCTTCTCTCAACTATTGGAATTACGTATGTTGTAAAAAGTCAACAACCACATCACCCATAATAAGACTCCTCTTATTTATAGATGTGGGCAACCCACCTTAACAATTAAGGAATTGAGATTTATTTAATTAATTAAATTCTTTTAATTAATTAAGCTCCTAATCTTATTAGGATAATTAATTAAACTTCTTTAACTAATTTTCCTTCCTAATCCAATTAGGAATAAATGAGAAATACTTATATTAAATTAATTCCTAAACTCTTTTAGAAATTAAAATAATAATAATTGTAATAATATTAATAAGACTCCTCTTATTAATTTATATTTAATATTTCTAAAATATTAAATAATAATATTAAGCTATTTAATTTATTCTATCACCATAGATTAAATTAAATATACTTAACATATTATTACGATTATGCCATTAACTTCTTAAATAATTATTCTTCCTTTTATGGCGTGACCGCTTTTAGGTTCTCCATATTAAACCTATTGTGAATAAATCAATTAGAATAATTCTAATCTTATTTAAATAAATAAATTAAACAATTAATTTATTTAAATAAATAATATTTATTCTACAATAGGGATAAGCCTCTCCTAGCGATCAACGACTTTCCGGATAATATAGATTTCAACATTAATCATTAAAGAACCTTTGAGTAAATAGTTACCATACAATTCAATCCTTCCACCATACAATGTCCCAATTAAATATAAGACATGGAATTCTTCGTCAAGTATTATTTTATTTAATTATATGTATTTCGACTCTTAAATGCACAACTCCAAATAATGCAAATTAGAAACTCCTTTCTAATTTCATTACTCATTTAACCCAAGGACTACCGGGTTGTCATTTATCGAATCACATAGACATTTCTCTTCTTTTATTGAAGTGGTAGATTCTTTATTGATCATATATTATCTCCATGCACAACTTGTTATACCCAAGCATACCCTTTGATATACCCTAAAGGGTCTTAAGGAATAAGTCAAAGTATAACTCATCATACACAAGACACTATGATGATCTCAAGTCCAAGGATTACTTGTCTTACTATCACTACTGAGAATTCCTATCGATGACAAGCAAAACTCCATTAGGTATTCCTTAGCGAGCCACGTTCAAAGAACTTATTCTCTAATAAGCACCTACATACTTGCTTTAGTGTCTCCACACAAATGATCGTGAGATCAATCATCCTCATCCAACGAAAGCAAGCAACATATGTACCAATCTATCCTGGATTTACTAATCCCCAATTTAGTAATCCAACGATTGGGAACTATTTTAGTTTTAAGCTTTCTAAGAATTTAGATCTCATTAGAATGATCATCATCATTATTCTAAAAACATTGCTTAAAACTATGGGTTTATCACATATTATAAAACAGCATCATGTAGATAATTAAAAGCCTTTAATAAATTAATACTTTTTATTAATAAATGAATAAGATTGTTACAAAGTATATGCTTTATCATCAAGCATGATTTGCTTGTGTGCATACTACTTTCAATCTCCCACTTGCACTAAAGCCAATCACCATGGTATCTCATACTCTTATTCTCTAAGTGACGATTATCCTGTTGTTGGATAAACTTTAGTTAATGGATATGTAATGTTGTTCTTGAGGTCCACTATCTCTATAGTGGTTTCCCATCTTCAATGATTCCTATAATCAAGTGAAAGTGCCACAACACATGTTTAGATCCAAGATGAGACTTAGGAACTATTCCTAGTTCTCAGTAATGAACTTTTAATCCAAACAATCAACTTACGACTTCATTTATAGCTATATACTTTGTCTTTATCACTAAACCAAAGAACTCTTTCTTTGTTTGGAACCTTTCCAATTCAACGCACCAATCGCTCAAGATAACGCTTTTACCTTAAAGTGGATTTTCATTCATCTTGGTGCATGCGAAAAACTTGAGTCCGCATTTAAGCCCTCTAGTTTTAATTAAGACCCACCATGAATATGATCACATCCTTAGTCTTGGGTTAAGCACTTTAAGATGTTTTCACCGACTCATAGTGAATTTCTCCATAATATGACCGATCAACATCGTGTCTCGTACATTTCATTGCATGCATGATCATCACTCATGCGACCTCTCTTTCGTGAGTCTGTGGGGACTATTAAGAGATACACTCCATAGCTCATCGACACGAGACATCTCTTGAGTTTGCCATGCTAAACGACTTTAGCATCAAATGAATATACGTTCATTGGGTTAAGTCGAGCATCCTCTCAGTATCTATCTATATAGATTTTATCCCCAATTAAGATACTCTTCCCAAACCATTCATGGAGGAATGTTTAGACAACTTTATCTTTCTTGATTGTAGCATTGGTATAATTCCTCATCCGTAGTATATCATCATATAATACTAGAAATTTCACGACGCTCCCATTTGACCCTTTTGTACACACTAGAATTCTTACCTCATCAGATGTAACTCGGATCATCATCTTCTATGATCGTACCTCATCATCATCATCATCCATGATGAATCCATACCTCCTAGGTATCTTTAGACTATTTCGATTTACGATTCATTTGTGGTACAATAGGTCTATCTACGTGTTCCTCTTATTTGACTTATAGTATTTTGTGGTTCTTGAACTCTTCAAGATCTATTATCCTCCCACTAGCCCCTTCAATGATAAACACCTTTATCTTAGAAGGCGGCGTGTTCGTAACAAACACCTTTTGCTAAGTAGAATTATAGAACATATACCTAAACTTACTTTAGGATGTCCCACAAATCAGTACATGTCAAATCTTGTCCCAAGCTTATCCTTCAAACCTTTTCACATAAGTTGGACAACCCCTTATCTTAACATACTTAAGATTAGGAATCCTCCCTATCCATAACTTTTATGGAGTCTTGGGAATTGGATTTTGAGGTTACCATTTTCGTAGAGATATCTGACCATTTCTAGGACATGATCCTGAAGGATACCGGAATGTCGGTAAAATCATTATGGACCGCACCATGTCCAACAAGGTATGATTTTCCTTTCGAGATACACCAATCTATTATTAACGTGTCAAGAGGCGTCCATTTTGAGAAAACCATTTGAGATGATCTAGAAACTCATTGCACAAGTATTTATTCCTTGATCTAATCAAAGAATCTTAATACTTTGCCAATTTGTTTCAACTCCTCAATTCTTTGAACCTTTCAAATAATTCACAATTGTATTCGACAAATAAATACATTCAACTCTTTGAATTATCATCTCCTTTTCTTATACTAGTTTGTTCAATTTACAAAATAATTTTTCATGTAAGTCAAGTATACAAAATCCATTAAGTATTCTTTTCAGATTATATCTGAAACATTATTATTATAAATAGAACAACAATTGTTCTTAATTATAATACCAATCTATTTTATTATCCAACAATAAAATGGAAATAATGTTTCTAACAAGAATTGGAATACAATAACAACTTATTGACTTAATAGATTTGCCCGTAGGCAATGCTAAACTATAAGTTTCTATGGCTAATCACGTGAACCTTTGCTTCATTTCCCACACATAGGATTACTTATATTTGTTTAGCTTTTTACTCGCTTGGTCCCTTCATAAATCTATATTTATGATAACCAAAAGTCGGTATCCAATACCCAAGTAGAACCTTGACTTAAAGAAAATTTTATTTTAAATCATGAACTAATTTGTATTTATAACCAAAACTTCACTAAGCTTCTTTGGTTAGCCTCTCTGCAAGATACTTCTCATGCAGCTTCTTTCCAATGTCCGTGCTTATTGCGGTGGAAGCAAACTCCTTTCTTATCCATATCGGTTTTGCTCTTATTATCCTTTGTTTACGCCTTTCTATTTACCTTCTTTTGAATCGTTCTTCTTTTCGAGAAGATCCTTTGGTCCCTACCAAGAAGACTTGATCTTTCTTGGTTGAAAGTGACTCTCAACATTTTTCAATATGTTAAGCAAATCAATGAGGCTAATATCTAGCTTGTTCATATGAAAAATTCACAACAATTGTGAAAGAGTCCTAGGAGTGAGTGCAAGATCAAATCTTGGCTCAACTCTCCATCCATGACAAAACTCGTTGTCTGATTGATCAATCAAATTGATAATGTTAAGGACTTTTATCATCTTCAGAGTGTCATGGTCATTCTAGATCGGAAGAGCTCCTTAGATATCCGATATCTATCGGTCCTACTTTCCTCATCATCAACTACTTGATGTGCGGGGAATATAGTAGAAAAGCATCCATAGTTTCATCTTGACAACAAGCTCGTTACTCATAGATGCGAGCATGATGCATTGAGCCAATCATGCATCATCTTGCCACTTTCTAAAAGTAGCAATATCTTCCTCGAGGCATTATGCGCAACCATTGCGAGGATAGGCGTATTAAGGACATAAGATAACTTTTCAACCATGAGAACTATTCTCAAATTCCTTAACCAATCCGATTTAATTGATTACGGTTAATTTAGCATCTAATATGCTTCGCAATGATAGTAATTTTAGACATTGTAAAATTACAGTAAATGATTTTGTAATTAACAACATTTTAACATACATTCTTTTATTAATTACCAAAATAAATTAGGTCTTGTTTTAAATTGGTATCTCCCACTATTTTCTTCAAACTATATTACCCTCACTTATATAGTTCCTAAGAAAATCTAATTAAAGATTTCTAGTGAGAATAAGGATCCCATTTCAAATGTATATAGCCTTATGGTGACACAACAAACTATATATAAATAAATAGGTAGACAACTTTTGTCAATTACATCAACTATCTGACTCCTTTTATTTTGACTCTTAGATTATTTTGATCAAGTGGTGGCACATCCAAATCAAAATTATCCAAGTTAAGTCCGACCTAGCACTCCATATATTCAAAAAAAAAATATCATCCTTGTGGTGACACAACAAAACAATATTGTTCAATTTTCTTTATAAGCATCAAATGTGATAAATTAACATCTTAAATACTTAATACTTGCCTTGTGGTGACACAACAAACTCATATTAAATATTTAATACTCTATTAATTTTATCATGCTGAAAGAAGCGACGCTCGATATTCCAAATATCTTTGAACGCTTAGGACTTAATATATAAAAAAAATTGAGGGGTTTGTTATTAATTTGTCTCATCTTGTTTAGCACGTATTTACATATATATATAAAATACGCGTTATATTAATTAACATGCGAAGCATGTTTGCATAATATATAATATATATATAGTATAAGCATTCACATATAGAATACTATATTCTACTCCTTGATTGATTATGGACTTTTATTCTAGTTTGGTTCACTTTAGAGCCACCAAGTGAACCAAAAGTCAAACCTTAGGGGTCGCGAAATAATATTTAAATATAACTATTACATTTAAACCCTGCTCCATTACAAATGGGGTCTTCAAGCTCCTTGTTTTTTGATCTCCAATTTTTCAAAATTAATTCTAACTATTCCTATTACAAAACTATTTAAAATAAATAGAAACCTTGATCGCGATCGAGGGAAGTGCATAGGAGGGAATAGAATTTACATTAAGAAAAATTAGAGAAGAAGGCAGGTGCAGACCCCATTTAATAAAATCCATACATTCATGCATCCAACTAAAATAAAATCCAATCACATTGGTCGATAGTCCATAATCAATCCCATTTATTATCATACACATCACCATATGCGTCAATAAATAACATTCATCCGATGAATAATAAACATTCAATATATATATTGATATCATTTAATGGGCAAATTTAGTTAGTATAAAATCTATTTTTGAATCAAAATAAACTCCTTTATTTTAATCCAAATTTAAATCAAAATAAAACTATTTTATTTTAATTTATCCAATTTTGAATAAAATAAACTATTTTATTTTAATCAAAATCTTTAATCAAAATAAACTCCTTTATTTTTAATTAATTATGGAATCCAATTCAATATAATAAAAAAAAAAATTAAAGGAAACACGGATTATCTTTCCTATTCACAAATAAACCTTTTTATTTTTGAATAATATGAAATCTAATTTCATATCAAAATAAACTCCTTTATTTAAGGAAAAATAGAATCCAATTTCAACTCTAATTAGTTATCATGGAATCTAATTCCAACTCTAATTAGTTAGCATGAAATTCTAATTTTAAAATTAAAATAAACTTATATTTTAATATTAAAATAAACTTTTATTTTAAAATTAAAATAAACATTTTATTTTAATTATAAAATAATTAAGAATAATATATATATAGATATATATATATAACTATTATATATATATAATATAATAACCAATATATATATATATATATATAAAAACCGCAAATGTATATATATGATTTTTTTGGGGAAAAAAAATGAGCTCCTTTTTTTTTTTTATATGTTGCTTGATTGCATTGCATGCATTAAAAGGTGCACCGCCTAACGCAGCAGTGTATATCCTTCTTGAAAAAAGCAATCATGGCGTGATTGTTCTTTATCAATAAAGAATAAAAAAAAAATGTCACGAAATTTCATTTCAAAAAAATGCATTTTATGCTTTTTTTTTTTTTTTAAAAAATTTTATATAAAAAAATTATGCTCAATTAAATTGTTCTAAACACATATCAATATACATATCAAATTAAAATAATTAATAATTCGTATAAAGGTTTGGCACTGATGCCACTGTTAGGTTTGTAATATTCAAGAACGCAATCAAATTGCAAAAATAATGCGGAAACATGTAAAATCAGAGTTTAAAAATTTACAAACCATATACCCGGATCACCCTTTATGTACAATTATTAATTAAACGAAAAAGATAACGAATAAAAATCATACCCTTGAAGATCGAGCTTCCCTCGATGCAAAGTTCACCTCCAATCCTTTTCGTATTCAACTTGAATCCACCGGTTTGGTTCCTTCCTTTGATCAACGTTAGCCACCCAAGTGTTTGGCCTCTAAAGGTGATCCACCAAGGGAAGAAGAAGGATTCAAGAAGATGGGTGGTTAACAAACCTGTTTTCTATCTCTATAGAAAAGGAGCGTCTTCTCCCAACTATTGGAATTACGTATGTTGTAAAAAAGTCAACAACCACATCACCCATAATAAGACTCTCTTATTTATAGATGTGGGCAACCCACCTTAACAATTAAGAATTGGGATTTATTTAATTAATTAAATTCTTTTAATTAATTAAGCTCCCTAATCTTATTAGGAATAATTAATTAAACTCCTTTAACTAATTTTCCTCCTAATCCAATTAGGAATAAATGAGAGTACTTATATTAAATTAATTCCTAAACTCTTTTAGAAATTAAAATAATAATAATTGTAATAATATTAATAAGACTCCTCTTATTAATTTATATTTAATATTTCTAAAATATTAAATAATAAATATTAAGCTATTTAATTTATTCTATCACCATAGATTAAATTAAATATACTTAACATATTATTACGATTATGCCATTAACTTAAATAATTATTCTTCCTTTTATGGCGTGACCTTTTAGGTTCTCCATATTAAACCGGTTGTGAATAAATCAATTAGAATAATTCTAATCTTATTTAAATAAATAAATTAAACAATTAATTTATTTAAATAAATAATATTTATTCTACAATAAGGATAAGCCTCCTAGCGATCAACGACTTTCCGGATAATATAGATTTCAACATTAATCATTAAAGAACCTTTGAGTAAATAGTTATCATACAATTCAATCCTTCCACCATACAATGTCCCAATTAAATATAAGACATGGAATTATCACAAGTCTTATTTTATTTAATTATATGTATTTCACTCTTAAATGCATGACTCGAAATAATGCAAATTAGAAACTCCTTTCTAATTTCATTACGCCTTAACCAAGGACTATTGGGTTGTCATTTATCGAATCACATAGGACATTTCTCTTCTTTTATTAGAAGTGGTAGATTCTTTATCGATCATATATTATCTCCATGTATGACTTGTTATACCCAAGCATACCCTTTGATATACCCTAAGGGTCTTAAGGAATAAGTCAAAGTATAACTCATCATACACAAGACACTATGATGATCTCAAGTCCAAGGATTACTTGTCTTACTATCACTACAGAATTCTATTGATAGGCAAGTAAAACTCCATTAGGTATTCCTTAGCGAGCCACGTTCAAATTGAACTTATTCTCTAATAAGCACCTACATACTTGCTTTAGTGTCTCCACACAAATGATCATGAGATCAATCATCCTCATCTAACGAAGCAAGCAACATATGTACCAATCTATCCTGATTTACTAATCCCCAATTTAGTAATCCAACGATTGGGAACTATTTTAGTTTTAAGCTTTCTAAGAATTTAGATCTCATTAGAATGATCATCATCATTATTCTAAAAACATTGCTTAAAACTATGGGTTTATCACATATTATAAAACAAAGATCATGTAGATAATTAAAAGCCTTTAATAAATTAATACTTTTATTAATAAATGAATAAGATTATTCTAAAAGTATATGCTTTATCATCAAACATGATTGGCGTCACAGGTGCATACTACTTTCAAGTTCAACTAGCTCAAGATGAAATATTATGACTAAGATAATTCGTAATAAATTATCATTAGCCTACACAACAATGTTAAACCGATAAAATATAATGAACATCAAGTTTAACTACAATGAACCAAAGAATCCATTAAAAGAGTCAAGTAGAAAATAAAATCTACTATCTTTTATGATTTAAAAGGTTTTTCATCAAGTTATATAGCCGAGACTCACTTTTAATAAATATTCCACATCATCGAATCACCCCGCACTACTACCAAGGATATTCTTTAGTATCACGACCACAATTATTCATGCATTACGGGCCAGAATAGTTGTGTATTCATTAATAGTCATGATCATGCCAATAATCGTCCATCAATGCACTACTACCACCGAGGATTTTTATCACATCATTTGTAACATTACGGTCGTGATTACAATCAATAATCCCTCAGTCATAATCATACCAAGTCCATCTATGCACTACAAATTACGAGATGACTTTCAACATAATATAAACATGAGGATGATGACAATGATATAAGAATTCAATAAAACAAGTTCAAGAATTAATTTATCCGAAACCAATAACATCCAAACTCACGACATGATCTTTGTTTTAGAGTAAAATTCAAGAATGATCGTAAGAATATTTCCATGAAAGATCTTTGGATGAAACGCAAATATCAAGGATATTCTACTAATTTCATGGAGTATAGAAGTTAAAGTTTTAACTTACCGCGGTATAATAAAGATTGGAATAACAAAAGAAATCACCATGCATGCGATAGACCTTGCAGCGGTGTTATTCAACAGAATAATAAATAATCGGAACCAGTCCAAAGAGAAACGCATGCATGCATGGATGTTCCAACAGAATAATAATAAAGATTTTAACCAGTCCGTAAAACACACGCATGTGATGTTCCAAATGAATATAATAATAAAGATGAACCAGTGTCCGTTGTAAAACACACGTATGTGATGTTCCAACAGAATAATAGAAAGAATGTCACCAAGTATAGGTAAAAGCGATATCTGAGTTATTCCAACAGAATAAATAAGAATGGAATAACATAAGGATTTCACCAAGTATAGGGTATCTGCAGATACAAGGTTATGTATAGGGTATGCCACTTTTACGAAAGTTATTCCAATGTAATAATAAAGAATGGAATAATGAAGTTCTCTTCATGAATTAGAAAGAATAACACCCTTTACGAAAGTACAACAAATAATATTCCCTACCTTAGAAGAATCAATATTGGAAAAGTGAAGTAGCGAAATACTTTTCTTCTTTCTCTCTATAGTTTCTCTCTCTAGAGTTTCAAAGAATTGTAAGAAATAATGAAGGAATGAGCTTTCTATTTATAAAAAAAGCGAGGGTGGCTCTTGGTCTTAACGAAGGGTCAAAATGACTCTTGGTAATATTGAAGAGACAACTACTATTCATGAAGGGTAATTAACCTTGGAACATCAAGAGGCGCTTAACTCTTGGTAATATTAAAGGGACAACTACTATTTGCGAAGGGGTAATTACTATCGACGAAGGTAATTACTATTGAAGAAGGTAATTACTATTGATGAAGGTAAATACTATCGACGAAGGTAAATACTATTGACGAAGGTAAATACTATTGAAGAAGGTAATTACTATCGATTTAAGGTAAATACTATCGACGAAGGTAATTACTATTCACAAAGGTAATTACTATCGACGAAGAAACTCTTAGATGATGACATATACGGCCCCCAATAAAAAATAATCAAACTTACCACAAACGTCTCATAATGAGACTCTTTATATACATCAAGGATTGAATAAATATTACCACAAATCATTTTATTTTTAATCAACCCATTTTTAATCTTTCAACAATTATTAATCATTTATAACTCGTCTCTCAATTAATAATATAACATATTATATGAGATGATCTTGTGACAATAATTGAATCAATAATATAAGAGATATGATGCAAAGAATTATCGTAGTAATAATTGAGTATAAATAAGTGACTTCTCACGTAAGCATCAATAATCAATACCGTAGTGTCTACTTATGCAACCACGCAGACATCGTATTCACTTTTACCACCGGGTAGTTCAACAGCTTTTAACGGTAACACCTCCATTTATTATTTTTATAGAAAGATAATTTTGTCGTTTTCTAACTACGACAATACTTCCGTTGTGGGGTCCACCAATGATTGAGCCATTGTACGAATATTCTCCGACAAAAAGAATATTCCCCGACCAAACGAATATTTTATAACAACTTGCTTACTTTGCAAAATTTATAAATATTACCCACAACTATAACATTATATCAAATTTATTCCATAATATTTAAAAATAATATTTATAGAAAATTCATCTTTATTTATAAAAGTTGGGGTCTTCTGACCTCCCTTTTTTATGAAATTTAAGCCCTCGAAATTAGAATTACGATACTGGTATATCGAAGAGGTAAGGATACCTTGATTTCATTTCGATTCTAACTCCCAAGTCATTTCCTCAACATCGTGGTTCCTCCACAAAACTTTGACTTGAGGTATAACCTTGGGCGCGTAGAATATGTTCCTTCTTATCCAAAATTTGAATAGAACCTCTTCATACATCAAATCTTCCGCTATTTCGTCTAGGTTCTAACTCAATAATATGGTTCGGTCTTTCACATATTACGTAACATGGATATGTGAAAAACGTTATGAACACGAGACATATTTGGCGATAAAAGAGTCTATAGGCACGAGTTCCTACTCGATCGAGGATTAAAATGGACCGATGAATCGAGGATTAAGTTTTCCTCTTTTTCCAAATCTTGTAACTCCTTTCCATGGAGCAACTCTTAACAACACATGATCTCCTATATCGAATTCCACGTCCTTTCGATGAAGATCAAAGATAACTCTTTTAATCGATTTTGTGAGGTTTTTATCGTTGTCGGATCGTTTGAATCTTTTCCTTAGTCATACGTACTCAACTCCTATCCCAACAACGTTGCTTTTACCCACCTCATCTCAAAGATCTTTGGAGAACGACACTTTCTTCCATACAACGCTTGAATGGAGCCATGCCAATACTTGCTTGATAAGCTGTTGTTGTAGGAAAACTCCACCAATGGTAAGAACTTGTCCCAACTCCCCTTGAAATCAAGGACACGAGTCTTAATAGATCTTCAAGAGTTTGAATAGTCCTCCCATTGTCCGTCCGTGCGAGGATGATATGCCGAGTTAAATCGTAAATCCGTGCCCATAGCTTTTTGCAAACTAACCCAAAATCGTGAAGTGAATCTTGGGTCTCGATCGAAAACTATGGATACCGGCGATACCATGCGATCTTACAATCTCGTTTATGTACATACTGAGCAAGACGTTCAAGTGTATAAGTTTCTCGTGTCGGTAAGAATGAGCGGACTTGGTCAATCTATCAATAATGACCCAAATCGCATCAATGCCTTGAGAAACCTTAGGAAGGCCGATAGAATGAAATCCATGGTAATGTGCTCCCACTTCCATTCGGAATTTCAAGTGGTTGTAATGGACCTTTTGGTACTTGATGCTCCGCTTTTAACTTTCGTTGACAAGTTAGACACCTTGAGATAAACAGGCTATCTCTCTCTCTCTTATTGCTCCACCAAAATGTATGGCGAATATCATGATACATTTTGGTACTCCCAGATGGATTGCAAATGGTGTGTTATGCGCCTCCATCATGATATTATACTTTAAATCGTGGTCGTTAGGAACACAAAGTGCAGAGTTGACTCAAGTATTCCTTCTTCATCGATTCTTGCTTAAGCGTAGCACCTTCTTGCACTTTCTTCCTCATACGCATCACTCAGTGTCGTAGCTTGAAGCGACTTTAACTTTATCGATTAAAGTCGGTTCTACTCGTATACTCGCTATCATCACATGCGTCCTGAGTCTTTAACTCTATCTCCATCATTTTCAAGTCACACAAAATGGGCCTTTGCGTTGACAATAATGCATCCGTGCTTGCATATGATCTTACTACTCAATCGTCGGCTACCACATTCGCTTTTTCGGGATGGTATTGGATGGTATGATCATAATCTTTCAATGATTCAAGCCAACGTCGTTGTCGCGTATTGAGTTCCTTTTAAGTGAAGAAATATTTTGAGGCTTTTATGATCCGTAAAGATCTCCACTTTCTCCCCATACAAGTAATGCCTCCAAATTTTAAGTGCAAAGATAACAATGCTTGACTCTAGATCATGAGTAGGATAATTCCTCTCATATTCTTTGAGTTGTCGCGAGGCATAAAGCTATAACTTTTCCATGTTGCATGAGAACACATCCCAACCCTTTGCTCAAAGCATCATTTGTAGATGACAAATCCTCAAAAGCTAGATGGTATTGTCGAGCAGTCTTTGAAATAAGTCTCTCTTGAGTTCTTGAAAACTCTTCTCACATTCTTCGCTCCAACCAAACTTTTTATCTTTTCGAGTCACCGAGTCGATGGAGTAGCGATTCGAGAAAATCCTTCCACGAATCTTCGATAATAACCAAATAAACTAAACAGAAAGCTACGTGCTTGGTCATTAACGATTTAGGTTGTTCCCACCTTTGAATAGCTTCAATCTTTCTTTGGTCAATGATATTCCATGACTTGATACCATGTGCCCAAGAATGCTACTTCTTCTGACGAACTCGCATTTCTTTAACTTGGCATAAAGCTTATATTCACGAAGCTTTTGGAGTGTCGACCTTAAGTGTTGCTCATGATCTTCACGACTTTTGGAATAAATAAGGATGTCATCAATAAAGACGACCACAAAGTGATCTAAATATTCCTTGAATACTCGGTTCATCATATCCATGAAGGCGGCGGGGAGCATTAGTCAATCGAAAGGACATGACTAGAATTCATAATGCCGTCTGGGGAGTTCGAAAGCCGTCTTTGGAATGTCGTGATTCTAAATCTTCAATTGGTGATATCCTAGACGAAGATCAATCTTTGAAAAGAATTTGGCTCCTTAATGGCTGGTCAAACAGGTCATCAATACGTGGCAATGGATACCTATTTTTGATGGTGACATGATTCAACTCCCGATAATCAATACAAAGTCGCATACTCCCATCTTTCTTCTTCACGAATAGAACGAAGCACCCCGAGGAGAAGTACTAGGGCCGAATAAAGCCATGTCTAACAATTCCTGCAGGTTGGGTCTTTAACTCACGAAGTTCAATAGAGCCATTCGATATGGGGCTTTGGAAATAGGTTTTGTCTTAGGGTTCAAGGTCGATACAAAATTCAATTTCACGCTATGGGGTAGGCCGAGAAGTTCTTCTGGGAATCGTCGGAAATTTATTAACAATAGAAATATCGTTCAAAACTGGCGTATTTTGTTTTAAATATGTGACATGAGCTAAGAAAGCTTGACATCCGTTTTTCAATAAGCGAATAGCTTTATGGCTTGAGATGAGTATGATTGATTTTAATGGTTTGGTCGTTTGAATTCGCATAATAGGTTGATTAGGAATATGAAAGCTAACAACCTTACGAAAACAATCAATTTTTGCATGATAAGTAGTTAACCAATCAATCCCTGTAATTACGTCAAATGCAAGTATTTTTAAT
Organism: Panax quinquefolius; assembly: GCA_020205615.1. Lineage (NCBI taxonomy): Eukaryota > Viridiplantae > Streptophyta > Magnoliopsida > Apiales > Araliaceae > Panax > Panax quinquefolius. Next base: position 117,287,153 of record CM035159.1, on the reverse strand, counting down.
GAAATAAGATCGACGGTAATGTGAAGGGTGCCGATTTGAACCAAACAAGACTTATAAACGATTGGATGTAATGAAGGTTTCTCCCAACGGAGTTTCATGAGATAAGTCAAAGTCTAATTTCTCCTGAGTCAAATTTAATCGATGAAAGCAAGTAGGATAAATAAAAGAATGGGTAGAACCCAGGTATCAAATAAAGTATAGACTTCATTAGAGTTTATGATAAGCTTACATTGATGACCTCATTCGGGTTCCTTGCTCTCTGGGAGAGTCCACAACAAACGCTCTCCCTTGCACCACTTCTAGGTTTTGACTTTTACGGAACGGCCTTTGGTGCCTCCATCCTAGTTGAATTTGTCTTGATGAACGACAAAATTGAGCTAAGTGACCTTCTCTTCCACAATTATAACATGCTTTGGACGGCATGCGCGATTGGGTGATGTGTCCTCTCCTCCGCATTTTTAAGCATATGATAGGTGGTCTTTCTCCTTCCTTAACAACGGGTCTTTGGTCTTGACGTCTTTCCATCATTGTTGAATCTCCTTTTCTTGAAATGTCCATTCTTATTGTTTTGTACACGATTACCACCGAAGTGGTTACCATATCTGGCCATTGATTCCCTCCACGCTTGTTGTCACCGCTTGATGACTACTCTCTCATTTGGTATTATAATTTTGTCATTTACTTTCTCTTTTTAGTTGCGTTGACTTCGTTATCGCGCTCCCACTAATCGAGCCCTATTTACAACATCTGAATACAAACACGGTTTATGAGAAATAAGATGTTGGCGTATCTCGCCTCTTCAAACCTCTTAAAAACCTTGGCGCCATTCTCTCTTCATTATCCACCAAGTGGGGCCTTGAAACCGTGATAACTCCGCAAATTTTGCCTCGTATTGCGACACGGTCATATTATTTTGTTCCAACTTGATAAACTCCACCTCCTTCATGTATGGCGAATACTTTCGGGAAAGTATTTGTCGTTGAAACAACTCTGGAACTTCTCCCAAGATATCTTGATGCAAAGAAGTTGAGTACGTTTCTGGATTCCAACCGATGTCTGCCTCTCCGCGCGCACATAAAGGCGGCAAAGGAACCTTTTGCTCCTCGGAGCATCCCAAGACATCAAATATCTTGTAATCTGCTTTATCCATGCTTCCGCCTGAAGTGGTTTTGGCTCTCCTTAAACTCCCGGTGGTCCCGGCTCCTTGAATTGTTTAGCGGTGACCCTTGAGAGAGTTTTCCGTGTTTCCACCTACGTTTTGGACAGAGTCGCTCTCGCTCTCATCTGTTGTTGCATAAATTACATAAAGCCTCACGAACATTTGATCATTCATCATTTGGTCGGTGTTGTTGTTTGCATGAGGATTATCGCCTTCTTCGATGCACATTATCCGATTATTGATATGTGGTGAATCAACGATCGCTCATGTGCTCCATTCTTATTCTCAACATTCTCGGATGTCATTTTCGATCATCTTGCCACATAACAAAAGGTTAATTGACGTATAACAATTTATCTCTATATTACGATGACCAATAAAATAAACATAAACTTAGGTAGAATCATACTAAGCGAAGGTATTCCCCGTCTCTCCCTCTCTAGTACTATTCTCACATATTAGCCGGGATCATATCCTAAGCTTTGATACCAACCGTGGCGCCCCAAAATTAGGTATACATCACCCATCTTGGGTAGTCGGATACATAGTATGAAATTTAAATACAACTTACTAACATAACTGTAGGTATAAATCTGACATAAACTGTGAGTTTGAATACAAATATTGTCTACTAGATATTATACAAACTCAAAAGGAGTCCTCATTATAATTATTGTCACACTATTTCACGAATAGTGAGGACTACTAATGCTATCCTCTCGGACCATTACTTCGTTCCCAGGCTAGTCCTAGCTATATTCTCATTTCACGAAGAGAACGGTGAAAGAAAGGGTGAGCTCAACTAGCTCGAAGAAATATTATGACTAAGATAATGCGAGAATAAATTATCATTAGCCTTCAACAATGTTAAACTAATAAAATATAATGAACATCAAGTTTAACTACGGTGAACATGCCGAATCCATTAAAAAATCATAAAAATAAAATCTACTATCTTTTATGATTTAAAAGGTTTTCATCAACATTATATATTTGAGACTCGACTTTAATAAATATTCCACATCATCGAATCACCCCGCACTTTTCTGACGAGGATATTCTTTAGTATCACGACCACAATTATTCATGCACTACGGGCCAAGAATAGTTGTGTATTAATTAATGGTCATGATCATGCCAACAATCGTCCATCATCGATGCACTACTACCCATGAGGATTTTTATCACATCATTTGTAACATTACGGTCATGATTACAATCATAAATCTCAGTCATAATCATACCAAGTCCATCTATGCCTTCTGATTACCACAGATGACTTTCAACATAATATAAACACGAGGATGATGACAATGATATAAGAATTCAATAAAACAAGTTCAAGAATTAATTTATCCGAGAAACCAATAACATCCAAATTGTCGGCGACATGATCTTTGTTTTTGTAGAGTAAAATTCAAGAATGATCGGAAGAATATTTCCATGAAAAGATCTTTGGATGAAACACAAATATCAAGGATATTCTTTACTAATTTCATGGAGTATAGAAGTTAAAGTTTTAACTTATTTGGGTATAATAAAGAATAGAATAACAAAAGAAATCACCATGCATGCGATAGAAACAGCACAGTGGAGTTATTCCAACAGAATAATAAATAATGGAACCCGGTCCCACGTAAAACGCATGACCGGATAGGATGTTCCAACAATAATAATAAAAAGCGGAACCGGTCCGGTGTAAAAAACACATATGTACGTGATGTTCCAACATGAATATATAAAGAGCGGAACCAGTCCTAGTGTAAAACACACGAATGGGATGTTCTAACGAGAATAATAGAAGAATGTCACCAAGTATAGGTAAATAATACAGATATCTGAGTTATTCCAATGAATAAATAAGAATGGAATAACATAAGGATTTCACCAAGTATAGGGTATGCCGCGTATACAGGTTATGTATAGTGTAAGACCCCAAAATTTTTAAATAAAAAGGAATTTCCTTTATTTATTATTTTGAAATAGTAAGGGTTGATTTGATTAATGTGGATAGTTAAGGGTTAAATACATGAAATATTTCAAAATAAGCAAGTGGTTATAAAATATTCATTATCGTCGGGAATATTAGTTTGGTGCGTGGAATATTAAATGCTTGTGGGGAATATTAAATGCGCAGTAGCGACCATGTGTGTGGGCCCATAACTGAAAAGCGATTGGATGAAGAAAAGCGACAAATATAAGTTGTTTAAAAATAACGGTAGTAGTTATTCACGATTAACTTATTGGAATACCCGGTGGTTAAAACATAATAATCTGCGTTGTTGACAGCGATGGCACTACGAGTATTGCACCAATTATTGATAAAGGCACTACTCAATAATGGTTACGATAATTCTTGTTCGATATTTTATTTTATTGAGTTAATAATTCTTTGCGTTGATATTTTATATTCTTTGTTGTTTCATAATTATCATTACGATATTTTTTCATTATCGAAGCAATAATTCATATTATCTGAATAATATTATTAGATAACATTATTGGCAATGTCTAGAAAGTTACATCTAAGGAGAGGTTTGGTCACCTAATTGCGGCAAAGATGAGAGAAATTCTTATTGGAAAGCCCCTCTTTCTGAGGAGGCTGCTGGTTGTCGATATTATGATTACTGTAATATTATTTGTGAATAATTAATTATTGATTTATATGATGAGGAAAATATTGATTTTATGTGGATATAGATGGAGAAAATTTTTAAAATGACAATTGTTGAAAATTAATATTTTATCTTTTACGATAAAATAATTCATTTAAATATATTATTTTAATAATATATTAATTGGTGATATTTTTACAACGAATGTGGGATATATGAGTATCTGAGGAGGAAGAGTATTTTTGTTGCAATAAATGTTTAAAACATGTTAAACATGTCGGTGGACCCCATTTATTGACCGAAATTTGATTATAGCTTTTGTAAAATCGCCCGTTTGTGGATTTCGGTCAATTTACATTTGGAATTTGGAAAAACTTTCTTCTACAAAGTTGTAGAGAATTGAATTTCCTATAAAAACTCATGAGATTCAAATTTTCGATGAAAGGGCTATTTATTATGAATTATTGAAGTTACGAAGCTCAAAATAATTGATTTTTGTAAGTTTTAATTATTTATTTTATGAAAACGTTTTTTATCATTTCTTTCTAGAAGGTTGGCATGTGGGAAATGTTGGGATCTGATTTCCAAAGAGGCGTAGAAATTTATTAATAATATATATTTTATTAAATTTTACGCTTTGGTGTTCTAAGCGTTTTCTATAAATAGGGTCTTAGGTTAGAATTGAAAATCACACACGAAGCTGAAGTTTTTCTCTCTCTATATTATCGGCGTATTCTTGTGAGTATTTTGAGTATACTTTGAGTATTGCTATCTGGTTGCAAGTCAAAGTCATAGCCTTTATATCAAATGTTTCAATAAAAATCTTGATCTTTTCGAGGAAGGGATGTTATTTTCTTCTCGAATGATATTATTTCTTCAATATCATTATCTTTGAAATGTTGATCTGAAGTTTTTATCAAATTTGGAACTTTTTTCATATATGGGGTTACTATTCATGAGTTCTTATTCATGAGTTCTTATTCATGAGTTACTATTCACGAGTTCTTATTCAATGAGTTCTTTATTCACGAGTTACTATTCACGAAAGTACTATTCATGAAAGCGTGAAGATGTTTTTTGTGGAATTTCTATCTTTTGGTGTGAGATTCTTATTCACGTTATCAAGACTTTATTCACGTATCTGATCTTATTCATTCAAAAATAAAATTTCTTCTTTTTTAGTCAAAACATCTATTACGGATACTAACTTTGATTGTATCCATGTTTTGATCATTCTTGAATTTTACACCACTATGATTATTTTTGAGGTATTTTTGGGCGTGGATAAAACCAAAATGCGAATCCTTAATCCTTAATCCTTGTCATTTTGTTTCCTTTGGATTCGTTTCTTTAAAAAAAATATTTTCATCATCCTCGGTCTTAAATGATGATATTATGGAATATCTTTGGCACATGTAGTGCAAAGATGAATGATTTCTTAAGAATATCTTTGGCACATAGTGCAAAGATGAATGATTTCTGAAGAATATATTTGGCTAGTAGTGCAAAGATGAGCAGTGTTTAAATGAACATGACCCGGTGATGAATATCTTTGGCTGTAGTGCAAAGATGAATATTTGATTCGGATGTATATTGATTGATGTTACGAGGGATAAAAGATGAGCGATGAACTTTTAAATTCATACATAGAAGATAGTAGTTTGCATTCTCTACTTAACTCTTCTAATGAATTATTATTTCATTGCGAATATTGATTTAAAATTTGTTGTCTATTGTATTACTATTAGATTTTTCCTGTTGAAGACTAACGATAATTTGTTGTATATTATCTTAGTCATAATATTCTTCTTGAGCTAGTTGAGCTCACCCTTTTCCTTTTTGTTCCATTTTTCTCGGGAGGCGAGAATATAAGCGAGTGCAGTCGGGGGTATGGAATGAAGGTTTTAGAAAGGATTGTTTAGTAGTCCTCACCATTTTTGTAAAATAATGTATCGATAAATGTGATGAGGATTTATTTGAGTATAGATATTGTCTAGAAGATAATATTTGTATTCAAACTCACAGTTTCTTGTTGTAATAATAAAGTTGTAGTTGTTTACGTACCATGTATTGACACTTCGAGAATAGGTGATGTATACCTATTTTGGGGCGTCATGATTGGTATCGAGCTTAGGGATATGATCTCTGGCGGAGATCGGGGAATAGAACTAGGAGGAGAGGCGAGTAAATCCTTATTAGTGTGTCCTACTAAGCTTATTTGTTAGTTAGTCGATATATAGGGATATTATGTGATATATTGATTTCCTTAATTAACCCTTGTTTTATGGCGATATTTGAGAATGTCGTGAGAATATTAACAATGGAAATGAGGCCAGTGGAGATGCTGTACTCTCACCAGCGAGGAGAGCGTCAAGTGGTGGCAATGTTCCTCTGTGAACAACACCATTGAAGCGATGATGAGCGAGGGGATGTTTAGAAGTTTTTGCGATTCATGCAAAATCGAGGCGAGAGACTTCGTGTTCAAAATCTGAGGAGAAATGATAGCAATTCACGGGTTGTCACGACCCAAGCGATTCGAAGAGTTGGGACCACGAATTTAAGGAAAGCGGATCCGATCATGGCGGAAACATGGGTCAAACAAATTACCAAGATATTCGATGTCTTGGGATGCGGAGAGAAACGAAGGTTCCATTCGCCACCTTTATAAAAAATGGCGAAGCGGACTCTTGGTGGGAGTCATGAAGCGTACCCATCCAATACGCTTCGGCATGTCTTGGGAGGCGTTTGAAGCTATTTAATGACAAATACTTTCACGAAAGTGTTAAATCGTATGAAGGAAGTGGAGTTCATCAGATTGGAACAAAACAACATGGCGGTGTCTCGATGCGAGGCAAAGTTTGCGAGTTATCGAGTTTGCACCTCATTTGGTGGAGAATGAGGAGCGTGTATGGCCAGCGGATGTTTCTTAGAGGTTTGAAACCCGGCATCGTCGATATCTCATTTCTCATAAATTTTCTCTTTATTCGGATGTTGTAAGCGAGGGCTCAATTATTAGGCGAGATAACGAGTCTGATCAACCGAGGACCCTGACCGGGATCGTATCGAGAGATAGCGATCAGCGAATAATGATAACCTGCGGAGAAAAGCAGCAGATGAATGAAAAATGGTAACCACTCTGGTGGTAATCATAGCCGTGAAAATAGAAGAAGCGAGTCGGGAGGAGATTTTAAAAGAGGAGATTTAACAGCGACCATGTGAAGATGGCGATCTTGGCGAATAAGCGGTTCTAAGGGAGGAAACGACCACCCGGTCGTATCTACAAATCACGGAAAAGAGGACATATCGGTCAAAGCGCCCTGACAGTTCAAGGTATGCTATAATTGTGGAAAGGAAGGACATATCGCTCGAGATTATGCGATGCGAAACCTAGTTCAATGAGGACGGTGACTCAAAAGATATCCCGAGAAAAGTCAAAATCAACGATTAGGGAAGGCGTTTGTTGTATTGAGTCATAATCACGAGAACCCAAGCGAGGTGATCACGGGTAAGTATTTATAAATTCTTGCGAAGTTTATACCTTACTTGATCTGGGTGCTACCCATTCATTTATCTCTCCTGCATGTGCTCAGCGTTTAAACTTGACTCAGGAGAAATTAGACTTTGACTATCTGTGGAAACTCCGTTAGGAAAACTTTCATCACATCCACTTTGTTTATAAATCTTGTTTGATTCAAGTTGGCACCATTACCTTACACCATTGACCTTATCTCTTTAAAGATACTTGCTTTTGATGTGATTTTAGGGATTGATTGGTTAACTACTCATCATGCCAAAATTGATTGTTTTAAATAAGGTTGTTAGTTTTCATATTCTAACTTGACTGTTATGCAATTCAACAACTAAACCATTAAAATCGATCAACATCATATCTAATCATAAAGCTATTCGTTTATTAAAAAGCGGATGTCAAGCTTTCTTAGCCCATGTTATGGATTTGAATAAAGACACGTCAAATTTGAATAATATTCTGTTGTTATTGACTTTCTGGCGTATTTCTAGAAGAACTTCCGGTCTACCCCCGAGCGTGAAGTTGAATTCTTTATTGATCTTGAACACGGTACAAAGCCCATTTCTAAAACCCCATATCGAATGGCTCTATTGAACTTCAGAGTTAAAGGTCCAACTATGAGGAATTGTTGGACATCGGTTTCGATTAAATCTGAAGTACATCTCCTTGGGGTGCTCTGTTTTATTTGTAAAGAAGAAAGAGCGGGGTATGCGACTTTATTATTGACTATCGGGAATTGAACCATGTCACCATCAAGAATAGGTATCCTCTACCTCGTATTGATGACTTGTTTGACCCGATTCAAGAGACACAATTCTTTTCAAAAATCGATCTTAGTTACGGATATCATCGGTGAAGATTAGGCGAGGATATTCAAAGCGCCTTGAACTTCGGTATGGGCATTATGAATTCTTAGTCATGTCTTTTCGGACTAACTAATGCTCTGCTTGACTTTCATGGATATGATGAGCCAGTATTCAAGGAATATTTGGATCGATTCGTTGTTGTCTTTATTGATGACATCCTCGTATATTCAAAAGTAGTGAAGATCATGAGCACCATTTGGTATTTGGTACTCGAAAGGCTTCGTGAAAACCAACTATATGCCAAATTGAAGAAATCGAGTTACGGCGAGGAAGTAGCATTCCTTGAGCGCGTGGTGTCAAAACATGGAGTATCTGTTGATCGGTGAAGATTGAAGCAATCTGAAAGTTAGAACAACCGAAGTCGGTGGTAAAATCGTAGCTTTTTGGGCTTAAATTTGGTTATTATCGGAGATTAAGTGGAAGGGTTTTCTCGAATCGCTACTCCATTAACTTCGGCTAACTTCGGAAGGATACAAAATTCGTTTGGAAGCGAAGAATGCGAGAAAAGTTTCCAAGAGCTTAAGAGGAGACTTATTTGGCACACTTCTAACAATACCATCTGGTTCGGATGGATTTGTTATCTCTGTGATGCTTGAGCAAAGGGTTAGGATGTGTTCTCATGCAGCGTGGGAAAGTCATAGCCTATGCCTCGCGACAACTTAAAGAGTATGAGAGGAATTATCCTACTCATGATCTAGAGTTAGCGGCCCGATCGTTTTCATGCTAAAAATATGGAGCTATCTATATGGGGAGAAAGTGGAGATATATTCGGACCATAAAAAGCCTTAAATATTTCTTCACTCAAAAAAAACTCGACATGCGGCGGCGACGTTGGCTCGAGCTATTGAAGACTACGACCACACTATTCAATACCATCTTGGTAAAAGCGAGCGTGGTAGGCGGCGCGTTGAGTAGAAGATCATATCTTGAGGAGCGAGTGCGATGATGTCAAGTATCGCGTAGAACCAACTTTAATAGAAAAAGTTAAGGTTGCTCGAGCCAATTGGCCGGGTGATCATTATGAAGAAGAAAAGTACAAGAAGGAGCTATTCGGCGAGAATTGATGAAGAAGGAATACTTGAGTCCACTCTAGACTTTGTGTTCTAACGACTCGATTTGAAGTACAAGATTATGATGGAGGCACCAATACGCCATTTGCAATCCATCACGGAAGTACTAAAATGTATCGTGATCTTGACATACATTTTGGTGGAACAATATGAAGAGAGAGATTGCAAAGTTTATCTCGATGTGTTTAACTTGCCGGCGTGTAAAGGCGGACATCTTGTACCTAAGGGTCCGTTGCAACCACTTGAGATTCCGGAATGGAAGTGGGAACACATTACTATGGATTTAGTTCTGGGTCTTCTACGGTTTCTCAAGGCATCAATGCTATTTGGGTTATTGTTGATAGATTAACCAAGTCTGCTCATTTCTTGCCGAAACTGGGAGACTTATTCCCTTGAGCGTCTTGCTAGTATATGCGTGAATGAGATTGTGAGGTTGCATGGCATGCTGTATCCATAGTTTGGGATCGTGACCCAAGATTCACTTCAAGATTTTGGGTTAGCTTGCAAAAAGCTATGAGCGCAGTTTGCGATTTAGTTGACATACCATCCCCAAAGCAGACGGACAATCGAGAGGACTATTCAAACTCTTGAAGATCTATTAAGACTACGTGTCCTGAGACTTCAGGGGTAGTTGGGATAAGTATTTACCATTGGTGGAATTCTCCTACAACAAGCGATTATCGAGCAAGTATAGGTGTGGCTCCATTGAAGCATTATATGGGCGAAAATGTCGTTCTCCGATATGTTGGGATGAGGTGGGTGAAGCAACATTGTTGGGACCCGAGTTAAATACGTATGACTACCGAAAAGATCCAAATGATTAAATAAGCGTATACAAGCGGCACAAAGATCGACAAAAGAGTTATCACGGATCTTCATCGAAGGGCGTGGAATTTAATGTAGGGGGATCATGTATTGTTGCGAGTTGCTCCATGGAAGGGAGTTACAAGATTTGGGAAGAGAGAAAGCTCGATCCACGATTTATTGGTCCATTTCAAATTCTTGAGGTAGTAGAAATGTAGCTATAGACTTGCGTTACCTCAAAGTATGTCTACGTGTTCATAATGTGTTTCACATATCATACTTAAGTAAATATATGTGAAAGACCCGAACCATGTTATTGAGTTAGAACCAGGACGAGATAGCCAGAAGACTTAACGTATGAGGAGGTACTGTCAAGATCTTGGATAGGAAGGAGCATGTCCTACGCGTGAAAAGGTCATACCACAAGTTAAAGTTTTGTGGAGGAATCATGCTTATAGAGGAAATGACACGGGAATTGGAAAGCGGAAATGAAAGCGAGTATCCTCACCTTTTGAAAACACCGAATGCGTCGTCGATTTAGAGGGCCGAAATTTCATAAGGAGGAGGTTGTAAGACCCCAAAATTTTTTTAAATAAAAGGAATTTCCTTTATTTATTATTTTGAAATAGTAAGGGTTGATTTGATTAATGTGGATAGTTAAGGGTTAAATACATAAATATTTCAAAATAAGCAGTGGTTATAAAATATTCATTATCGTCGGGGAATATTCGTTTGGTCGTGGAATATTCGTCTTTGTGTGGGAAATATTAAATGCGACGGCAATGCGACCATGTGTAGGCCCATGTGAAAGCGATTGGATGAAGAAAGCGACAAATATAAGTTGTTTAAAAATAACGGCGTAGTTATTCTGAATTAACTTGTTGGAATACCCGGTGGTTAAAACACATAATAATACGGCGTTGTTGCGCGGTAGCACGGTATTGCACCAATTATTGAAATTACGTAAAGGCACTACTCAATAATGGTTACGATAATTCTTTATTCGATATTTTATTTTATTGAGTTAATAATTCTTTGCGTTGATATTTTATATTCTTTGTTGTTTGAATAATTGTCATTACGGTATTTTTCATTATCGAAGCAATAATTCATATTATCTGAATAATATTATTAGATAACATTATTGGCAATGTCTAGAAAGTTACATCTAAGGAGAGGTTTGGTCACCTAATTGCGCGGCCAGATGAGGAGAAATTCTTATTGGAAAGCCCTTCTCTGAGGAAGCTATGCGGTTGTCGATATTATGATTACGTAATATTATTTGTGAATAATTAATTATTGATTTATATGATGAGGAAAATATTGATTTTATGTGGATATAGATGGAGAAAATTTTTAAAATGACAATTGTTGAAAATTAATATTTTATCTTTTACGATAAAATAATTCATTTAAATATATTATTTTAATAATATATTAATTGTGATATTTTACAACGAATGTGGGATATATGAGTATCTGAGGAGGAAGAGTATTTTTTTTGCAATAAATGTTTAAAACATGTTAAACATGTCGGTTGGACCCCATTTATTGGTTGAAATTTGATTATAGCACATTGTAAAATCGCCCGTTTGTGGATTTGGTCAATTTTACTATTTGGAATTTGGAAAAACTTTCTTCTACAAAGTTGTAGAAATTGAATTTCCTATAAAAACTCATGAGATTCAATTTTTCGATGAAAGGGCTATTTATTATGAATTATTGAAGTTACAAGCTCAAAAAATAATTGATTTTTGTAAGTTTTAATTATTTATTTTATGAAAAACGTTTTTATCATTTCTTTCTAGAAGGTTGGCATGTGGGAAATGTTGGGATCTGATTTCCAAAGAGGCGTAGAAATTTATTAATAATAATATATTTTATTAAATTTTACTGCTTTGGTGTTCTAAGCGTTTTCTATAAATAGGTGCTTAGGTTAGGTTTGAAAATCACACGAAAACTGAAGTTTTCTCTCTATATATTATCGGCGTATTCTTGTGAGTATTTTGAGTATACTTTGAGTATTGCTGCTATACTGATGCAAGTCCAAGTCATAGCTTTATATCCAGGTGTTTAATTTAAAAGTCTTGATCTTTCGAGGAAAGGGATGTTATTTTCTTCTCGAATGATATTATTTCTTGAATATCATTATCTTTGAAATGTTGATCTGAAGTTTTATCAAATTTGGAACTTTTTCATGTCGGGTTACTATTCATGAGTTACTATTCATGAGTTCTTATTCATGAGTTCTTATTCACGATTCTTATTCATGAATGAGTTCTTATTCACGATTCTTATTCACGAGTACTATTCATGAAGCGTGAAGATGTTTTTTGTGGAATTTCTATCTTTTGGTGTCGAGTTACTATATTCACGTATCTGGCCTTATTCACGTATCTGATACTTATTCATTCAGAAAAATAAAATTTCTTCTTTTAAATCTAAAACATCTATTCGGATACTAACTTTCTGATTGTATCCATGTTTTGATCATTCTTGAATTTTACACCACTATGATTATTTTTTTTGAGGTATTTTTGGGCGTGGATAAAACCAAGTGCGAATCCTTAATCCTTAATCCTTGTCATTTTGTTTCCTTTGGATTCGTTTCTTTAAAAAAAAATATTTTCATCATCCTCGGTCTTAAATGATGATATTATGGAATATCTTTGGCTTTCAGTAGTGCAAAGATGAATGATTTCTTAAGAATATCTTTGGCACGTAGTGCAAAGATGAATGATTTCAAGAATATATTTGGCACAGAGTGCAAAGATGAACAGTGTTTAAATGAACATGACCAATCGATGAATATCTTTGGCTGTAGTAGCAAAGATGAATATTTGATTCGGATGTATATTGATTGATGTTACGAGGGATAAAAGATAGAGCGATGAACTTTTAAATTCATACATAGAAGATAGTAGTTTGCATTCTCTACTTAACTCTTCTAATGAATTATTATTTCATTCTTGCGAATATTGATTTAAAATTTGTTGTCTATTGTATTCTATTAGATTTTTCCTGTTGAAGACTAACGATAATTTGTTGTATATTATCTTAGTCATAATATTCTTTCTTGAGCTAGTTGAGCTCACCCTTTTCCTTTTGTTCCATTTTTCTCGGGAGGCGAGAATATAAGCGAGTACAGTCGGGTATGGAATGAAGGTTTTAGAAAGGATTGTTTAGTAGTCCTCACCATTTTGTAAAATAATGTATCAATAAATGTGATGAGGATTTATTTGAGTATAGATATTATACAGAAGATAATATTTGTATTCAAACTCACGAGTTTTCTTGTTGTAATAATAAAGTTGTAGTTGTTTACATACCATGTATTGACAACTCGGAATAGGTGATGTATACCTATTTTGGGGCGTCACATATAGGGTATGCCACTTTTACTGAGTTATTCCAATGAATAATAAAGAATGGAATAATGAAGTTCTCTTCATGAATAAGAAAGAATAACACCCCTTACAAGTACAACAAATAATATTCCTACCTTAGAAGAACCGAATATTGGAAAAGTGAAGTAGCGAATACTTTTCTTCTTTCTCTATATAGTTTCTCTCTCAGAGTTTCAAAGAATTAAAGAAAATAATGAAGGAATCGACTTTCTATTTATAGAAAAAGCGAGGGTGGCTCTTTGGTCTTAACGAAGGGTCAAAATGACTCTTGGTAATATCAAGAGACAACTACTATTTCATGAAGGGTAATTAACCCTTGGAACAATCAAGAAGCGAGCTAACTCTTGGTAATATCAAGGGACAACTACTATTTGCGAAGGGGTAATTACTATCGATTTAAGGTAATTACTATTGAAGAAGGTAATTACTATTGACGAAGGTAATACTATCTGAAGGTAAATACTATCGAAGGTAATTACTATCGACGAAGGTAATTACTATTCACAAAGGTAATTACTATTCACAAAGGTAATTACTATCTTACGAACTCTTAGATGATGACATATGGGCCCCCATAAAATAATCAAACTTACCACAAACGTCTCATAATGCACTCTTTATATACATCAAGGATTGAATAAATATTACCACAAATTATTTTATTTTAATCAACCCATTTTAATCTTTCAACAATTATTAATCATTTATAACTTGTCGTCTCAATTAATAATATAACATATTATACAGATGATACTATGATAATAATTGAATCAATAATATAAGAGATATGATGCACGTGAATTATCATGTGAATAATTGAGTATAGCTAAGTGACTTCTCACGTAAGCATCAATAATCAATACCATGTCTTTCTATGCAACCACGCCAGACATCGCTTGTACTTTTACCACCGGGTAGTTCAACGCTTTTAACGGTAACACCTCCGCCGTTATTTTTATAGAAAGATAATTTTGTCGCTTTCTAACTACTTACAATACTTCCGTTAATGAGGGTCCACTAATGATTGAGCCATCGTATCGAATATTCCCCGACAAAAGAATATTCCCCACCAAACGAATATTTTATAACAACTTGCTTACTTTGCAAAATTTATAAATATTACCCACAACTATAACATTATATCAAATTTATTCCATAATATTCAAAAATAATATTTATAGAAAATTCATCTTTATTTATAAAAGCTGGGGTCTTACAACAATATTCATACTCAAATTATTATAATGTCATATAAAGTACAACATCAAATATTTCAAGTCTCCAAAGGGGCACGAGAAGATTTATGTCCTCCTCATTCTAATAGAGTGCATTTTTGACGCTTCCATAGTTGGGTTCTCATCACCATATTGTTGTTCACCAAAATCAATTATTAAGTGACATATAATATACGACACACCCATCTTAGGTCCTTAATACAATTATATATTGCATGTCATGCAATTTTATAATGTATTGAGAAACTTCTACAGTCTCGGACCATCACACAATTACCCTGTTATACTAGCTCGACCTAGCTACACTCTTAATACATGTAATGAATGGTGAAGCTAAAGGGTGAGCACAAATAGCCCAGTAAAGAATGTAATGACTAAGATAATTAATTTATCAATAGCCTTCATCAGATATTTAGAACATATGGTAGATAATAAAAGTTTTCAACCATAATTGCAGCGGAATCAACAATCCATTAGAAGAGTCAAGTAGAACATAATGTCTACTATTTCCTCCAAATTAAAAGTCCATCATTAATATTTAATTCCTGTAATAACCATCAGCAGTTATTTGTTGTACCTAAGATAAAGAGAACTTTCATCACCTGTCTTCACCTGAACCACTAAAGATTATAGTTAAATTTATAATTCATATTTATAATCATGTAATTCAACAGTTTCTCCTTGCCACAAAGACTTAATAGAACGTTTACTCAATATCCTTACCCCAAAGGCTAAAGAAATTCAAATATAATAACAATGATCATACCAATCAGTTATCTATCTTTGCACTATCTTTGCACTACGGGCCAAAGATATTCACCTATAAAACCAATGGTCATGATCATACCAATCAATTGTCTGTCAGTGCACTACGGCCAAAGACATTTAACTGTAAAACCAATGGTCATGATCTTGCCAATCACATCATCATATTATCCATGCACTACGGGCCAAGGATATTCGTTAGTATCACCAGTGGTCATGATCATATCATACACATGTCCATCTTTACTGCTACTGCCTGAAGCTATTAATCAATCAGTTAAATTTGCATGTAAATCAAAGATATTCAACTGTAAAATCAATAATCAACAGTCCATCTTTACACGTAATGTAACGTCCCAAAATAGGTATACATCACCCATTCTGGGTCGCCAGATATACGGTATAAAACTTAAATATAAACTTCATTTATACAATACGACAAAATGTAGCTGAGAGTTTTAACACGAATATTGTCTCATAGACAATATCCAAACTTAAATGGAGTCCTCATTACATTTATTATCACACTATTTTATAAAATAGTGAGGACTACTATAGTCACCATCTCGAACCATTACTACGTTCCCCAGCTAGTCCCAGCTATATTCTCATTTCCTGAATATAACAATGAAAGAAAAGGGTGAGCTCAACTAGCCCAGTAAAGAGTATTATGACTAAGATAATGTAAAATAAATTATCGTTAGTCCTCAACAGGGAAAAATTTGATAGAATATAATAGACAACAAGTTTTAGATCATTAACTGCAGCTTCAATAATCCATTCAAGTGAAGCATGATATCTACTATCTTTTATGATTTAAAAGTTTATCATCAATTTTATTGCTGAGACTCAACTAAATAATCCACATCACTGAATTATCCACGCACTACGGGCCAATAATATTCGTTATTATCACCAATGGTCACGATCATGCCAAACAACAGTTCATCTGTGCACCCTTGGCCGAAGAGAACCCATAATCATGATTATACTAATAATTGTCCATCAATGTACTACGGGCCAATGCGGACTTTTACCACATCATTTGTAATATTACAGGTCATGATTATAATGAATAATTTATAGTCATAATCATACCAAACAACAGTCCATCTAGGGCCAAATATGACTTTCATCAGAATATATGCATGAGAATGATGATAATAATATAAAAAAATTCAATCAAACGAGATCAATGATAAATATTAAAGATTTATAATTCAATTTATCCAGAGTTCAAGAATGTCCAAATTGTCAACATGATACTTCTTTGTGGAGTAAAAGTTAAGAATAATATTCATGTATCAAAAATAATTTGAACAAAAAAGAAATTAATTTTTCGGGTGAATAGTACCCGGGTGAATAGTACCCCGTGAATAGTATTTCGTGAATAGTGTCATATGTATAAATAGTACCATACGTATGAATAGTGTCGTACGTATGAATAGTGTCGTATATATGAATAGTACTTCGGCATGAAAAGCTTAAAATTTAACAAGAATGTTCAGAAAAATATTATTGTGAAACGATACTCGTTGAAGCACAAATTTCAATGATATTCTACTAATTTCAAAGATTATAGAAGTAATACTTACCATAGTAAGTTTAGATTTAAGAATATGAAAAGAAATAATACCCCTTACCTTAGTAGAAGACTGAATACTGCAATAGTGAAATAACAGAATACTATTCTTCTTGCCCTCTATAGTTTTTCTCTCTACCGATACTCTTCTGAGTCTTAGTAAATTGGTGAGAATGAAAGAAGAATTAAGCTTTTATTTATAGAAGAATGGACTAAATAGTAACTGATTCACGAATGGTCCAGATTGATTTACTATTAAGACAGACGGTCCATATTTATTCACTATTAAACCTTAAAGTAACGATTCATACTGAGTTACTATTAAAACTTTAAACCAGCGATCTATATTGATTTACTATTAAAACTTCAATCAACGGTCTGAAAAATTAGCACATCTCCTCATGGAATAATAAGTCAAACTTATAACAAACCCATTTATTTATATCAAAAATTAAATAAATATTTACCACAAATCACTTATCTTTAATCAACACATTTTTAATCTTTCAACAATTATTCATCATTTAATATTATACCTCACAATATTAACAACCAGATTGTTCCCAAGAAAGAGGGGAATTTTTTATAAAGATTTCTCCTTATTGGCGCGCAATTAGATGACCAAACCCCTTTTATCGACAGAACTTTCTAGACATTATCAATAATGCAAATAATAATATGAATAACTGTGTCGTCTTAATTATTGATTTAATAAAATAAAATATTTTGCAGATAATACTGACACTAATTGAATCAATAATATGAGATAATATACAGCAACTACTGTAGCAATTATTGAATAAAATTGAGTGACTTCTTACGTAAGCATCAATAATCAGAGATACTGTGCAATACCGCATGCTACTATGCAACAACGTGTATTATTGTTCTTTTATCACCGAATATTTTAACAGTTAACGGTAAAAGTTTTGTCGTTATTTCGTTATGGGGTCCATCAATTATTATGTTGTCGTACGGATATTCCCCAAGAAAGAATATTCGTCAACCAAACGAATATTTCCCGACACAACGAATATTTTATATTAACTTGCTTACTTTGTAAATTTTTCACATATCACCCTTAACTTTTTATCAATTTAACCATTTACTGAATAGAATAATAATTATAAGAAAATTAAATACTTTCATTTTATAAAATTCGAGGTCTTACAATCTCCCCTCTTTATAAAATTTCGTCCCCGAAATTTACGTACGTACCTGGTATGTCGAAGAGGTAAGTATACCTTGATTTTATTTCAGATTTTAACTCTTGAGGTATAAACCTTGAGCGTAGAATATGTTTCTTCTTATCCAATATTTTAACATGTATCTTGTGAGACCTTGAATTTTATGAAATGAAAGTATTTAATTTTCTTATAATTATTCTATTTAGTAAATGGTTAAATTGATAAAAGGTTAAAGTTAAGGGTGATATGTGAATTTTTTTAAAGTAAGCAAGTTGTCATAAAATAATCTATGATATAAAAGTATAGTAATGCTGGCGTGGTTGCATAAGAGCACACGGTATTGATTATTGATGCTTACGTGAGAAATCACTCAGTTATACTCAATTATTGCTATAGTAATTGTTTGCATCATATCTCTCATATTATTGATTCATTTATTATCACACAATCATCATCCGTCATATAATATGTTATATTATTAAATCAATAATTGAGACGACAAATATGACGCCCCCAAAACAGGTATACATCAACCATCTTGAGTCGCCAAATACTTGGTACAAAATTCAAATAAAACTTAATTATACAACAGTCGTGAAAAATATGACAAAACATAGTTGAGAGTTTAAACAAGAATATTGTCATCTAGACAATATCCACACTCAATGGTGTCCTCATTACAATTATTATCACATTATTCCGTAGAATAGTGAGGACTACTAAAGCCATTTATCCTGGACCATTACTCCATTCCCGACTAAATCCCAAATATATTCTCATTTCCTAAAGAGAACAATGAAAGAAAGGGTGAGCTCAACTAGCCCAATAAGAAATATTATGACTAAGATAATGCGAATAAATTATCCTTAGCCTTCAACAAAGATAACAACCGATAGAATACAATGACAACAAGTTTTAGATCAACAATCGCAATGTGAAATAAGCAATCCATTAGAAGAGTCAAGTAGAGCATAAAATCTACTATCTTCTATGATTTAAAAAGTTTTTCATCAACTTTATCATTTGAGACTCACGACAATAAATAAAATCGAATCATCCCTGCACCACGGCCAAGGATATTCATGTAATCATCAATGGTCATGAATATACCGAAAAATTCTTAGTTATAATCATACCAACAACTGTCCATCAATGAACTACAGGCCAATGAGAACTTTTACCACATCATTTGTTACATTACGGTTATGATTATACCGAATAATCTCTGGTCATAATCATACCAAGTCCATCTATGCACGCAAGCCAAAGATGACTTTCATCACAATATAAACATGAGGATGATGACAATTATATAAGAAATAATCAGCCGAAATCAAATCAAACGAAATCAAAGATAAATATTAAAGACTTTAAATTTATCAAGAGTTCAAAAAATATCCAAATTGTCAATATGATACTGCTTTGTGGAGTAAAATTCAAGAATAATATTCATGTACCAAAAATAATTTAGATGAAAAGAATATATTTTTCGGAAAAATAGTACCAAGTGAATAATACTTGAGGAATAGTACCTCGACATGAAAAGTACCCCAAATACCCGAAAGAATGATACTAAAGTGAATAGTAATTGGGTGAATAGTAACTCGTGAATAGTAACTTTCGTGAATAGTACTCAAGACATAAAAAGTGTCCCTAATACTTTGTGAATAATACTAGAGTGAATAAGAACTTAGTGAATAGTAACTCATAATGAAAAAATACCAAAAAAACTGATATTTCATGACGAGTACAAAAGAAATGATATCCCAGATGAGTATAATAGAATATACGAAACTACAAATGGATTTTCACCCGCCATGCAGTAATCCACGTAGACAGATCATTTCGACAATTTAATAAAGAATGAATACAAAGGATCATTCACCATGCATGAGG
Source organism: Panax quinquefolius (assembly GCA_020205615.1). Taxonomy (NCBI): domain Eukaryota; kingdom Viridiplantae; phylum Streptophyta; class Magnoliopsida; order Apiales; family Araliaceae; genus Panax; species Panax quinquefolius. The sequence continues at coordinate 117,267,038 of CM035159.1, read as the reverse complement.
TAATCCACATAGATAGGTTATCCCAACAGAATAATAAAGAATGGAATAATAGAAGAATTCACCATACATGTGATAGATCGCATGATATGTGTTATTCCCAATGTAATAATAAAGAATGAAATCAAAGTTATGCGAATCCGTATCAGACAGACGGGATATTCAATGAGAATAATAAAGAATGGAACCAGTCATGCGTAATCAAGACAAACAGGATATTCCAATGTAATAATAAAGAATGGAACCAAAGCCAAGCATAATCCATGCAGACGCATGATATTCCAAATGTAATAATAAAGAATGGAATAACAGAAGAATTTCACCATGTATGCGGTACTTCGCATAAACAGGTTATAATAATAAAGAATGGAATAACAACCCTTACGAGTATTGAAAGAAAATAACTCTCTTCATAAATATGAAAGAATAATAACCCTTACCTCAAAAGAAGACTGGATACTGGAATAGTGAGGTAGCAGACTTCTCTTCTTCTTTCTCTCTATAATAATTGCTTTTGTTACACTTAGTGAACTGGTGAAAAATAATGAAGGAATAAGCTTCTATTTATAGGAAAATATAGTTTCAATAATTGCACATTTTGGGGCTCGAAATATTACAGTATAATACCTCCCTCTTTTCCTTCATTTTTAATTTAGTCCTTCAAGTATTATCAAACTTGCATCATCTTCCCTAATAGTAAATCATGTTAATCAATAGTAAATCATGTGAATCAATAGTTTTAGACATGTGAAAATACGAATTACAGTATAGTACCTCCATCTATACCTCCATTTTTAACTTAGTCATGCAAGTATTATCAATCTTGCACCAACTCCCCTAATAGTAAATGAATGTGAATCAATAGTACACACATGTGAACAAATAGTTATAATCATATGAATTAATAGCAATTAATTGCTCATTTATCTGGTTAATTACCCTATTGGTCAATATAACCTACAGACATCAATTATTATCGAAATAAATGTTAATTTTCACAAACACTAATAATTCCAACACAATGAAACTATCAATTTCATCTTTAATCAAAACGAACTTATTCATCATTAATATTATAACTCATAATATTTAACAACGGTCGTTCCCGAAAAGAGGCTTTCAGATAAGGATTTCTCCTTATTAGCGCCGCATTAGGTGACCAAACATCTCCTCGATGAACTTATGACATTGTCAATATTGCAAATAATAATATGAATAACTTTGATGTCTCAATTATTGATTTAATAATATAACATATTATGCGCAGATGATATTGTGACAATAATTGAATCAATAATATGAGAGATATGATGCACGTGATTCATGTAGCAATAATTGAGTATAACCGAGTGACTTCTTACGTAAGCATTAATAATCAATACCGTGTACTTACTATGCAATCACGCCGTATTACGTCGCTTTCTAACTACGACAATACTTTCGTTATAAGGTCCACCAATAATTGTCAGTCGTCGTCATTTAATATTCCCCGACAAAAAGAATATTCCCCACCAAACGAATATTTTATAACAACAGATACTTTGCAAAATTTATAAATATTACCCACAACTATAACATTATATCAAATCCACACCATAATATTCAAAAAAATATTTCAAGAAATTTAAATCTTTATTCATAAAATTTGGGGTCTCACAGCAAAGTTATTTATATTATTATTTATAATATTGACAATGTCTAGAAGTTCTGTCAAGGAGAGGTTTGGTCACCTAATTGCGCGCCAATAAGGAGAAATTTTTATCGGAAATCCCCCTCTTTCCTAGGAACAACCTGGTTGTTAAATATTGTGCGTTATAATATTAATGATGAATAAGTTCGTGTTGATTAAGAATGAAATTGATTATTCCATTGTGTGGGAATTATTAGTGTTAGTGGAAATAGACATTTATTTCGATAATAATTGATGTCTGGAGGTTTTATTAACCAATCGGGTAATTCACCGGATAAATGAGCAATTAATTGCTATTAATTCACATGCTTATAACTATGTGTTCACATGTGTGTACTATTGATTCACATGATTTACTATTAGGGGAGTTGGTGCAAGATTGATAATATTTGCATGACTAAATTAAAAATGGAGGTATATATGAAGGTACTATACTGTAATTGTTTTTTTCACATGATTAGAACTATTGAGTCATATGATTTACTATTGATTCACATGGTTTACTATTAGGGGAGGTGGTGCAAGTTTGATAATACTTGCAGGACTAAATTAAAAATGAAGGAAAAGATAAAGGTATTATACTGTAATATTTTGAGCCCCAAAACGCGTGCAATTATCGAAACTATATTTTCTATAAATAAGCTCATTCTTCCTTCATTTCTCACCAATTCACTAAAGCTATAGAGCAATTATTATAGAGAGAAATTATAGAGAGAAGAAGAAGAGAAGTCTCATACCTCACTATTCCAGTATTCAGTCTTCTTTTGAGGTAAGGGGTATTATTCTTTCGTATTCATGAAGAGAGTTATTTTCTTTCAATACTCGTAAGGGTTGTTATTCCATTCTTTATTATTATGTTGAATAACTCATGCATGCTAAGCATTGCATACATAGTGAAATTCTTCTCATTATTCCATTATTTATTATTCATTGGAATAACTCGTGTCATGCGGATACATCGCATGCCTAGTGAATTCTACTATTTTTCCATTCTTTATTATTTTGTTGAAATAACCTGTCTGTGCGGTCTATCGCATGCCTCGTGAATTCTTCTGTTATTTTATTCTTTATTATTCATTGGAATAACTTTTATGCATGCGGTTACATCGCATGCACGTGAATTCTGTTGTTATTCCATTCTTTATTATTCTGTTGGAATATCATGTATGTGCGGATTACGCATGACCTGGTTCCATTCTTTGTTATTCTATTGGAATAACCTGTTTGTGCGGTCTATCGCATGCCTGGTGAATTCTTTTGTTATTTCGTTCTTTATTATTCGTTAGAATAACTTTTATGCGTATGGGACTCCATGCATGGGTGAAAGATCCTGCGTATTCATTCCCTATTAAATTGTGGAAATGATCTGCTCACGTGGATTCTTCGCGTGGCGGGTGAAAATCCATTCTTAGCTTTAAGTATTCTATTATACTCGCCTCGAGATATCATTTCTTTTGTAATCGTCATGGAATATCATTTTCTTTGGTAATTTTTTTACGAGTTACTATTCACGGGTTACTATTCACCCGGTTACTATTCACTCTGGTATTATTCACTCGGGTATTCGGGGTACTTTTTGTGCCGAAGTACTATTCATGGGTTACTATTCACCCGATTACTATTCACTCTAGTATCATTCACTCGGGTATTTGGGACACTTTTCGTGTCGGGGTACTATTCCTGAAGTACTATTCACGGGGTACTATTTACCCGAAAAATATATTCTTTTCTGTCTAAATTATTTTTGGTACATGAATATTATTCTTGAATTTTACAAAGCAGTATCATGTTAACAATTTGGACGTTATTGATTTCTAGATAAATTAAATTATAAATCTCTAAAATTTATCATTGAACTTGTTTTATTGAATTATTATGACATTGTCATCATCCTCATGCTTATATTGTGATGAAAGTCATCTTTGACTTACGTGCATAGATGGACTTGGTATGAATATGACCAGGGATTATTCGGTATAATCATGACCGTAATGTGACGAACGATATGGTGAAAGTTCTCCTTGGCCTGTAGTTCATTGATGGACAGTTGTTGGTATGATTATGACCAGCGATTATTCGGTATAATCATGACCATTGATGATTACATGAATATCCTTGGCCGTGATGCATGGATGATTCGATTATATTTATTAAGCTGAGTCTCAGCGATTAAGTTGATGAAAAACTTTTTAAATCATAGAATATAGTAGATTTTATGCTCTACTTGACTCTTCTAATGGATTACTTATTTTCGCTGCATTTATTGATCTAAAACTTGTTGTCTATTGTATTCTATCAGTTCTTATACTATTGAAGGCTAAGGATAATTTATTCTGCATTATCTTTGTGATGCCCCCAAAATAGAAATACATCACCCATCTTGAGTCGCCAAATACATGGTACAAAATACAAATAAAAACTTAATTATACAACGATGTATATAATAATACGACAAAACATATGCTACGAGTTTTAATAATGTATATTATCATCTGATAACGATATATACAAACTCAAAGAAGTCCTCATTACATTTATTATCACACTATTTAACAGAATAGTGAGGACTACTAATGCTATCATCTGGACCATCACTCTATTCCCCGACTAGTCCCGGCTACGTTCTCATTTCCTAAAGATAACAGTGAAAGAAAGGGTGAGCTCAACTAGCCCAGTAAGAAATATTATGACTAAGATAATGCAGAATAATTTATCGTTAGTCTTTAACAATGTTAAACTGATAAAATATAATAGACATCAAGTTTAACTGCAGCGGAACAAGCAATCCATTAGAAGAGTCAAGTAAAGAATAAAATCTACTATCTTCTATGATTTAAAAGTTTTCATCAATTTTTATCACGAGACTCAAACAATAAATAAACCACATCATCGAATCATCCTCGCACTACGCCGAGGATATTCATTAAATCATCAATAATCAAGACTATACCGAATATTCCCCGTTATAATCATACCAAGTCCATCTCTGCACGTAAGCCAAAGATATACAACAATAAAATAATAATCAACAATCCATCTTTGCACGTAAGCCAAAGATATACAATTTAATAATCAACAGTCCATCTTTGCACGTAAGCCAAATATAACTTTCATCATCATATAAGCATGAGGATGATGACAATGATATAAGCATTAATCAACCGAAAACAAGAATAAAAATTAAAGAATTAAATTTATCCAAATATTATCCATCACTTAAATAACTCATAATCTAATATTGTTAATATTATAACAATATTTTAATCACTTTTTAAACTTATAAACAATTTATTTCAATTGTTTACACTTTACCACATAATGCATTTAATCATTCAAAAATGCCATACTCATAAGATTTCATCACCAATGATCAAATCACTCATAAAAAATCTGCATATACCTTATATAGGATTTCCAAGCCATAAAATCTTATTTTTCAACTTTGTTACTTCACATAACATATTTAACTCATATGTTCATAACTAAACCATTTTCATAAAAAATACCAAATCAGTCCCAAAAATATTTCTTTTCTGGGATTTAGTAGAATATAGTCCTATAATGAACATATATTTTTTTGGAATTTTTAAAATTCATTTACTATTTTTCAAAAATCAATTTCTAATTAATTTCTTAAGAAATTAGCTACCTCAAGTTTAAGTCCAGAAATTCCCAAATCTTGGAAGGATCTTACACATGTTAACGTGAGCTTCCAGTTTAAATTTCATGGTCATCAGAGTTATAGAACTCCAGTTATAGCATTTTTCGTCAGAAAAACCTAAATATTGAAATGGTCATAACTTGCTCATTTTAAGTTGGAATGAACTCATTTTTGGACAGGAGGTTCTTTATACCATACACTTTCATGTCCCAAAAGGCCGAAATTTTTCTCATAAATTAAGTGGCCGAAAATGCCCTTTTAAAATTCTGGACAGTAGCTTTTTCGAAATTTGCAGCTTTTGACTCCTTTGCTAAAATCAGTCCACACGAAAATCTACAACACCTTTTCTAGTGATTCCACTTAGATAAGTTAGTAAACTCATAGATCTAACTCTAGGACTTGACCACACTCAAAAATTCGAAATATAATAGGAGATATGGTCAATTAAATTTCATGTTCCATTTTCACCAAAATCTGATTTTTCAACTCTTTGTGATTTCTAAGAAACTTTTATGTTTTTACATAATAACCAACATAACTCATCATAACACTTATTAATACTACATATACCCATGATTTTCATCAGTCTAATAATTTTATTATGACTTTCATCATAATCAACAGTCCAATGCTTATATTATAACTTTCATCATAATTCACGTAAACAGATCATTTCCACAATTTAATAAATAATGAATACAAAGGATCATTAACCATACACGTGGTAATCCACATAGACAGGTTATTCCAACAGAATAATAAAGAATGGAATAATAGAAGAATTCACCATGCGTGCGATAGACTGCATAGACAGGTTATTCCCAACAGAATAATAAATAATGAAACCAGGTCATGCGTAGAACGCATTGAATAGATATTCGACGAATAATAAATAATGGAACCCGGTCCCAAGCGAACGCACGCATGTGATATTCCAAATGTAATAATAAAGAACGGAATAATAGAAGAATTTCACCATGTATGCGGTACCTCGCATAAACAGGTTATTCCAACATAATAATGAAAAATGGAATAACAGAATAATTTCACCATGTATGCGGTACTTCGCATAAATAGGTTATTCCAACAGAATAATAAGGGATGGAATAACAATAGCTCTCTTCATGAATATGAAAGAAATAATACCACTTACCTCAGAAGAAACTGGATACTAGAATAGTGAGGTAGCATGCTTCTCTTCTTCTTTCTCTCTATAGCTTCTCTTTATACTTTCTCTCTATAATAATGGCTCTAAAGCTTTAGTGAATTGGTGAGAAATGAAGGAAGAATGAGCTTCTATTTATAGGAAAACATAGTTTCGATAATTGCACATTTTGGGGCTCAAAAAATTATAGTACAATACCTCTTACTTTTCTTTCATTTTTAATTTAGTCCTGCAAGTATTATCAAACTTGCACCACCTCCCCTAATAGTAAATCATGTGAATCAATAGTTCAATCATGTGATTCAATAGTTATAATCATATGAAAATACGAATTACAGTATAGTACCTCCATCTATACCTCCATTTTTAACTTAGTCATGCAAGTATTATCAATCTTACACCAACTCCCCTAATAGTAAATCATGTGAATCAATAGTTCAATCATGTGATTCAATAGTTATAATCATGTGAAAAGACGAATTACAGTATAGTACCTCCATCTATACCTCCATTTTTAACTTAGTCATGCAAGTATTATCAATCTTGCACCAACTCCCCTAATAGTAAAAGAATGTGACTCAATAGTACACATATATGAATAAATAGTTATATGAGCATTGAATTAGTAGCAATTAATTGGTCATTTATCTGATAAATTACCTGATTTATCAATATAACCCCTAGACATCAATTATCATCGGAATAGATATCGATTTCAACTAACACCAATAATACCAACACAATGGAACTATCAAATTTATCTTTAATCAACACGAACTTATTCATCATTAATATTATAACTCATAATATTTAACAACCGTGTCGCTCCTTCGAGGAAGGGGGAACTTTCCAATAAGGATTTCTCCTTATTGGTGCGCAATTAGGTGACCAAACCTCTCCTTGGCAGAACTTCTAGACATTGTAAATATTGCAATTTAATAATATGAATAACTTTGTCATCTCAATTATTGACTTAATAATATATCATATAACGCAGATGATATTGTGACAATAATTGAATCAATAATATGAGAGATATGATGCAGCAATTACTGTAGTAATAATTGAGTATAACTGAGTGATTTATCACGTAAGCATCAATAACCAATACCGTGTGCTACTATGTAACCACGCGTATTACTGTACTTTTACTACCGAGTAGTTCAACAGTTTTAACGGTAAAACTTCCGCCGTTATTTTCATAAAAATAATTCTGTCATTTTATTACTACGACAATACTTCCGTTGTGGGTTCACCAATGATTGTGCTGTCATACGGATATTCTGAGAAAAGAATATTCCCGACCAAACGAATATTTTATAACAACTTGCATACTTTGCAAAATTTATAAATACTACCCACAACTATAACATTATATCAAATCCACACCATAATATTAAAAAAATATTTTGAGAAATTTAAATCTTTATTCATAAAATCTGGGGTCTAACATCTTATGCAATATTTGGGCGTCTGAATTTCAAAGCCACCATCAAATAAAACAAATAAAAAAATACAATATATATATATATAACACATGTTGTTTTGAAAAACTTCCCACAATAACCCACCCACCAATTCCTATATCAATCACACACACCCACTTTCCCTTATCTTCAAGGCATCTTCCCCCACCCCCCTTTATTCCTACCACACACACACACTCACACACTAAACTCCACCAACATGTCACTCTCATCACTCTCCCCTATCACAATCATATATATATATATATATATATATATATATATATATATATATATATATACACACATCACATACCTATATATATTAATTCCCTCCCCTTTACGTAACTCCCTCCCACCCCCATTTCAAAAATCAGTTTTTCAACACATATGGGCCCCACCTTTAAATAATTTTCTACCGATTATTTTGAAAAATAGGTAAATGGGGGTCCATATAATAAGCCGATTTATAACAAATACCTCATAAAATTTTCCTCAATATTTTTAACAACATTTATCATCATTATTATAATTCACAATAGTAATCGACCAGGTCGTTCCCAGAAAAGAGGGGGCTTTCCAATAAGGATTTCTCCCTATTGGCGCACAATTAGGTGACCAAACTTCTCCTTGATAGAACTTCTAGATATCGTTAATATTACAAATAATAATATTAATAACTTTGTTATCTCAATTATTGATTTAATAATATGTAAAATATTGACAATAATTGAATCAAATAACGTGAGATACTATATCAATAATTGAATAAAATTGAGTGACTTCTCACGTAAGCATCAATAATCAATACCGTGTGCTACTATGCAACCACGCCAGACATCGCATTTTTCTTTAACACCGGGTGTTTCAATAGTTAACGGTAAAACTTCCGCCGTTATTTTCATAAAAAGATATTTTTATCGTTTTTTCAATCCGACAATAATTCCGTTGTGGGGTCTACCAATGATTGTGTCGTCGTACGGATATTCCATGTTAAAACGAATATTCCTCGACCAATCGAATATTATATAACAACTTGCGTACTTTGCAAAATTTATAAATAATACCCACAACTATAACATTATATCAAATTCACTCAAAAATATTTTAAAATGATATTTATAGAAAATTCATCTTTATTCATAAAAGTTGGGGTCTTACAACCTCCCCTTCTTATGAAATTTCGCCCTCGAAATTAGGGTACGTGTGAGACCTCGAATTTTATGAAATAAAAGTATTCAATTTTTCTATTTTGGTGAATATTGAAATTGATAAAAGTTTAAAGTTAAGGGTGACATTTGAAAATTTTTCAAAGTAAGTGATGATAAAGTTTTCTTTTATTAGTATTATTAATGTAATAAAATAGAAAAGCTTTTTATATAAAAATGTAATACTTTTATAAAGTTATTCGCTTTTATTAGGCTAATAGTAAAATCTTTTTATATAACACGTAATACTTTTATAAAGTTATACATTTTATTAGACAATAATTAGAATATATTATATTTTATTATGCATAGTATTTACATAGTGCTCAAAGATAGTGTTTGCATAGTAAAATCTTTTAATATAAAATGTAATACTTTTATAAAGTTATTCGTTTTATTAGATTATAAATAGAATATATTATATTTTATTTAAAAGATTTTGCTTTAAATATGGATCGTCCGATTAAAAGTAAATCAATCTGACCGCTCATGAATTAGTTACTATTCAATCCATTCTTACATAAATAGAAGCTCATTCCTTCATTATTTCTTACGAATTCACCTTGAAACTCTAGATAGAGAAACTATAGAGAGTTCTTCTTCTATAATCTTGAGTGTATTTCTTTAGAGTTTAAGGAAGCTTTGAAGCGTAGTCAAGAAAGTTTTCTTCGAGTATATCCTCGCCTACCAAATTCGGAATACTCTTCTTTCAAAGGTAAGGGATATTATTTGTCGTACTCGTAAGGGGTATTATTCTTTTCTATTCATGAAGAGAACTTCAGTTATTCCATTCTTTGTTATTATGTTAAAATAACTTTTGTTTATGCCAAGTACCGCATATATGGTGAAATTCTTCTATTATTCCGTTCTTTATGATTACGCTTTAATATCATGTTTGGTCGTATTTACTTTGACCGGTTCCATTAATTATTACGTTGGAATAACTCGTCTGCATATTGATCTATCGCGTGCGGTGATTTCATTGTTATTCCATTATTTATTATTCTGTTAGAATATTCTGTACTGCAAGCGCTTTTACGTCGACCGTTCCGCCTTTTTACTATTCTCACTGGAATATCCTCATCACATGCATTTTACGCCGTAACTGGTTTCGTCTTTTTATTATTCTCATTGGGAATAACTCATGCGTGCGGATTAATTATCGAAAAGAGTCTCAAAGAATGAAATATTAATTCATGGATGTGATTTAATGAATATCATTGTGATTTGGTATAACCATGATTTTTGATATTTCAGGTGAAGATAGGTGATGAAAATTATATTCATCCTGGGTGTGAAAAGGAAATTTAGAATCACAATTATGATTATGAGTTATTCATATAATTGTGGACAGTCATTGTTGATTGATGTTACAGGGATAAATCATTATTGGTGGACTTTTAACATGGAGAAGATAATAGACCTGATGGTCTATTTGACTCTTTTAATGGATTGCTCGTTCCGCTGCAACTATGGTTGAAAAGTTTTATCATCTACCATATGTTCTAAATCTCTGATTTATTATTGGCAAAAGCTATTGATAATTTAATTATCTTTAGTTATGATATTCTTTACTGGGCTAGTTGTGCTCACCCTTTTGCTTCACAATTCCTTTCGGGTAATAAGAGTGTAGCCGGGTCGAAATGGGATAACGAGGGAATAGAAATCGGTGGTCTATAGTCATTGAGGTTCTCCCTAAATAGTATGGAAATAATTTTATTGAGAACTTTAGATAAGTGTGTCGTATCAGATACGCCATTTGATATTTAATTTTGGTGAACCGAATAGGGTGAAATGCGAACCCAACTTTGGAAGGGTGTTTTGTCACTATCATACAAGATGTCTAATGACATACAACCTCGTGTTATCATAAGAAAGGGTTGTGCACATCCACTTGCTGAGTATATCTACGAGCACTACCTATATGATCTTGAAGTTTATTTGAAATATAATTTTCACTTGGAGACAGTGGATATAGTTATATGTCAAGAGAAGACTCACCATTGGAAGGAACATGATAGTAATCTTCTCGTTTTTCTTTGGGGTCTATTGGGTCAATCAAGGATAATTCTCTGGACATATGATATCTATCATAACTTAGATTCATGGCCTCCTATGTACGAAGGTTTCCTTGAGCACTTCCCAAAGATTTTAATTTCTAAAATAGTTTTTGACTGTACCTTTATGTAATGTACCATTGTATGGTTGTGGTCGAGGCACCATGAGAGTTACATACATTTGTATTAAAACTCACAGTATACATGTCGTCGTATTTTGCACGACAGTTGTATAAATGAAGTTGTAAATGATTTTTATAGTGTATTTTCCGGCGACTCAAGATGGGTGATGTATACCTATTTTGGGGGCATCACAGTACGTACCTAATTTGTCGAAGAGGTAAGGATACCTTGATTTCATTTCAGATTCTAACTCCCAGGTTATTTCCTCAACATCGTGGTTTCTCCACAAAACTTTGACTTGAGGTATAACCTTGGAGCGTAGAATATGTTCTTTCTTATCCAAGATTTTAACAGGAACCTCTTCATACGTTAAATCTTCCGCTATTTCGTCCGGTTCTAACTCAATAATGTGGTTCAAGTCTTCCACATATTTACGTAACATGGATATGTGAAAAACGTTATGAACACGAGACATACTTGGCGGTAAAGCGAGTCTATAGGCCACAGTTCCTACTCAATCGAGGATTAAAAATGGGCCAATGAATCGAGGATTGAGCTTTCCTCTCTTTCCAAATATCGTAACCCCTTTTCATGGAACAACACGTAATAACACATGATCTTCAATATCGAATTCCACGTCTTTTCGATGAAGATCAGCATAACTCTTTTGTCGATCTTGTGAGGTTTTTATACGTTGTCGGATCGTTTGAATCTTTTCCGTATTCATACGTACCAGCTCCGGTCCCAACAACGTTGTTTTACCCACCTCATCCCAACATACTGAAGAATGACACTTTCTTCCATACAATGCCTCAGATGGAGCCATGCCAATACTTGTTTGATAACTGTTGTTGTAGGAAAACTCCACCAATGGTCAGAACTTATCCCATCTTCCCTTGAAATTAAGGACACAGAGTCTTAATAAATCTTCCAGAGTTTGAATAGTCCTCTCTAATTATCCGTCCGTTTGAGGATGATATGTCGAACTAAATCGTAAATCCGTGCCCATAGCTTTTTGCAAACTAACCCAAAATAGTGAAGTGAATATTGGGTCTCGATTAGAAACTATAGATACTGGCATACCATGCAGTCTTACAATCTCGTTTATGTACATACGAGCAAGACGTTCAAGTGTATAAGTTTCTCGTATAGGTAAGAAATGAGCAGACTTGGTCAATCTATTAACAATGACCCAAATTGCATCTATGCCTTGAGAAACCTTGGGAAGACCAATGTTAAATCCGTGGTAATGTGCTCCCACTTCCATTCGGAATTTCAAGTGGTTGCAATGGACCTTTTGGTACTTGATGCTCCTACTTTAACTCGTTGACAAGTTAAACACCTTGAGATAAACAAATTATATCTCTCTTCATATTGCCCCACCAAAATGTATGTCGAAGATTACGATACGTTTTGGTACTCCCAGGATGGATTGCAAATGGTGTGTTGTGCGCCTCCATCATGATTTTATACCTCAACTCAGGGTCGTTAGGAACACAAAGTCTGGATTTGACTCGAAGTATTCCTTCTTCATCGATTCTTGCTTCCTGCATAGCACCTTCTTGCTTTTCTTCTTCATACGCATCACCTCCGTGTCCGTAGCTTTAGCGACTTTTAACTTTATCAATTAAAGTCGGTTCTACTCAGTATATTCGCCATCATTACATGGGTCCCTGGAGTCTTTAACTCTATCTCTGTCCTTTGCAAGTCATACAAAATGGGCCTCTGCGTTGACAATATCGCACTTTCATACCAAGCGTATGATCTTCTATTCAATGCGTTAGCTACCACATTTTCTTTTCCGGATGGTATTGGATGGTATGATCATAATCTTTCAACAGCCTCAAGCCAACGTCATTGTCGCGATGTTGAGTTTCTTTTGAGTGAAGAAATATTTGAGGCTTTTATGATTCGTAAAGATCTCCACTTTTTCCCCATACAAGTAATGCCTCCAAATTTTAAGTCACGAAGATAATAGTCGCTTGACTCTAGATCATGAGTAGGATAATTCCTCTCATATTCTTTGAGTTGTCGAGAGGCGTGAGGCTATGACTTTCTCATGTTGCGTGAGAACACGCCATAAGCCTTTGCCCGGCAGCATCACCGTAGATGACAAATCCTCCGAGCGGATGGTATTGTCGAACAGTCTTTGAAATGAGTCTTCTCTTGAGTTCTTGAAAACTCTTCTCATATTCCTCGTTCCAACCGAATTTTGTATCTTTCTGAGTCAGCAGAGTTAAGGGAGTAGCGATTCGAGAAAACCCTTCTACGAATCTCCGATAATAACCAAATGGCCGAGAAAAGCTACGTACTTGATCATCGATTTAGGTTGCTCCCGCTTTGAATAGCTTCAATCTTTCTTGGGTCAACAAATATTCCATGACTTGATACCACGTGCCCAAGGAATGTTACTTCATCAAGCCAGAACTCGCATTTCTTCAACTTGGCATAAAGCTTATATTCACGAAGCTTTTGAAGTATCAACCTCAAATGTTGCTCATGATCTTCACGGTTTTTGGAATAAATAAGGATGTCATCAATAAAGACGACAACAAAGTGATCCAAATATTCCTTGAATACTCGGTTCATCATATCCATGAAGCCAGCAGGAGCATTAGTCAATCCAAAAGACATGACTAGGAATTCATAATGCCCGCATCGAGTTCCGGCAAAGCCGCCTTTGAAATGTCATCTGCTTCTAATCTTCAATTGGTGATATCCTAATGAAGATCAATCTTTGAAAAGAATTTGGCGCCTTGCAACTGGTCAAACAGGTCATCAATACGTGGCAATGGTACCTATTTTTTATGGTGACATGATTTAATTCCCTATAATTAATACAAAGTCGCATACTCTCATCTTTCTTTTTCACGAATAGAACAGGAGCACCCCAAGTAGAAGTACTAGGACGAATAAATTCAATGTCTAACAATTCCTGTAGTTGGGTCTTTAACTCCTGAAGTTCAATAGAGCCATTCGACATGGGGCTTTGAAATGGGTTTTGTCAACGGTTCAAGGTCGATACAAAATTCAATTTCACGCCTGGGTAGGCCAGGAAGTTCTTTAGGAATACGTCGGAAATTCATTAACAATAGAAATATCATTCAAAACTCGATTTATTTTTGTTTAGATCCGTGATATGAGCTAAGAAAGCTTGACATCCGCTTTTTCAATAAACGAATAGCTTTTTATGGCTTGAGATGACAATGATTGATTTTAATGGTTTGGTTGCTTGAATTCGCATAATAGGTTGGTTAGGAATATGAAAGCTAACAACCTTACGAAAATAATCAATTTTTGCATGATGAGTAGTTAACCAATCAATCCCTAGAATCACGTCAAATGCAAGTATTTTCAATGAAATAAGATCGATAAGTAATGTGAGGGTACCGATTTGAACCAAACAAGACTTATAAACAGTGGATGTAATGAAGGTTTCTCCCAATAGAGTTTCAAGAGATAAGTTAAAGTCTAATTTCTCCGGAGTTAAATTTAAACGTTGAGCGCAAGTAGGAAAAATAAAAGAATGGGTAGAACCGATATCAAATAAGGTATAAACTTTGCTAGAGTTTATGACAAGCTTACCCGTGATGACCTCGTTCGGGTTCCTTGCTTTCTGGGAGGTCACAACAAAAGCTCTCCCTTGCACTACTGGCTTTGACTTTTCTAGGACGTCCTTTGGTGCCTCCATCCTAGCTGAACTTGCCTTCGGTGAACCACAAAATCGGGCTAGGTGACCTTCTCTTCCACAATTATAACATGCTTTGGACGGCATCTCGCAGTTTGGACTGATGTGTCCCTCCCCTCCGCATTTGAAGCATATGATAGGTGGTCGTTCTCCTTCCTTAACAACGAGTGCTGATGCTAACGTCTTTCCATCATTATTAAATCTCCTCTTCTTGAAATGTCCATTCTTATTATTTTGGCCATGATTACCACCGAAGTGGTTACCATTTCTGGCATGTTGATTCCCTCCACGCTTATTGTCATCACTTCGATGACTATTATCACTGGTATTATCATTTTGTCAGCTGCTCTCTTTTAGTTGGGTTGACTCATTATCGCGCTCCAATAACTGAGCCCTATTAACAACATCTGAAAACAAACATAATTTATGAGAGATAAGATATTGACGTATCTCGGGTTTCAAACCTCTTAGAAACATTCGCGTCATTCTCTCCTCATTATCAACTAAATGGGATGCAAACCGGGACAACTCGGCAAACTTGGCTTCGTGTTGCGACACGGTCATGTTGTTTTGCTCCAAACTGATGAAGTCTCCTCTTTCATGTGATTTAGTACTTTCAGAGAGTACTTGTCGTTGAACAATTCTTGAAACTTCTCCCAAGTCATCTTCAAGTCATGACGGGTTGAGTACGCTTTATAGATTCCCACCAATGAATCGCCTCTGTGCGCAACATGAAGGTGGCAAAGGAACCTTTTGCTCCTCGGAGCATCCCAGACATCAAATATCTTGCGATTACATTTTATCCACGTCTTCGCCTTAAGTGGTTTTGGCTCTCCAAAAAACTCCGGTGGTCCTAGTTCCTTGAACTGCTTAGCGGTGATCGTCTGAGAGTTGCCAGTGTTTCCACCTGCATTTTGTACAGGAGCCGCTCTTGCCTGATGTTGCATGAATTGCATAAAGCCTCTGAACATTCCACCGTTCATCATCTGGTCAGTGTTATTGTTTGCCTGAGGATTGTCGCCTTCCTGATACACATTATCCTGATTATTGATCTGTTGAGACTCAACGGTCTCCTGTGCTCCATCGATGTTCTCAACATTTTCGGATGTCATTTTCAAATACTGCCACAAAACAAGGGTTAATTACCATGTCACATATTATCCCTATACTCTGACCGACCAATTAAATACCAAATAAACTTTGGTAGGTCATACTAGTGAAGGAATTCCCCGTCTCTCCCCTCCTAGTTCTTGTCTCATATCTTAGCCAGGGATCATATCCCTAAGCTTTGATACCAACTGTGACGCCCTTAAAATAGGTATACATCACCCATCTTTGAGTCGCCAAATACATGGTAAAAAATTCAAATACAACTTAATTATACAACAATCGTGTAAAATACGACAAAACATATGCTGTGAGTTTTAATACAAATATTGTCATCTAGACAATATCCACACTCAATTGAGTCCTCATTATATTTATTATCACACTATTTAATGTAATAGTGAAGACTACTAATGCTATTATCTCGACCGCCACTCCGCTCCCCACTAGTCCCTCGCTACGCTCTCATTTCACAAGAGAACAATGAAAGTAAAAGTGTGAGCTCAACTAGCCCAAGAAAATATTATGACTAAGATAATACGTAATAAATTATCATTAGCCTTCAACAAAGTGTTAAACTAATACAATATAACAAACATCAAGTTTAATCATAATTGAACAAGCAATCAATTAAAAGAGTCAAGTAGAGAATAAAATCTACTATCTTTTATGATTTAAAAGGTTTTTCATCACTTTTATCGTTTGAGACTCAACAATAAATAATCCACATCATCCCCGCGCACCACGGCCAAGGATATTCATTAAGATCACAACCACAAATTATCCATGCACTACACGGGCCAATGATATTCGTGTATTCATCAATGGTCATGATCATGCCAACAACTCGTCCATCAATGCACTACGGGCAATGAAGACTTTTACCACATCATTTGTAATTTTATCACATGATTATTCAATAATCCTCGGTCATAATCATACCAAGTCCATCTATGCACTACAGCCACGTATGACTTTGAACATAATATAAACATGAGGATGATAACAATGATATAAGAATTCAATAAAAAAAAATTCAAGAATTAATTTATCCAGAACTAATAACGTCCCAAATTGTCAACATGATACTTCTTTGTAGAGTAAAATTCAAGAATGCTCGTAAGAATATTTCCATGAAAAGATACTTGGATGAAGCGCAAATATCAAGGATATTCCACTAATTTCATGGAGTATAGAAGTCAAAACTTTAACCAACCGAGTATAATAAAGAATGAAATAACAAAAGAAATCACCGTGCATGCGATAAATCGCATGTATATATTATTCCAACAAAATAATAAATAACGGAACCAGTCGAGGCGAACTTCAAGCAAGCGATGTTCCAACAGAATAATAAATAACGGAACCAGTCATGCGAAAACGCACGCATGTAATGTTCCAATAGAATAATAAAGAATGGAATAATGAAAGAATTTCACCATGTATGCAGATTGCATGTAGACGGAAGTTATTCCAACATAATGATAAACAATGGAATAACATAAGAATTTCACCAAGTATAGGGTAGACCGCGTATACAGGTTATTCCAACAGAATAAAAAAAATAAAATAACAGAAGTTCTCTTTGTGACGCCCCCAAAATAGGTATACATCACCTATTCTGAGTCGCCAAATACATGGTACAATGTAATACAAATACAATCTTTAATATACAACAAAAGAGCCATGAGTTTTAATACAAATATTGTCTTCTAGACAATATCCACTCTCGAAATAAGTCCTCATTATATTTATTGACACACCATTTAATGTAATAGTGTGTACTACTAATACTATCATCTGGGACCGGCCACTTCGTTCCCCGACTAGTCCCTTACCACGTTCTCATTTCACGAAGAGAATAAAGAAAAGAAAGGGTGAGCTCAACTAGCCCAAAGAAGAAATATTATGACTAAGATAATGCGTAATAAATTATTATTAGTCTTCAACAATGTTAAACCGATAAAATACAATAGACATCAAGTTTAATCGGTAAATTTAACACGATCCATTAAAAGAGTCAAGTAGAGAATAAAATCTACTATCTTTTATGATTTAAAAGGTTTTTCATCACTTTTATCACGGGACTCGACTTTAATAAATAATCCACATCATCCCCGCTACTACTACTACCAATGATATTCATTAGTATCATAAGCACAAATTATCCATGCACTACGGGCCAAGGATATTCGTGTATTCATCAATGTTCATGATTATGCCAACAACTGTCCATCAATGCACTACGGGCTAATAAGGACTTTTACCATATCATTTGTAACATTACAGTCATGATTATACCGAATAATCCCTGGTCATAATCATACCAAGTCCATCTATGCACTACAGGCCATAGATGACTTTCAATAAAATATAAACATGAGGATGATAACAATGATATAAGAATTCAATAAAAAAAAATTAAGAATTAATTTATCCAGGAACTAATAACGTCCAAATTGTCAACATGATACTTCTTTGTAGAGTAAAATTGAAGAATGCTCGGGAAGAATATTTCCATGAAAAGATATTGGATGAAGCCTTAAATATCAAGGATATTCCACTAATTTTCTGGAGTATAGAAGTCAAAACTTTAACCAACCGAGAATAATAAAGAATGGAATAACAAAAGAAATCACCATGCATGCGGTTGCTTAGATGACGAGTTATTCCAATAGAATAATAAGTAATCTTAACTGTCGTCAGCGTAATACGCACCGATAGGATATTCCAATGAATAATAAAGATGGAACCAGTCCTACAGTAAAATGCACAAACAGGATATTCCAACATAATAATAAAGATTTTAATCCGGTCCCAGAAAACGCATGAATAGGATATTCTAACAGTAATAATAAAGAATGGAATAACAATGTAATTTCATCATGTATGCGTTCTTTTGCATAGTATATGTTATTCCAAAGAGAATAGAATAATAAATAATGGAATAACAAAAGAATTTCCCAAGTATAGCGTGGATCACAGATAATAAAAGTTATTCCAATCACTAAGTATATAAAGATGAAAACAATAATAAAGAATGGAATAGTCATAATCTTAATAATAAACAGTCAAGACTCCACGACGTGCCAAGGAACAGGATTCCGATAAGATATTCACAATGTATCAATTATTAAAGCACGGTTCCTAACCTCAGAATATTCTTCTTAAATGATTAGACTAGCTTACAAGAATATTATATTTCGAAGAATCCTTTATAATGAAAGATTGGAAGAATACAAAGCTTAATAAAAGCTTTAAGTTTCTTAACGAAAATACTAAGAATCAATAGAAAGAATGGGACATTTAAAGTTTCTGAATACCGACCAATAGTAACTTTAGATCCCATGAAAAGAAATGAGCTTGATATACAACTCACAATGTAGAATTCTAACCGTATAAGAGATTTCTCCCACTCAATTCTAGAATTTTCCACCAACGGTCAATTTATAAACCTAATTTCATAATCGATATACCTCTTAATCAATTCATATTTCAAATCAACCAAAATACTTCATTTTTAGCAGTTCAAAATATGTGAATTATATACTCATTAACTCCTCGCAATATTTCTATTTAAAGGAATCTGCAAACAAAAAGGTGAGCACGAACTAGCTCAAGAAGAATGAGCTTCAAATAGAACACAACTTTTCAACCATAGTTGCAGCAATAATGAGCAATCCATTAGAAGAGCTCAAATCAGACAAAAGTCTAAAAAATCCAATAAATTTCTTCCTCATCCAAGACAAAGATAATTTCATCACTTTGTCTTACCTCGAAACATCAAAGATCACGGTTATACCAAATCACGCCTGCTCATAATCATACTAATAAATTCATCTGCATTAATCAACGCTCATCTTTACACTACAAAGCAAAAGATATTCAACAATCGGTCATCTTTGCATATTCATCAATAATTCATTCAGACCACAAAAGGCCAAGATATTCATCAATAGGTCATCTTTGCAACTAGCAAAGATATTCATCAATAATTCATCTTCGCACTACATGTGCTAAGATATTCATCAACAAATCATCTTGCGCACTACGCAGCAAAAGATATTCATCAATAATTCATCTCGCGACCATCGGGCTAAGATATTCATCAACAAGTCATCTTCAGACTAAATATTCATCAACAATTCATCGGTGACCAATCAAGATATTCATCAACAAGTCATCTTTGCATCACGATATTCATCAATAATTCATCTTGCACTAATGGCTAAGATATTCATCATCATCTTCAGACCACGAAAGATATTCATCAATAATTCAACTAATCGGGCTAAAATATTCATCATCAAGTCATCTTCGAAAGCAAAAGATATTCATCAATAATTCATCTTCAGACCACTGCCAAGATATTCATCAACAAGTCATCTTTGCAACGCAGCAAAAGATATTCATCAATAATTCATCTTGCAGACCGGGTTAGCAAATATTCATCGCTGAATCTTCGTGACCAATATATTTTTATCCACGCCCAAAAATCGGGTTAAGGTGTAAAATTCAAGAATGATCAAAACATGGATACAATCAAAGCGGTATCTGCATTTAGATATTTTAATGCAGACAATAAAAATTTCAAGAAAGGCCAGATACTGAATAAGAATCTTATTACAAAAGATATTCCATCAAAAAAACATCTTTTCGCTGAATAAGATTAAGAATCATGAATAATAACTCGTGAATAAGAACTCATGCTTATACGAACCTGATATGAAAAAGTTAAATTTGATAAAACTTTAGATCAACGATTTTGATAATGATATTGAAGAAATAATATCAATATTTAAAAAAAATAATATCCCTTACTATCCCTTTTTTACTCAAAGAGCAAAGACTCCGAAAAACTTCGCAATAAGAATACGCCAATAATCTAGAGAGAAATATTCAATTCTAACTAATTATAGAATTATTATAACAACCAAGATAATTTATAATTATACTTTTCAAACCTCATGCTCATTTTAATCCAAAATTTGCGATATGTATTTCAAAATTTATAACTCAATGCGAATATAGTCAGTTAACAATCGATTTTCGGACTAAAATATGAACTGCTTTCATTCAAAATTTCACCACTAAATATCTACAAAAGAATCCGGGTGATTCAAATTTCTCTTTAGTTAGCTTACTTTCAGGGCTTTTTCGATATATGGCTCATCTCTTAACTTCCCATATTTTGAAATAATACTAGCGGATAAATTTTACAATAAAATATAATATATTCTATTTATAATCTAATAAAATGAATAGTTTTAAAAAAGATTTTACTATCCGCAAACACTACGCAGTACTATACAAACACTATGCATAATAAAATATAATATATTCTAATTATTGTTTAATAAAACGTAATAACTTTATAAAAGTTATATTTTTTATATAAAAAATGATTTTACTATTAGCCTAATAATAAAATATAATATATTCTAATTATTGCCTAATAAAAACTAATAACTTTATATAAAGTATTCTATTTTATATAAAAGATTTTACTATTAGCCTAATAAAACGAATAACTTTATAAAAGTATTCTATTTTATATAAAAAGCTTTTCCTGCTTTATTACATTAATAATACTAATAAAACAAAATTCTTCATCATTATTATTATTCACACTATTAATCGACTGTGTCATTCCTGGAAAGAGGGGCTTTCCAATAAGGATTTCTCCTATTGGCGCCGCAATTAGTGACCAAACCTCTCCTCAAGCGTAACTTCTGACATACATCGTTAATCTTACAAATAATAATATTAATAACTCTATCATCTCAATTATTGATTTAATAATATATTAAATATCGACAATAATTGAATCAAATAACGTGAGATACTATGCAAAGAATTAATCAAGCAATAATTAAACAAAACCGAGTGACTTCTCACGTAAGCATCAATAATCAATACCGTATTGCCACTATCCAACCAAGCGTATTCCTGTACTTTTAACACTAGGTGTTTCAACAGTTAACGGTAAAACTTCCGCCGTTATTTTTATAAAATATTTTTTGTCATTTTCTCAATCCAACAATAATTCCGTTGTAGGGTCCACTAATGATTGTGTCAATCATTTAATATTCCTTGTTAAAACGAATATTCCCACCAATCGAATATTATAAACAACTTACGTATTTTGTAAAATTTCTAAATATTACCCACAACTATAACATTATATCAAATTCATTCAAAATAATAATTATAAAAATTCATCTTTATTCATAAAAGTTGGGTCTTACAATCTCCCTTCTTATGAAATTTCGCCCTAAAATAAGGTACGCATTACTAGTATGTCAAGAGGTAAGGATACCTTGATTTCATTTCGATTCTAACTCCCAAGTCATTTCCTCAACATCGTGGTTCCTCCATAAAACTTTAACTTGAGGTATAACCTTAGAGCGTAGAATATGTTCCTTCTTATCCAAGATTTGAACAGGAACCACTTCATATGTTAAATCTTCCGCTATTTCATCCGGTTCTAACTCAATAATGTGGTTCGGGTCTTTCACATATTTACGTAACATGGATATATGAAAAACGTTATAAACAAGAGACATACTTGGCGGTAAAGCGAGTCTATAGGCTACAGTCCCTACTCGATCGTGGATTAAAAATGGGCCAATGAATAGAGGATTGAGCTTTCCTCTCTTTTTAAATCTCGTAACTCCTTTCCATGGAGCAACACATAACAACACATGATCTCCAATATCGAATTCCACGTCCTTTCGATAAAGATCACCATAACTCTTTTGTCGATCTTGGGAGGTTTTTATACGTTGTCAGATTATTTGAATCTTTTCCGTAGTCATGCGTACCAACTCCGGTCCTAATAACGTTGCTTCACCCACCTCATCCTAGCATACTGGAGAACGACACTTCTTCCATACAACGCCTCAAATGGAGCCATGCCAATACTTGTTTGATAACTGTTGTTGTAAGAAAACTCCACCAATTGTAAGAACTTGTCCCAACTTCCCTTGAAGTCAAGGACACAGAGTCTTAATAAATCTTCAAGAGTTTGAATAGTCCTCTCTGATTGTCCGTCCGTCTGAGGACGATATGCCGAACTAAATTATAAATCCGTGCCCATAGCTTTTTGTAAACTAACCCAAAATCGTGAAACGAATCTTGGGTCTCGATCAGAAAGTATGGATACTGGCATACCATGTAGTCTTACAATCTCGTTTATGTACATACGAGCAAGATGTTCAAATGTATAAGTTTCTCGTATTGGTAAGAAATGAGCAGACTTGGTCAATCTATCAACAATGACCCAAATTGCATCTATGCCTTGAAAAACCTTGGGAAGACCTGTAACGAAATCCATGGTAATGTGCTCCCACTTCCATTCTAAAATTTTAAGTGGTTGCAATGAACCTTTTGGTACTTGATGCTCTGCCTTGACTCGTTGATAAATTAAACAACTTGAGATAGACAGCGCTATCTCTCTCTTCATATTGCCCCACCAAAATGTATGTCGAAGATCATGATACATTTTGGTACACCCAGGATGGATTGCAAACGGTGTGTTATGCACCTCCATCATGATTTTATACTTTAACTCAGGATCGTTAAGAACACAAAGTCTAGAGTTGACTCGAAGTATTCCTTCTTCATCGATTCTTACTTTTGGCATAGCACCTTCTTGTACTTTCTTCCTCATATGCGTCAGCTCTAGGTTTGTAGCTTGAGTAGCTTTAACTTTATCGATTAAAGTCAGTTCTACTCGTATATTTTCCATCATCACGTGGGTCCCTGGAGTCTTTATCTCTATCTCCATCCTTTGCAAGTCATACAAAATGGGTCTCTGCGTTGACAATATCGCACTCGTACTCGCATATGATCTTCTACTCAATGCGTCAGCTACCACGTATGCTTTTCCAGGATGGTATTGGATGGTATGATCATAATCTTTCAACAGTTCAAGTCAACGTCGTTGTCGTATATTGAGTTCCTTTTGAGTGAAGAAATATTTTGAGGCTTTTATGATCCGTAAAGATATCCACTTTCTCCCCATATAAGTAATGCCTCCAAATCTTTAGTGCAAAAATAACAGCTGCCAACTCTAGATCATGAGTAGGATAATTCCTCTCATATTCTTTGAGTTGTCGAGAGGCACGGGCTATGACTTTCTCATGTTGCATGAGAACACATCCTAACCCTTTGCCTCAAGCATCATCAGAGATGACAAATCCCTCCGAGCCGATGGTGGTATTGTCGAACAGTCTTTGGAATGAGTCTCCTCTCGAGTTCTTGAAAACTCTTTTCACATTCCTCACTCCAATCGAATTTTGTATCTTTCTGAGTCAGCTGAATTAAGGGATTAGCGATTCGAGAAAACCCTTCTACGAATCTCCAATAATAACCAAATAAGCCGAGAAAGCTACGTGATTTCGATCATCGATTTAGGTTGCTCCCGACTTTGAATAGCTTCATCTTTCTTTGGTCAACAGATATTCCATGACTTGATACCACGTGCCCAAAGAATGCTACTTCTTCAAGCCAGAACTCGCATTTCTTCAACTTGTCATAAAGCTTATATTCACGAAGCTTTTGAAGTATCAGCCTCAAGTGTTGTTCATGATCTTCACGGCTTTTGGAATAAATAAGGATGTCATCAATAAAGACGACCACAAAGTGATCCAAATATTCCTTGAATACTCGGTTCATCATATCCATGAAGGCAGCAGGAGCATTAGTAAATCCGAAAGACATGACTAGGAATTCATAATGCTCATACCGAGTTCTGAAAGCCGTCTTTGGAATGTCATCGGTTCTAATCTTCAATTGATGATATCCGGAACGAAGATCAATCTTTGAAAAGAATTTGGCACCTTACAACTGGTCAAACAGGTCATCAATACGTGGCGATGGTGACATGATTCAACTCCCGATAATCAATACAAAGTCGCATACTCCTGTCTTTCTTTTTCACGAATAGAACAGGAGCATCCCAAGTAGAAGTACTAGGACAAATAAAACCGATGTCTAACGATTCCTGCAGTTGGGTCTTTAACTCCTGAAGTTCAATAGGAGCCATTCGATATGGGGCTATGGAAATAGATTTTGTACCGGGTTCAAGGTCGATACAAAATTTAATTTCACGCTTTGGGGTAGGCCGAAAGTTCTTCAGGAATACGCCAGAAATTCATTAACAATAGAAATATCATTCAAAACTCGACGTATTTTTGTTTAGATCCGTGATATGAGCTAAGAAAGCTTCGACATCCGCTTTTCAATAAACGAATAGCTTTATGGCTTGAGATGACAAAGTGATTGATTTTAATGGTTTGGTTGCTTGAATTCGCATAATAGGTTGGCTAGGAATATGAAAGCTAACAACCTTACGAAAATAATTAATTTTTTGCATGATGAGTAGTTAACCAATCAATCCCTAGAATTACGCCAAATGCAAGTATTTTCAATGAAATAAGATCGACAGTAATGTGAGGGTACCGATTTGAACCAAACAAGACTTATAAACAAAGAGATGTAATGAAGGTTTCTCCCAACTGAGTTTCAACAGATAAGTCAAAGTCCAATTTCTCCGAGTCAAATTTAAACGTTGAACGCAAGTAGAGAAAATAAAAGAATGGGTAGAATCGGTATCAAATAAGGTATAAACTTCGCTAGAGTTTATGATAAGCTTACCTGTGATGACCTCGTCAAGTTACTTACTTTCTCGGGAGGTCACGAAAACACTCTCCTTGCACTCTGGGCTTTGACTTTTTCCGGGACGCCCTTTTGTGCCTCCATTCTAAATTTAACTTGTTTTCTTGATGAACGACAAAATCCAAGCCAGGTGACCTTCCCTGTAAGACCCCAACTTTTTAATAAAGATGATTTTTCTATAAATATTATTGAATGAATTTGATATATTGTTATAGTTGTGGGTAATATTTATAAATTTTGCAAAGTATGCAAGTTGTTATAAAATATTCGTTTGGTCGGGGAATATTCGTACGACGACACAATCATTGGTGGACTCCACAACCGAATTATTGTCGGAATTAGAAAACGACAAAAATATTTTTATGAAAATAACGGCGAAGTATTCTTTATTAAACAATTGTTGAATACCTGTGGTTAAAATACGTGAATAACGTTGTTGCATTATTAAATACACAGTATTGCACAATATTTTTTTGAATTATTAATTCTTACGTAAGAAGGCACTACTCAATAATTGTTACAATAATTACTATTTAATATTTTATTGATTCAATAATTGCTACGTTGATATTTTTGATTCAATAATTGTCATTACACAGTATTTCAAATTATCAAATCAATAATTCATTTAAATATATTATTATAATATTATATTATAGTTGTATGATGTGATTATATGATAGTATGTTTTTTTTATAATTTGAATGGTAACATTATTATAGTAAATTCATGGTATAAAAGTAAAATGAGATGGAATGGAATAATTTGAATTTGAATTCTGATGATGTAAGCGATGATGTCATCAGAACGATGAGGTAAGCAATGATGTCATCGGAAGGATGATGTAAGCAATGATGTCATTTGATAGAGGATGTAAGCAATGATGTCATATGATCGATGATGTAAGCGACGATGTCATAAATTATGGTAAAAAGACTATTTTACCCTTACTCTACCAAGTTTATAAATAGAAGCTCATTCCTTCATTATTTTTCACGAATTCACTAAAGCTATAGAGCGAGAAAGAATAGAGAGAATAAGAGAGAAAGAAGTAGAATCTTCTGTTACTACAATATTGTGGTATCCAATTTCCTACTAAGGTAAGGGGTATTATTTCTTTCGTATTCATGAAGAGAACTCCTGTTATTCCATTCTTTATTATTCTGTTGGAATAACTCAGATCATGCCAAGTTACCCTATACTTGGTGAAATTTTTCTGTTATTCCATTCTTTATCATTATGTCTGAATAACCTGTCTATGCGAAGTACCGCATACATGGTAAAATTTTTTTGTTATTCCATTTTTATTATTCTGTTGGAACATCCTGTCGGTGCGTTACGCATGAACTAGTTCCGTTATTTATTATTCTGTTGGAACATCATGTCTGTGCGTTTACGCATTACCTGGTTCCATTATTTATTATTCTGTTGGAATATCATGTCTGTGCGTTTGCGCATGACCTAGTTCCATTATTTATTATTACATTGGAATATCACTCGTGCAAATGCGTTTAGCACGACACGGTTCCGTTATTTATTATTCTGTTGGAATAACCTGTCTATGCGGTTTATCACATGCCTGGTGATTTTTTTTGTTATCTCATTCTTTATTATACTAAGTTGGTTAAAGTTTTGACTTCTATACTCCATGAAATTAGTGGAATATCCTTGATATTTGCGCTTCATCCAGTATCTTTTCATGAAAATATCCTTCTGAGCATTCTTGAGTTTTACTCTACAAAGAAGTATCATGTTGACAATTTGGACGCTATTAGTTCCTGGATAAATTAATTCTTGAACTTGTTTTTATTGAATTCTTATATCATTGTCATCATCCTCATGTTTAGATTATGTTGAAAGTCATCTGTGGCCTGTAGTGCATAGATAGACTTGGTATGATTATGACCAGGGATTATTCGGTGTAATCATGACCGTAATGTTACAAATGATGTGGAAAAAGTCCTCATTGGCCCGTAGTGTATTGATGGACAGTTGTTGGTATGATCATGACCATTGATGAATACACGAATATCATTGGCCGTAGTGCATGGATAATTTATGGTTGTGATACTAATGAATATCCTTAACCGTAGTGCAGGGATGATGTGGATTATTTATTAAGCTGAGTCTTAGTGATAAAAGTGATGAAAAACCTTTTAAATCATAAAAGATAGTAGATTTTATTCTCCACTTGACTTTTTTAATGGATTGCTTGTTCCGCTGTAGTTAAACTTGATTTTTGTTATATTTTATCAGTTTAACATTGTTAAAGGCTAATAATAATTTATTCTGCATTATCTTAGTCATAATATTTCTTACTGGGCTAGTTGAACTCACCCTTTCATTCACTGTTCTCTTCAGGAAATGAGAACGTAGCCGGGACTAATCGGGGAACGGAGTGACGGTCCAGATGATAGTATTAGTAGTCCTCACAATTCTGTTAAATAGTGTGAAAATAAATGGAAAGAGGACTCTTTTAAGTGTGGATATTGTCTAGATGACAATATTCTTATTAAACTCTCAATTTACGTTTTGTCGTATTTTACACGATCGCTGTATTATTAAGTTGTATTTGAATTTTGTACCATGTATTTGGCGACTCAAGATGGGTGATGTATACCTATTTTGGGGGCGTCACAGTTGGTATCAAAGCTTAGGGATATAATCCCTGGCTAAGATGTGAGA
Organism: Panax quinquefolius; assembly: GCA_020205615.1. Lineage (NCBI taxonomy): Eukaryota > Viridiplantae > Streptophyta > Magnoliopsida > Apiales > Araliaceae > Panax > Panax quinquefolius. Next base: position 117,238,510 of record CM035159.1, on the reverse strand, counting down.
CAAAAACTAGGAGGGGAGAGACAGGGAATTCCTTCGCTAGTATGACCTACCTAAGTTTATTTGGTATTTAATTGGTCGGTCAGAGTATAGTGATAATATGTGATATGTTAATTAACCCTTGTTTTGTGGCAGTATTTGAAAATGACATCTGTAAGACCCCAATTTATTATTAATGAAATTTAATTTTCTCTATTTATTATTTTAAAATAGTAAGGGTTGATTTGATTAATGTGGATAGTTAGGGGTAAAATACGCAAATACTTCAAAATAAGCAAGTGGTTATAAAATATTCATTGTTGTCGTGAATATTCATTTGGTCGTGAAATATTCAGATCTTTTCGGGAATATTCGTATTTGACGCCAGTAACCGCATGTGGGCCCTATAACTGAAAGCGATTGGATGAAGAAAACGACAAATATAAGTGGTTTAAAAATAACGACGTAGTTATTACAAATTATCTTGTTAAAATACCCTTGGTTAAAACATAGTAAAGATACTACGGTATTGCACCAATTATTGATTCTTACGTAGAAGAAGGCACTACTCAATAATGGTTACGATAATTCTCGCTCAAGATTTTATTGAGTTAATAATTGCTTTGTTGATATTTTATATTCATTGTTGTTTCAATAATTGTCATTACACAAAGATTTTTCATTATCGAAGCAATAATTCATATTATCTCGAATAATATTATTAGATAACATTATTGGCAATGTCTAGAAAGTTCTCATCAAGGAGAGGTTTGGTCACCTAATTGCGGCGCCAAGAAGAAGAAATTCTTATTGAAAGCCCTCTTTCCTGAACCTGCACAGTTGTCGATATTGTGATTCTGTAATATTATTTGTGAATAATTAATTATTGATTCATATGATGAGGAAAATATTGATTTTATGTGGATATAGATGGAGAAAAATTTTAATGTAACAATTGTTGAAAATTGAAATTTTATCTTTTTCCGATAAAATAATTCATTTAAATATATTATTATATTTTAATAATATAATAATGGTGATATTTTTACAACTAATGTGGGATATATGAGTATACGAGGAGGAAGAGTATTTTTGTTGCAATAAATGTTTAAAACATGTTAAACATGTCAATTGGACCCCATTTATTAATCGAAATTTGATTATAAATTTGTAAAATTGCCCGCTTATGGATTTTGGTCAATTTCTATTTGAAATTTGGAAAAACTTTCTTCTCGCAAAGTTGTAGAGAATTGAATTTCCTATAAAAATTCGCTAGATTCAATTTTCTCCGATGAAAGGGCTATTTATTATGAATTATTGAAGTTCAAGTCTCAAATAATTGATTTTTGAAGTTTAAAATATTTAAAATTAGAAAACGTTTTTTCATTATGGTGTGTTACACATGTGGGTTGAATGAGTGAATTCAGTTCTTGGAAGTTAAGCGTAGGAAATTTTATTATATATAATAATATTATATTAAATTTTCTACTTTGGTGTTCTAAAGATTTTCCTATAAATAGGTGCTTGGGGTTAGAATTGAAAATCACACCGTAAATCAAGTTTTCTCTCTATATTATCGAAATATTCTTGTGAGTATTTTGAGTATACTTTGAGTATTGTTAGATCTGCAAGTTCCTCGCAAGACTATATACATTATTCCAAATGAAGTACTAATCTTTCGAGGTAAGGGATGTTATTTTCTTCTCAAATGATATTATTTCTTCAATATCATTATGTTGAAATATTGTTGGAACTTTTATCAAATTTGGAACTTTTTTCATGTTGGGGTTACTATTCACGAGTTACTATTCACGAAGTTACTATTCATGAGTTACTATTCACGAGTTACTATTCACGAGTACTATTCACGTAAGCGTGAAGATGTTTTTTGTGGAATTTTTATCTTTTGGTGTCGGAGTTACTATTCACGATACTAAGACTATTCACGATATCTGACTATTCACCTAAAAATAAAATTTATTCTTTTCGTCTAAAATATCTATTCGGATACTAGCTTTGATTGTATCCATATTTTGATCATTCTTGAATTTTACACCACTGTGATTATTTTTGAGGTATTTTTGAACATGGATAAAACAAAATCTACGAATTCTTAATCCTTAATCCTTGTCATTTTGTTTCACCGGATTCGTTTATTTAAAAATATTTTCATCATCCTCGGTCTTAAATGATGATATTATTGAATATCTTTGGCTTTAGTGTGCAAAGATGAATGATTTCTGAAGAATATCATTGGTAGTAGTGCAAAGATGAACAGTGTTTAGATGAACATGACCAATCGATGAATATCTTGGCTCAGTAGTGCAAAGATGAATATTTGATTCGGATGTATATTGATTGATGTTACAGGGATAAAAGATAGACGATGAACTTTTAAATTCATACATAGAAGATAGTAGTTTGCATTCTCTACTTAACTCTTCTAATGAATTATTATTTCAGCTGCGAATATTGATTTAAAATTTGTTGTCTATTGTATTCTATTAGATTTTTCCCTGTTGAAGACTAACGGTAATTTGTTGTATATTATCTTAGTCATAATATTCTTTACTGGGCTAGTTGAGCTCACCCTTTTCCTTTTTGTTCCATTTTTTTTCTCAGGAGGCGAGAATATAACGAGTACGAGTCGGGGTATGGAATGAAGGTTTTAGAAAAGAATTGTTTAGTAGTCCTCACCATTTTGTAAAATAATGTATCAATAAATGTGATGAGGATTTATTTGAGTATAGATATTGTCTAGAAGATAATATTTGTATTCAAACTCACAGTTTTACTGTTGTAATAATAAAGTTGTAGTTGTTTCTGTGCCATGTATTGACAACTCAGAATAGGTGATGTATTCCTATTTTGGGGGCGTCACAACATCCAAGAATGTTGAGAACATCAATGGAGCACAAGAGACCGTTGAATCTCCACAGATCAATAATCAGGATAATGTGCATCAGGAAGGCGACAATCCTCAGGCAAATAACAACATGGACTAGATGATGAACGATGGAATGTTCAGAGGTTTTATGCAATTCATGCAACATCAGGCAAGAGCGGCTCCTGTCTAAAATACAGGTGGAAACACTGGCAACTCTAGGACGGTCAACGCTAAGCAGTTCAAGGAACTGAAACCACCGGAGTTTTTTGGAGAGCCAAAACCACCTAAGGCGGAGACGTGGATAAAACAGATCAACAAGATATTTGATGTCTTGGGATGCTCCGAGTAGCAAAAGGTTCCCTTTGCCACCTTCATGTTATGCGCAGGCGCATTATTGGTGGGAATCAGAAAAGCGTACTCAACTCCGCCGCATCAAGATGTCTTCTAGAAGTTCCAAGAACTGTTCAATGACAAGATATTTCCCGAAAGTATTCGTCACATGAAAGAGGTAGAGTTCATCAAGCTGGAACAAAACAACATGACCGTGTCGTAGTACGAAGCCAAGTTTGCCGAGTTATCCCAGTTTGCGTCTCATTTAGTTGATAATGAGGAGAGAATGACACGAATGTTTCTAAGAGGTTTGAAACCCGAGATACATCAATATCTTATCTCTCATAAACTGTGTTCGTATTCAGATGTTGTTAATAGGGCTCAGTTATTGGAGCGCGATAATGAGTCAACCCAACCAAAAGAGAGCAGCAGGCAAAATGATAATACCAGTGATAATAGTCATCGAAGCGGTGACAATAAGCGTGGAGGGAATCAATATGCCAGAAATGGTAACCACTTCGGTGGTAATCATGGTCAAAATAATAAGAATGGACATTTCAAGAAGAGGAGATTTAACAATGATGGATAGACGTCAACATCAGCATCTGTCGTTAAGGAAGGAGAACGACCACCTATCATATGCTTCAAATGTGGAGGAGAGGGACACATCAGTCCAAATTGTACGATGCCATCCAAAGCATGTTATAATTGTGGAAGAGAAGGTCACCTAGCCCGATTTTATCGTGCACCAAAGACAAGTCCAACTGGGATAGAGGCATCAAAGGCCGTCCTAGACAAGACAAAATTGGTAGTTCAAGGGAGAGCGTTTGTCGTAACCTCTCAGAAAGCAAAGAACCTGAACAAGGTCATCACGGGTAAGTTTATCATAAACTCTAGCGAAGTTTATACTTTATTTGATACCGGTTCTACCCATTCCTTTATTTCTCCTACTTGTGCTCAACGTTTAAATTTGACTCCGGAGAAATTAGACTTTGACTTATCTATTGAAACTCCGTTGGGAGAAACCTTCATTACATCCATGGTTTATAAGTCTTGTTTGATTCAAATCGGTAACCGCACGTTACTTGTCGATCATATTTCCTTGAAAATAATTGCATTTGATGTGATTTTAGGGATTGATTGGTTAACTACTCATCATGCTAAAATCGATAATTTTCATAAAGTTGTTAGCTTTCATATTCCTAACCAACCTATTATGCGAATTCAAGCAACCAAACCACTAAAATCAATCACTGTCATATCAAGTCATAAAGCTATTCGTTTATTTTATTGAAAAATGGATGTCAAGCTTTCTTAGCCCATGTCACGAATTTAAATAAAAATACGTTAGATTTGAATGATATTTCTATTGTTAATAAATTTCCTGACGTATTCCCTAAAGAACTTCCTGGCCTACCCCGTAGCGTGAAATTAAATTTTGTATCGACCTTGAATCCCAATTACAAAACCCATTTTCAAAGCCCCATATCGAATGGCTCCTATTGAACTTCGAGGAGTTAAAAACCCAACTACTGAAATTGTAAGACATCGGTTTCATTCGTCCCCAAGACGTCTCCTTGGGGTGCTCATGTTTCTATTCGTGAAGAAGAAGGATGGAAGTATACGACTTTTTGTATTGATTATCGAGTCAAATCATGTCACCATCAAAATAGGTACCCATTGCCACATATTGATGACTGTTTGACTAGTTACAAGGAGCCAAATTCTTTTCAAAAATTGATCTTCGCTTACGGATATCACCAATTAAAGATTAGAACCAGATGACATTCCAAATACGGCTTCGAGAACTTGAAGACGGGCATTATGAATTCTATTCATGTCTTTTGGATTGACTAATGCTCCCGCCGCTTTCATGGATATGATGAACCGAGTATTCAAGGAATATTTGGATCACTTTGTGGTCGTCTTTATAGATGACATCCTTATTTATTCCAAAAGTCGTGAAGATCATGAGCAACACTTGAGGCTGATACTCCAAAAGCTTCGTGAATATAAGCTTTATGCCAAATTGAAGAAATGCGAGTTCTAGCTTGAAGAAGTAACATTCCTTAGGCACGTAGTATCAATCCATGGAATATCTGTTGACCCAGCAAAGATTGAAGCTATTCAAAGCTAGGAGCAACCTAAATCGATGATCGAAATGCGTAGCTTTCTCGCTTAATTTGGTTATTATCGGAGATTAGTAGAAGGTTTTCTCGAATTTCTACTCCATTAACTCAAATTTGACTTTTAAAGATACAAAATTTGGTTGAACGAGGAATGTGAGAAGAGTTTTCAAGAACTCAAGAGGAGACTCATTTCAAAGACCTTGCTACGACAATACCATCCGGCTCGGAGGATTTGTCATCTACTGCTATATGCTTGGGCAAAGGGTTAGGATGTGTTCTCATGTAACATGGGAAATTCATAGCCTTTGCCTCTCGACAACTCAAAGAATATGAGAGGAATTATCCTACTCATGATCTAGAGTTGACAGTTGTTGTTTTCGCACTTAAAATTTGGAGGCATTACTTGTATGGGGAGAAAGTGGATATCTTTACGGATCATAAAAGCCTCAAATATTTCTTCACTCAAAAGGAACTCAACATGCGACAACGACGTTGCCTTGAACTGTTGAAAGATTATGACCATATCATCTAATACCATCCTGGAAAAGCGAACGTGGTAGCTGACGCATTAAGTAGAAGATCATATGCGAGTACGAGTGTGATATTGACAATGCAAATGCCCATTTTGTGTGACTTGCAAAGGATGGAGATAGAGTTAAAAACTCCAGGGACCTATGTGATGATGGCGAATATACCAGCAGAACCGACTTTAATTGATAAAGTTAAAGTCGCCAAGTTACGATCCGAAGTCGATGCGTATGAGGAAGAAAGTGCAAGAAGGTGCTATGCCGAAAGCAAGAATCGATAAAGAAGGAATACTTCGAGTCAACTCCAGACTTTTTGTTCCTAACGACCCTGATTTAAAATATAAAATCATGATGGAGGCGCAAAACACACCATTTGCAATCCATCCCGGGAGTACCAAAATGTATCGTGATCTTCGTCATTCACTTTGTTGGAGCAATATGAAGAGAGAGATAACGCTGTTTATCTCAAGGTGTCTAACTTGTCCACAAGTCAAGGCGGAGCATCAAGTACCAAAAGGTCCATTGCAACCACTTGAAATTCCAGAATGGAAGTGGGAGCACATTACCATGGATTTTGTTACTAGTCTTCCCAAGGTTTCTCAAGGCATAGATGCAATTTGGGTTATTGTTGATAGATTGACCAAGTCTGCTCATTTCTTACCAATACGAAAAACTTATACACTTGAACGTCTTGCTCGTATGTACATAAACGAGATTGTAAGACTGCATGGTATGCCAGTATCCATAGTTTCTGATTGAGACCCAAGATTCACTTCACGATTTTGGGTTAGTTTGCAAAAATCTATGGGCACGGATTTATAATTTAGTTTGGCATATCATCCTCAGACGGACGGACAATCAGAGAGGACTATTCAAACTCTTGAAGATTTATTAAGACTCTGTGTCCTTGACTTCTCGGGAAGTTGGGACAAGTTCTTACCGTTGGTGGAGTTTTTATATAATAACAGTTATCAAGTAAGTATTGGCATGGCTCCATTCGAAGCGTTGTATGGAAGAAAGTGTCGTTCTCTAGTATGCTGGGATGAGGTGGGTGAAGTAATGTTGTTGGGACCAGAGTTGGTATGCATGATGACTTAAAAAAGATTCAAACGATCCGCAACGATAAAAAACCTCACAAGATCGACAAAAAGAGTTATCTTGATCTTCATCGAAAGGACGTGGAATTTGATATCGAGATCATGTAAGACCCAGCTTTTATAAATAAAGATGAATTTTTCTATAAATATTATTTTTGAATATTATGGAATAAATTTGATATAATGTTATAGTTGTGGGTAATATTTATAAATTTTGCAAAAGTATGCAAGTTGTTATAAAATATTCGTTTGGCTCGGGAATATTCTTTTTGTTAGGGAATATTCGCAAATGGCTCAATCATTGGTGGACCCCACAACATTATTGTCGGATTGAGAAAACGACAAAAATATTTTTATAAAAATAACTACGGAGGTGTTACCGTTAAAAGCTGTTGAACTACCCTTGGTAAAAGTACAAGAATACGCTGTCTGTCGTGATTGCGTAGAAAGACACGGTATTGATTATCGATGCTTACGTGAGAAGTCACCAATTATGCTCAATTATTGCTACAGAATTCTTTGATCATATCTCTTATATTATTGATTCAATTATTGTCACAAGATCATCCTCAGATAATATGTTATAGTATTAAATCAATAATTGAGACGACGTTATTATAAATGATTAATAATTATTGAAAGATTAAATATGTGTTATGATTTGTGGTAAGTTTGATTATTTTATGGGGGCCTCATATGTCATCATCTAAGAGTCTCTTCATCAATAGTATTTACCTTCCGTCAATAGTAATTACCCTTGTGAATAGTATTTACCTTCGCCAATAGTAATTACCCTTGTGAATAGTATTTACCTTCAATCAATAGTAATTACCCTTGTGAATAGTATTTACCTTCGCCAATAGTAATTATCCTTGTGAATAGTATTTACCTTCACATATAGAATTACCCTTGTGAATAGTATTTACCTTCGTCAATAGTATTTACCTTCGTTAATAGTAATTACCTTTACCGACGTCCGAACCACTTGTCGCTTCACATTACAGCGCGCCGAACCACTTGTCGTTTCACATTACAAAGCGCCAAACCACCGTCGAGCCACTTTGCCTTTTCACACTTAAGTGCTAAGCTAGAAATCTTCTATAAATAGAGGCTCTAGGGCTTCATTATTTTCACTTAATTCATTCAAGCTATAGAGAGAGAAAGTATAGAAAAGAATAAGAGAGAAAGAAGAAGAGTATTTTGTTACTACACCGCAGTGATTCAATCTCCTACCAAAAGTAAGGGTGTTATTCTTTCTTATTCATGAAGAGAATTGTTGTTATTCCATTGCTTATTATTCATTGGAATAACTCAGATACGTGGTTTACCCTATACTTGGTGACATTCTTCATTATTCTGTTGGAACATCCTGCTCATGTGTTTTACACCGGACTGGTTCCGCCTTTATTATTCTCGCTGAACATCCTGCTCATGTGTTTTACACCGACTTCGGTTCCGCTTTTTTATTATTCTGTTGGAACATCCTTGCTCATGTGTTTTACACCGACTGGTTCCGCCTTTTATTATTCTCTGTTGGAACATCCTGCTCGTTGTTTTACACCGGACTGGTTCCGCTTTTTATTATTTTGTTGGAATATCCTATCTCATGTGTTTTACACCGGATCCGGTTCCATCTTTATTATTCTGTTGAACATCCCGCTTGGTGTGAATTTCACCACGACTCGGTTCCGTTATTTATTATTCTTGGAATAACTCGTCTGCAAGGGATTTATCGCATGCATGGTGATTTCTTTTGTTATTCCATTCTTTATTATACCCAAATGGTTAAAACTTTGACTTCTATACTCCATGAAATTAGTAGAATATCCTTGATATTTGCGTTTCATCCAAATCTTTTTCATGGAAATATTCTTCCGATCATTCTTGAATTTTACTCTACAAAACAAAGATCATGTTGACAATTTGGGCGTTAATAATTCCTGGATAAAATAATTCTTGAACTTGTTTTATTGAATTCTTATATCATTGTCATCATCCTCATGTTTATATTTTTTGAAAGTCATCCGGGCTTCAGAAGTGCATAGATGGACTTGGTATGATTATGACCTGAGACTATTCGGTGTAATCATGACCGTAATGTTACAAATGATGTGATAAAAATCCTCGATGTAGTCAGAGTGCATTGATGGACCGATTGTTGGCATGATCATGACCATTAATGAATACACAAATATTCTTGGCCCGTAGTGCATGAATAATTGTGGTCGTGATACTAAAGAATATCATTGGGTAGTAGTGCGGGGGTGATTCGATGATGTGGAATATTTATTAAAGTGAGTCTCACCTATAACAATGATGAAAAACCTTTTAAAACCTAAAAGATAGTAGACTTTATTTTCTACTGACTCTTTTAATGGATTGCATATTCATTGCTGAGCTTAAACCGGTTGTCTATTGTATTTTATCAGGTTTAACATTATCAAGACTATTGATAATTTATTCTCGCATTATCTTAGTCATAATATTTCTTCTTGGGCTAGTTGAGCTCACCTTTCTTTCACCGTTTCTCTTGAAATGATAATATAGCCGGGGACGAGTCGGAGAAACGAGTGATGGTCCCGAAGATAGCATTAATAGTCCTCACTATTCGTAAAATAGTGTGATAATAATCAGAATGAGGACTTTTGTTTGAGTTTGTATAATATCTAGTGTATTTATATTTGTATTTAAACTCACGCTTTATGTCAAATATAATACGACGCTTATGTTAATAAGTTGTATTTAAATTACGCACCATGTAAGTGGCGACTCAAGATGGGTGATGTATACCTAATTTTGGGGGCGTCACATCATGTGTTGTTATGTGTTGCTACATGGAAAGGAGTTACGAGATTTGAAAAGAGAGGAAAGCTCAATCCTTGATTCATTGGCCCATTTTAATCCTCGATTGAGTAGGAACTGTGTGGCATATAGACTCGCTTTCTGCCAAGTATGTCTCATGTTCATAACATTTTCACATATCCATGTTACGTAAATATGTGGAAGACCCGAACCACATTATTGAGTTAGAACCGGACGAAATAGCGGAAGATTTGACGCATGAAGAGGTTCCTGTTCAAATCTTGGATAAGAAGGAACATATTCTACGCTCCAAGGTTATACCTCAAGTCAAAGTTTTGTGGAGAAACCACGATGTTGAGGAAATGACCTGGGAGTTAGAATCTGAAATGAAATCAAGATATCCTTACCTTTTCGACATACCAGGTACGTACCCTAATTTTGAGGGCGAAATTTCATAAGAAGGTGAGGTTATAAGTGTTAGGTTTGTAATATTCATGAACGCAATCAAATTGTACAAATAAAGTAAAAACGTGAAAATCAGAGTTTTAAAAATTTTACAAACCATATACCCGGATCACCCTTTATGCACAATTATTAATTAAACAAAAAAGAAAGAACAAGAATCATACCCTTGAAGATCCGAGCTTCCTCAAGTACAAGTTCACCTCGAATCCTTTTCTCGTTCAACTTGAATCCACCGGGTTTGGTTTTCCTTTGATCAACGTTAGCCACCCAAGTTTGGCGCCAGAGGTGATCCACCAGGAAGAAGAAGGATTCAAGAAGATGGGTGGTTGGCTAAACCCTAGTTTTTCCATCTCTATAGAAAAGGAGCCGCGATCCAATAATTGGAATAACGATATTTTATATCCGATATAAGACTCCTCTTATAAAGATATCAAGTGACCATATTAAAATATGGTATTATTTATTTAATTAAACTCTTTTAATTAAATAGGCTCCTAATCTTATTAGGGATAATTAATTAAACTCCTTTAACTAATTTTCCCTCCTAATCCTATTAGGAATAAATGAGAGTACTTTATATTAAATTAATTTCTAAACTCTTTTAGAAATTAAAATAACAATAATTGTAATAATATTAATAAGACTCCTACGATTAATTTATATTTAATATTTCTAAAATATTAAATAATAAATATTAAGCTATTTAATTTATTCTATCGCCATGATTAAATTAAATATACTTAACATATTATTACGATTATGTCATTAATAATTGTGGTTAAGTGATACTAAAGAATATCCTTGGTAGTAGTGCGGGGGTAATTCGATGATGTGGAATATTTATTAAAAGTTTGAGTCTCAAATATAACATAAATGATGAAAAACCTTTTAAAACCTAAAAGATAGTAGACTTTATTTTCTACTTGACTCTTTTAATGGATTGCGTATTCATTGCAGATTAAACCGTTTGTCTATTGTATTTTATCGGTTTAACATTATCAAGACTATTGATAATTTATTCTGCATTATCTTAGTCATAATATTTCTTCTTTGGGCTAGTTGAGCTCACCCTTTCTTTCACTGTTTCTCTTCAGAAATGATAATATAGCCGGGACGAGTCTGGGAAACGAGTGATGGTCCTAAAGATAGCATTAGTAGTCCTCACTATTCGTAAAATAGTGTGATAATAATCTGTAATGAGGACTTTTTGTTTGAGTTTGTATAATATCTAGTAGAGCGATATTTGTATTTAAACTCACGCTTTATGTCGTATTGTACACGACGCTTATGTTAATAAGTTGTATTTAAATTACGCACCATGTAAGTGGCGACTCAAGATGGGTGATGTATACCTAATTTTGGGGGCGTCACGGTTGATATCGAGCTTAGGATATGATCCTCGGCTAAGATGTGAGAATAGTACTAGGAGGGGAGAGACGGGGAATACCTTCGCTAGTATGACCTACCTAAGTTTATATGCTACTTTATTGGTTGGTCAGAAGATAGGGATAATTTGTTACATGTCAATTAACCTTTTGTTTTGTGGCAGTATCTGAAAATGACATCTGAGAATGTTGAGAATAGCAATGGAGCGCAGGCGATCGTTGATTCACCACATATCAATAATCAGGATAATGTGCATCAGGAAGGCGACAATCCTCATGCAAACAACAACACTGACCAAATGACGAATGATCAAATGTTCAGAGGCTTTATGCAATTTATGCAACAGCAGGCGAGAGCGACTCCTGTCCAAAACGTAGGTGGAAACACGGAAAACTCTCGGGCGGTCACCGCTAAACAATTTAAGGAGCTGGGACCACCGGAGTTTAAGGGAGAGCCAAAACCACTTCCGGCGGAAGCATGGATAAAGCGATTACCAAGATATTTGATGTCTTGGGATGCTCCGAGGAGCAAAAGTTTCCTTCACGCCTTTATGTTGCGCGCGGAGAGCGGATTCTTGGTGGGAATCGGTAAAGCGTACTCAACCAAATTGCTTGAAGATATCTTGGGAGAAGTTCCAGGAGCTGTTCAACGACAAATACTTTCCCGAAAGTATTCGCCATATGAAGGAGGTGGAGTTTATCAAGTTGGAACAAAACAATATGACCGTGTCGCAATACGAGGCAAAATTTGCGGAGTTATCACGGTTTGCGCCCCACTTGGTGGATAATGAAGAGAGAATGGCGCGAATGTTTTAAAGAGGTTTGAAGTTTTAGATACGTCAACATCTTATTTCTCATAAACCGTGTTTGTATTCGGATGTTGTAAATAGGGCTCGATTAGTGGAGCGCGATAATGAGTCAACGAACTAAAAGAGAAGCGGTAAAGAAAATTATAATACCAAATGAGAATAGTCATCGGGCGGTGACAACAAGCGTGGAGGAATCAACGAGGCGGATATGGTAACCACTTCCGGTGGTAATCGTACCAAAACAATAAGAATGGACATTTCAAGAAAAGGAGATTCAACAATGATGGAAAGACGTCAGCACCAGCACCCATTGTTAAGGAAGGAGAAAGACCACCTATCATATGCTTCAAATGCGGAGGAGAGGGACACATCAGTCAAAACTGCGTCATGCCGTCCAAAGCATGTTATAATTGTGGAAGAGAAGGTCACTTAGCTCGATTTTGTGCCATTCAAGACAAATTCACTAGGATGGAGGCACCAAAGGCCATCCCAGAAAATTCAAAACCGTAGTGCAAGGGAGAGCATTTGTTGTGACCTCCCAAAGAGCAAGGAATCCGAATGAGGTCATCACGGGTAAGCTTATCATAAACTCTAATGAAGTCTATACTTTATTTGATCTGGGGTTCTACCCATTCTTTATTTCTCCTACTTGCGCTCATCGATTAAATTTGACTCAGGAGAAATTAGACTTTGACTTATCTGTGGAAACTCCGTTGGGAGAAACCTTCATTACATCCTTTCGCTTTATAAGTCTTGTTTGGTTCAAATCGGTACCCTCACATTACCTCGTCGATCTTATTTCATTAAAAATACTTGCATTTGACGTGATTCTGTGGATTGATTGGTTAACTACTTATCATGCAAAAATTGATTGTTTTTGTAAGGTTGTTAGCTTTCATATTCCTAATAAACCTATTATCTTGCGAATTCAAACGACCAAACCATTAAAATCAATCACGGTCCATCTCAAGCCATAAAGCTATTCGTTTATTGAAAAATGGATGTCGAGCTTTCTTAGCTCATGTCACGATTTAAATAAAAATACGCCGCTTTAAACGATATTCCTATTGTTAATAAATTTCCTGACGTATTCCCCAAGAACTTCCTCGCCTACCCCAGAAAGTGAAATTGAATTTTGTATCGACCTTTGAACCCGCAGACAAAACCTATTTCCAAAGCCCCATATCGAATGGCTCCTATTGAACTTCGTGGAGTTAAAGACCCAACTGCAGGAATTGTTAGACATTGGCTTTATTCGCCCTAATACTTCTCCTTGGGGTGCTCTGTTCTATTCGTGAAGAAGAAAGATGGGAGTATGCGACTTTGTATTGATTATCGGGAGTTGAATCATGTCACCATCAAAAATAGGTATCCATTGCCACGTATTGATGACCTGTTTGACCGATTGCAAGGAGCCAAATTCTTTTCAAAGATTGATCTTCGTTCCGGATATCACCAATTGAAGATTAGAATCTGCGACATTCCAAAGACGGCTTTAACTCTAGACGGGCATTATGAATTTCTAGTCATGTCCTTTGGATTGACTAATGCTCCTTTGCCTTCATGGATATGATGAACCGAGTATTAAAGGAATATTTAGATCACTTTGTGGTCGCGTCTTTATTGATGACATCCTTATTTATTCCAAAAGCCGTGAAGATCATGAGCAACACTTGAGGTGACACTCCAAAAGCTTCGTGAATATAAGCTTTATGCCAAGTTGAAGAAATGCGAGTTCGGCAAAGAAGTAGCATTCCTTGGGCACGTGGTATCAAGTCATGGAATATCTGTTGACCCAAAGAAAGATTGAAGCTATTCAAAGTGGGAACAACCTAAATCGATGAATCAAAAATACGTAGCTTTCTCGGTTTAGCTGGTTATTATCGGAGATTCGTGGAAGGATTTTCTCGAATCGCTATTCCATTAACTCATCTGACTCGGAAAGATACAAAGTTCGGTTGGAGCGAAGAATGTGAGAAGAGTTTTCAAGAACTCAAGAGGAGACTTATTTCAGCACCTGTTCTGACAATACCATCTGGCTCGGAGGGATTTGTCATCTACAGTGATGCTTCGGGCAAAGGGTTGGGATGTGTTCTCTTGCAACATGGAAAAGTTATAGCCTATGCCTCGCGACAACTCAAAGAATATGAGAGGAATTATCCTACTCATGATCTAGAGTTGGCAGCTGTTGTCTTTGCACTTAAAATTTGGAGGCATTACTTGTATGGGGAGAAAGTGGAGATCTTTACGGATCATAAAAGCCTCAAATATTTCTTCACTCAAAAGGAACTCAACATGCGACAACGACGTTGGCTTGAACTGTTGAAAGATTATGATCATACCATCCAATACCATCCTGGAAAAGCGAACGTGGTAGCGGCGCGATGAGTAGAAAACCATATGCAAGTATGAAAAGGATATTGTCAACGCAAAGGCCCATTTTGTGTGACTTGCAAAGGATGGAGATAGAATTAAAGACTCTGGGACGCGTGTGATGATAAATGTAGTATACGAGTAGAGAACCGACTTTAATTGATAAAGTTAAAGTCGCTTTCGAGCTACGGACCTGGAAATGATGCGTATGAGGAAGAAAGTGCAAGAAGGTGCTATCTTAAGAAGCAAGAATCGATGAAGAAGGAATACTTGAAATCAACTCTAGACTTTGTGTTCTAACGACCACGATTTAAAGTATAATATCATGATGGAGGCACACAACACACCATTTGGTGATCCATCACAGGAGTACCAAAATGTATCATGATATTCGTCATACATTTTGGTGGAGCAATATGAAGAAGAGAGAGATATACATTTATCTCAAGGTGTCTAACTTGTCAACGAGTTAAAGCGGAGCATCAAGTACCAAAAGGTCCATTGCAACCACTTGAAATTCCAGAATGGAAGTGGGAGCACATTACCATGGATTTCGTTCTGGCCTTCCTAAGGTTTCTCAAGGCATTGATGCGATTTGGGTCATTGTTGATAGGTTGACCAAGTCGCTCATTTCTTCCGATATGAGAAACTTATACACTTGAACGTCTTGCTCAGTATGTACATAAAATCTAGATTGTAAGATCGCATGGTATCTTAAGTATCCATAGTTTCGATCGAGACCCAAGATTCACTTCACGATTTTGGGTTAGTTTGCAAAAAGCTATGGGCACAGACTTACAATTTAGCTCGGCATATCATCCTCGAGACGGACGGACGATGGAGAGGACTATTCAAACTCTTGAAGATCTATTAAGACTCTGTGTCCTTGATTTCAAGGGAGTTGGGACAAGTTCTTACCATTGGTGGAGTTTTCCTACAACAACAATGCTTATCAAGCAAGTATTGGCATGGCTCCATTCAAGCATTGTATGGAAGAAAGTGTCGTTCTCCAAGTATCTTTGGGATGAGGTGGGTGAAGCAACGTTGTTGGGACCGGGAGTTGATACGTATAACTACGGAAAAGATTCAAATGATCCGACAACGTATAAAAACCTCACAAAATCGACAAAAGAGTTATCTTGATCTTCATCGAAAGGACGTGGAATTCGATATAGGAGATCATGTATTGTTAAGAGTTGCTCCATGGAAAGGAGTTACAAGATTTGGAAGGAGAGAAAACTTAATCCTCGATTCATCGGTCATTTTAATCCTCGATCGAGTAGGAATCTGTGGCCTATAGACTCGCTTTACTGCCAAATATGTCTACGTGTTCATAACGCTTTTTCACATATCTATGTTACGTAAATATGTGAAAGACCCGAACCATATTATTGAGTTAGAACCGGACGAAATAGCGGAAGATTTGACGTATGAAGAGGTTCTGTTCAAATTTTGGATAAGAAGGAACATATTCTACGCTCCAAGGTTATACCTCAAGTCAAAGTTTTGTGGAGGAACCACGATGTTGAGGAAATGACTTGGGAGTTAGAATCGAAATGAAATCAAGATATCCTTACCTCTTCGACATACCAGTGCGTTTCCACAATTTCGAGGAAAATTTCATAAGAAGGGAGGTTGTAAGACCCGACTTTTATAAATAAAGATGAATTTTTCTATAAATATTATTTTGAATATTATGGAATAAATTTGATATAATGTTATAGTTGTGGGTAATATTTATAAATTTTGCAAAGTATGCAAGTTGTTATAAAATATTCGTTTGGTGAGAATATTCTTTTTGTTAGGGAATATTAGATACAATGGCTCAATCATTGGTGGACCCCACAACATTATTATCGGATTGAAAAAACAACAAAATATTTTTATAAAAATAACTACGGGAGGTGTTACCGTTAAAAGCTGTTGAACTACCCGGTGGTAAAAATACAAGATGTCTGGCGTGGTTGCGTAGTAGAAAGCACTTGCGGTATTGATTATCGATGCTTCGTGAGAAGTCACTCACCTATGCTTTCAATTATTGCTTTCAAATAATTAACATCATATCTCTTATATTATTGATTCAATTATTGTCACAAGATCATCTCAGATAATATGTTATAGTATTAAATCAATAATTGAGACGACAAGTTATAAATGATTAATAATTATTGAAAGATTAAATATGTGTTATGATTTGTGGTAAGTTTGATTATTTTATGGGGGCTCATATGTCATCATCTAAGAGTCTCTTCATCAATAGTATTTACCTTCGCGCTCGATAGTAATTACCCTTGTGAATAGTATTTACCTTCGTCCAATAGTAATTACCCTTGTGAATAGTATTTACCTTCAAATCGATAGTAATTACCCTTGTGAATAGTATTTACCTTCGTCGATAGTAATTATCCTTGTGAATAGTATTTACCTTCGTCAATAAAGAATTACCCTTGTGAATAGTATTTACCTTAAATCAATAGTATTTACCTTCGTTAATAGTAATTACCTTTACCAGACGTCCGAACCACTTGTCGTTTCACATTACGAAAGGTCGAACCACTTGTCGTTTCACATTACACAGGCGTCAAACCATTCGTCGAGCCACTTGCCTTTTCACACTTTGCGGCAGTGCTAAGCTAGAAATCTTCTATAAATAGAGGCCTAGGGCTTCATTATTTTTCACGAATTCATTCAAGCTATAGAGAGAAAAGTATAGAAAGAATAAGAGAGAAAGAAGAAGAGTATTTTATTACTTACACCGCTGCGCAGATTCAATCTCCTACCAAAAGTAAGGGGGTGTTATTCTTTCTTATTCATGAAGAGAATTGTTGTTATTCCATTGCTTATTATTCTTGGAATAACTTTTGTATAAGTGGTTTACCCTATACTTGGTGACATTCTTCTATTATTCTCATTGGAACATCACATGCATGTGTTTTTACACCGGACTGGTTCCGCTCTTTATTATTCTGTTGGAACATCCTTGTGCATGTGTGTTTTACACCTGACTGGTTCCGTCTTTATTATTCATTGGAACATCCATGTCATGTGTTTTACACCCCACTGGTTCCGTCTTTATTATTCTGTTGGAATATCCTATCTGTGTGTTTTACACCGGATCTGGTTCCATCTTTATTATTCTGTTGGAACATCCTGTCGGTGTGAATTTCACCTGACCTGGTTCCGTTATTTATTATTCTGTTGGAATAACCTGTCTGTGCGATCTATCGCATGCATGGTGATTTCTTTTGTTATTCCATTCTTTATTATACCCAGTTGGTTAAAACTTTGACTTCTATACTCCATGAAATTAGTAGAATATCCTTGATATTTGCGTTTCATCCAGTATCTTTTCATGGAAATATTCTTCCCGATCATTCTTGAATTTTACTCTACAAAACAAAGATCATGTTGACAATTTGGGCGTTAATAATTCTGGATAAAATAATTCTTGAACTTGTTTTATTGAATTCTTATATCATTGTCATCATCCTCATGTTTATATTTTTTTGAAAGTCATCTGGGTGGCAGTAGTGCATAGATGGACTTGGTATGATTATGACCGAGACTATTCGGTGTAATCATAACCGTAATGTTACAAATGATGTGATAAAAATCCTCGAAGTGGTAGTAGTGCATTGATGGACAAATTGTTGGCATGATCATGACCATTAATGAATACACAAATATTCTTGGCCGTGAGTGCATGAATAATTGTGGTCGTGATACTAAAGAATATCATTGGTCAGAGTAGTGCGGGGTGATTCGATGATGTGGAATATTTATTAAAGTCGAGTCTCAAATATAACAAAGATGAAAAACCTTTTAAAACCTAAAAGATAGTAGACTTTATTTTCTACTTGACTCTTTTAATGGATTGCATATTCAATTGCAGATTAAACCGGGTTGTTTATTGTATTTTATCGGTTTAACATTATTGAAGACTATTGATAATTTATTCGCATTATCTTAGTCATAATATTTCTTCTTTGGGCTAGTTGAGCTCACCCTTTCTTTCACCGTTCTCTTGAAAATGATAATATAGGCGGGACGAGTCGGAGAAGCGAGTGATGGTCTGAAGATAGCATTAATAGTCCTCACTATTCTACGTAAAATAGTGTGATAATAATCAGAATGAGGACTTTTTGTTTGAGTTTGTATAATATCTAGTAGGCGATATTTGTATTTAAACTCACAGCTTATGTCGTATTGTACCACGACAGTTATGTTAATAAGTTGTATTTAAATTCTGTACCATGTAAGTGGCGACTCAAGATGGGTGATGTATACCTAATTTTGGGGGCGTCACATCATGTGTTGTTATGTGTTGCTACATGGAAAGGAGTTACGAGATTTGAAAAGAGAGGAAAGCTCAATCCTTGATTCATTGGCCCATTTTTAATCCTCGATTGAGTAGGAACTGTGGCATATAGACTCGCTTTACCGCCAAGTATGTCTCATGTTCATAACATTTTTCACATATCCATGTTACGTAAATATGTGGAAGACCCGAACCACATTATTGAGTTAGAACCGGACGAAATAGCGGAAGATTTGACGCATGAAGAGGTTCCTGTTCAAATCTTGGATAAGAAGGAACATATTCTACGCTCCAAGGTTATACCTCAAGTCAAAGTTTTGTGGAGAAACCACGATGTTGAGGAAATGACACGGAGTTAGAATCAAAATGAAATCAAGATATCCTTACCTTTTCGACATACCAGGTACGTACCCTAATTTTGAGGGCGAAATTTCATAAGAAGGTGAGGTTATAAGTGTTAGGTTTGTAATATTCATGAACGCAATCAAATTGTACAAATAAAGTAAAAACGTGAAAATCAGAGTTTTAAAAATTTTACAAACCATATACCCGGATCACCCTTTATGCACAATTATTAATTAAACAAAAAAGAAAGAACAAGAATCATACCCTTGAAGATCCGAGCTTCCTCAAGTACAAGTTCACCTCCAATCCTTTTCTCGTTCAACTTGAATCCACCGGGTTTGGTTTTTCCTTTGATCAACGTTAGCCACCCAAGTGTTTGGCGCTAGAGGTGATCCACCAAGGAAGAAGAAGGATTCAAGAAGATGGGTGGTTGGCTAAACCCTAGTTTTTCCATCTCTATAGAAAAAGGAGCGTACTCTCCAATAATTGGAATAACGTATATTTTATATCTGATATAAGACTCCTCTTATAAAGATATCAAGTGACCATATTAAAAATATGGTATTATTTATTTAATTAAACTCTTTTAATTAAATAGGCTCCCTAATCTTATTAGGGATAATTAATTAAACTCCTTTAACTAATTTTCCCTCCTAATCCTATTAGGAATAAATGAGAGTACTTATATTAAATTAATTTCTAAACTCTTTTAGAAATTAAAATAACAATAATTGTAATAATATTAATAAGACTCCTCTTATTAATTTATATTTAATATTTCTAAAATATTAAATAATAAATATTAAGCTATTTAATTTATTCTATCGCCATAGATTAAATTAAATATACTTAACATATTATTACGATTATGTCATTAACTTCTTAAATAATTATTCTTCCTTTTATGGTGTGACCCTTTAGGTTCTCCATATTAAACCTACTGTGAATAAATCAATTAGAACAATTCTAATCTTATTTAAATAAATAAATTAAACTAATTAATTTATTTAAATAAATAATATTTATTCTACAATAGGGATAAGCCTCCTAGTGATCAATCGACTTTTAGGATAATATAGATTTTAACATTAATCATAAAAAAACCTTTGAGTAAATAGTTACAAAGACAATTCAATCCTTCCACCATACAATGTCCCAATTAAATATAAGACATGGAATTACTTTGTCAAGTCTTATTTTATTTAATTATATGTATTTCGACTCTTAAATGCATGACTCCAAATAATGCAAATTAGAAACTCCTTTCTAATTTCATTACGCTTTAACCAAGGACTCTTGAGTTGTCATTTATCGAATCACATAGGACATTTCTCTTCTTTTACTAGAAGTGGTAGATTCTTTATTGATCATACATTATCTCCATGTATAATTTATTATACCCAAGCATACCCTTTGATATACCCTAAGGGTCTTAAGGAATAAGTCAAAGTATAACTCATCATACACAAGATACTATGATGATCTCAAGTCCAAGGATCACTTGTACTACTATCACTACAGGAATTCCTATTGATAGGCAAGTAAAACTCCATTAGGTATTCCTTAGCGAGTCACGTTCAGTGAACTTATTCTTTAATAAGCACCTACATACTTGCTTTAGTGTCTCCACACAAATGATCATAAGATCAATTATCCTCATCTAATGAGCAAGCAACGTATGTACCAATCTATCCGGATTCACTAATCCCCAATTTAGTAATCCAACGATTGGGAACTATTTTAGTTTTAAGCTTTTTAAGAATTTAGATCTCATTAGAATGATCATCATCATTATTCTAAAAGCATTGCTTAAAACTATGGGTTTATCACATATAATAAAACAACATTATGTAGATAATTAAAAGCCTTTAATAAATTAATACTTTTTATTAATAAATGAATAAGATTGTTACAAAGTATATGCTTTATCATCAAACATGATTGGCTTGTGTGCATACTACTTTCAATAAGACCCTACTTTTTAATAAAGTTGATTTTTCTATAAATATTATTTTAAATATTATTGAATGAATTTGATATAATGTTATAGTTGTGGGTAATATTTATAAATTTTACAAAATACTGCAAGTTGTTATAAAATATTAGTTTGGTGGGGAATATTCTTTTGTATGGAAATATTAAATGCTGACGATACAATCATTAATGGACCCCACAACGGAATTATTATCGGAGTTAGAAAATGACAAAAATATTTTTATGAAAATAACTTGGTGAAGTGTTACAGAATTAACAACATTGGAATACACAGTGGTTAAAATACGATAACAACGCGTTGTTGCATAACAATAGCACACTCCTATATCCGGTTTGTTCTAAGGTAAGGGGTATTATTTCTTTCAGATTCATGAAGAGAACTTCATTATTCCATTTTTTATTACATTGGAATAACTTTGTATACTGTGATTTACCTTATACTTGGTGAAATTCTTACATTATTCCATTCTTTATCATTATGTTGGAATAACTTTGTCATCAAATACTGCATACATGGTAAAATTCTTCTATTATTTCATTCTTTATTATTCTATTGGAACATCCTGTCTGTGCGTTTACGCATGACCTGGTTCCGTTATTTATTATTGTGTTGGAACATCACATTGGTAATTTAAATGCGACTGGTTACATTATTTATTATTCTGCTTGAGAATAACATGCATGCGATCGATCTATCGCATGCATGGTAAATTCTTCAGTTATTCCATTCTTTATTATTCTGTTGGAATAACCTGTCTATGTGGATTACCACATGCATGGTGAATTATCCTTTGTATTCATTCTTTATTAAATTGTGGAAATGATCTGTTTACGTGGATTATGATGAAAGTCATAATAAAAGCATTGGACTGATGAAAATCATGGGTATATGTAGTATTAGTAAGTGTTATGAGGAGTTATATTAGTTATTATGTGAAAATATGAAAGTTTATTAGAAATCACAAAGGGTGGAAAATCAGATTTTGGGAGAAAATGGAACATGAAATTCAATTGATCATATCTCCTATTATATTTCGAATTTTTGAGTGTGGTCAAGTTCTAAAGTTATATCTATGAGTTTTCTAACTTATCCAGGTGGAATCACTTGAAAAGGTGTTGTAGATTTTCGTGTGGACTGATTTTAGCAAAGGAGTCAAAAGCTGCAAATTATGAAAAAGTTATTGCCCAGAAATTTAAAAGGGCATTTTTGGCCACTTAATTTGTGAGAAAAATTCTGGCCTTTTGGGATATGAAAATATATGGTATAAAGTACCTCCTGTCCAAAAATGAGCTCATTCCGACTTAAAATGAGCAAGTTATGACTATTTCAATATTTAGGTTTTTCCGACGAAAAATGCTATAACTGGAGTTCTATAACTCCGATGACCATGAAATTTAAACTGGAAGATCACGTTAACATGTGTAAGATCCTGCCAAGATTTGGGAATTTCTGGAGTTAAACTTGTGGTAGCTAATTTCTTAAGGAATTAATTAGAAATTGATTTATGAAAAATAGTAAATGAATTTTAAAAATTCCGAAAAAAATATATGTTCAATATGGGACTATATTCTGTTAATTCCCAGAAAAGAAATATTTTTGGGACTGATTTGGTATTTTTCATGAAAATGCACTAGTTATGAGTATATGAGTTAAATATGTTATGTGAAGTTGAAAATTGGTAAATAAGATTTTATGGCTTGGGAATCCTATATAGAGTATATGCAGATTTTTGATAAGGAATTTGATCATTGGTGATGAAATCTTATGAGTATGGGCTTTTTGAATGATTAAATGCATTATTTGGTAAAGTGTAAATAATTAAAATAAATTGTTTATAAGTTTAAGAAATAATTAAAATATTGTTATAATATTAATGATATTAGATTATGAGATTCTTAAGTGATTGATAACATTGGGATATTCTTGAACCTTGAATAATTTATATTATAAATGTTTAATATTTATCCTTTATTTCATTTGATTGATTCTTTATATCGTTGTTATGATCCTCATGCTTATATTGTGTTGAAAGTCAAATACGTGACTTACGTGCATAGATGAACTTGGTATGATTATAACCGAGGATTATTAGGTATAATCATGACCGTAATGTTATAAATGATGTGGTAAAAAGTTATCTTTGGCTAGTAGTGCGTAGATGGACTTGGTATGATTATGACCGAGGATTATTCGGTATAATCATGGTAGTAATTGAAAACACGAATATCTTTGGCCCGTAGTGCATGGATAATTAAGTGGTCGTGATACTATTAAGGTTTGAATCACATAATTATTGGTTTTACGATTGTATATCTTTGGCACGTAGTCTGAAGATGATGATTGGGTTATTAGTTATCTGATTTGTATATCTCTCGGTCGTAGTCTGAAGATGAATTTATTAGTATGATTATGGCGGGGAATTGTGATTTGGTATAACCATGATTTTGATGTTTGGTGAAGATAGGTGATAAAAATTATCTTCGATCACAGGTGCGAAAAGGAATTTAGAATCACAATTATGATTATGAGTTATTCATATGATTGTGGGCGAGGAATTGTTGATTGATGTTCTGAGGATAAAATATTATTGGTGGACTTTTAACATGGAGAAGATAATAGACACGATGGTCTATTTGACTCTTTAATGGATTGCTTCGTTTATTCTACAACTATGGTTGGAAATTTTTATCATCTACCATATGTTCTAAATCTACGATTTATTATTGAAGGCTATTGATAATTTAATTATCTTTAGTCATGATATTCTTTATTTGGGCTAGTTGTGCTCATTTCTTTTGGTTCATAATTCCTTTTAGGTAATAAGAGTGTTCTTAGAAGTCGAGAAGCGGGGATAACATGAAAATAGAAACGCGATTTATAGTTGTTGAGGTTCTCCTAAATAGTATGGAAATAATTTTATTGAGAACTTTAGATAAGTGTGTCATATTGTATACGTCATTTGATATTTAATTTTGGTGAACCGAACTTTGAAAGGGTGTTTTGCCACTATCATACAAGATGTCTAATGATATACAACCTCGTGTTATCATAAGACAGGGTTGTGCACATCCACTTACTGAGTATATCTACGAGCACTACCTATATAATCTTGGAGTTTATTTGAAATATAATTTTTACTTGGAAACAGTGGAGATAGTTATATGTCAAGAGAAGACTTACCATTAGAAAGAAGATGATAGTAATCTTCTCATTTTTCTTTGGGGTCTATTGGGTCAACCAAGGATAATTTTGTGGATATATGATATCTATCATAACCTAGACGCATGGCCTCCCATGTACGAAGATTTCCTTGAGCACTTCCCAAATATTTTAATTTCTAAAATAGTTTTTTACTGTACTTTTATGTAACGTACCATTGTAAGGTTGTGGTCGAGGCACCATGGGACTTACATACATTTGTATTAAAACTCACAGTCTAACTGTGGTCGTACTCTGCACGACAGTTCAACAGTGTATAAATGAAGTTGTATTGATTTTTGTAGTGTGATATCTGGCGACTCAGCATTACATTTATTATCACACTATTTTATAAAATAGTGAGGACTACTATAGCCACCATCTCGGACCATCACTCCGTTTCCCGGCTAGTCCCAGCTATATTCTCATTTTCTGAAGAGAACAATGAAAGAAAATAGTGAGCTCAACTAGTCCAATAAAGAATATTATGACTAAGATAATGTAAAATAAATTATCGTTAGTCCTAGGATACAATAGACAACAAGTTTTAGATCAACAACTGCAGCGAAAATAACAATCCATTAGAAGAGTCGAGTAGAGCATGATATCCACTATCTTCTATGATTTAAAAGTTTATCATCAATTTTATTGCTGAGACTCAGCTAAATAATCCACATCATTGAATTATTCATGCACTACGGGCCAGGGATATTCATTATTATCACATCCACGAATCATCCATGCACTATGGGCCAAGGATATTCTTTATTATCACAAATGGTCATGATCATGCCAAACAACAGTTCATCTTTGCACCCTTGGCCGAAGAGAACCACTTGTCATGATCATACCAACAACTGTCCATCAATGCACTACGGGCAAATGAGGATTTTTACCACATCATTTATAACATTACAGGTCATGATTATACCGAATAATTCCTGGTCATAATCATACCAATCAACAGTCCATCTATGCACTACGGGCCAAAGATGATTTTTATCACAATATAAGCATGAGGACGATGACAATGATATAAAAAAATTTAATTAAACGAGATCAATGATAAATATTAAAGATTTATTATTCAATTTATTCAGAGTTTAAGAATGTCCAAATTGTCAACACGATACTGTTTTGTGGAGTAAAGTTTAAGAATAATATTCATGTATCAAAAATAATTTGGACAGAAAAGAAATCAATTTTACGGGTGAATAGTATCCTACGAATAGTACTTCGTGAGTAGTATCGTACGTATGAATAGTACCATATGTATGAATAGTGTCGTACGTATGAATAGTGTCGTATATATGAATAGTACCCATGAATAGTACTCCGACATTAAAAACTTAAAATTTAACAATAATATTCGGAAAAATATTATTGTGAAATGATACTCGATGAAACGCAAATTTCAAGGATATTCTACTAATTTCAAAGATTATAGAAGTAATACTTACCATAGTAAGTTTAGATTTAAGAATATGAAAAGAAATAATACCACTTACCTTCATAGAAGACTGGATAATGCAATAGTGAAGTAACATAATACTCTTCTTCTTGCTCTCTATAGTTTCTCTCTCTACCGATATTCTTCTGAGTCTTAGTGAATTGGTGAGAATGAAAAAAGAATTAAGCTTCTATTTATAGGAGAATATACTAAATAGTAACTAATTCACTGACGGTACAGATTGATTTACTATTAAGACAGACGGTCTATGTGAGACCCCAGATTTTATAAATAAAGATTTAAATTTCTCGAAATATTTTTTTTGAATATTAAGGTGTGGATTTGAGATAATGTTATAGTTGGGGGTAGTATTTGAAAATTTTGCAAAGTATGCAAGTTGTTATATAATATTCGATTGGTCGGAGAATATTCTTTTTGTCGGGGAATATTAAATGCGACGACCTAATCATTAGTGGACCCACAAATGGAAGAACTGTCGTAGTTAAAAGCGACAAAAAATATTTTATGAAAATAACGGTAGGAGGTTTTACTGGTTGATCTTTGTTGAACTACCCATTAGTAAAAAATCGATGTCTGGCGTGGTTGCGTAGTAGCCGCGGTATTGATTATTGATCTTTACGTGAAGTCACTCGATTATACTGAATTATTATTACGATAATTCTTTGCATCATATCTCTTATATTATTGATTCGATTATTGTCCGCGATGATCATGTGCATAATATGTTATTTTATTAAATCAATAATTGAGGCGACAAAGTTATTCATATTATTAAATTGCAATATTTACAATGTCTGTAAGTTACACGAGGAGAGGTTTGATCACCTAATTACGGCGCCATAGGGAGAAATCCTTATTGAAAGCCCCTCTTTCACGGGAATGACACGGTTGTTAAATATTGTGAGTTATGATATTAATGATGGATAAGTTGTGTTGATTAAAGATGAATTTGATAGTTCCATTGTGTTGAAATTATTTGTGTTAAACATTTATTTCGATGGTAATTGATGTCTGGAGGTTATATTGTTCAATCGAATTGTTCGGGGAGTTTTTGTTTTAATTACTATTCACGAGTTACTATTCACGGTTTACTATTCAAAAATTACTATTCACTCTAGTATTGCTCACTTTCGAGTATTTGGGACATTTTTGTGTTGAGTTTCTTATTCATGCGGAGTTCTTATTCAGAGTTACTATTCACGGTTTACTATTCATCAAAATTACTATTCACTCTAGTATTGTTCACTTTCAGTATTTGGGACATTTTGTGTCGAGTTACTATTCATGAGTTACTATTCACGAGTTACTATTCATGAGTTCTTATTCACGAGCTATTCTTATTCATGTGCTTTAATTTTTCAATCCGTTGGATGAAATTATAATAGTAAAATCAATAAGGATCGTTGATTTAAGATTTTAATAATAACTTGTCCCTTCTAGATTACCAAGAGTTACCCTTCATAAATAGTAGTTGTCTCTTCGATATTACCAAGAGTCATTTTGACCCTTCATTAAGACCAAGAGCCACTTTCGGTTTTCTATAAATAAAGCTCATTCTTCTTCATTTCTCACCAATTCACCAAAGCTTTAGATCCATTATTATAGAGAAAATTATAGAGAGAAGCTATAGAGAGAAATCTATAGAGAGAAAGAAGAAGAGAAGTGCCTTCCATCTACTACTCCTATATCCAGTTTCTTTCAAAGGTAGGGAATATTATTTGTTGTACTTAAAGGGTGTTATTCTATCTTATTCATGAAGAACTTCATTATTCCATTCTTTATTATTACATTGGAATAACTTTTGTAAAAGTGGCATACCTTATACATAACTTGTATATGCGGCGTACCCTATACTTGGTGAAATCCTTATGTTATTCCATTCTTATTTATTACATTGGAATAACTTTTGTATAAATGGTTTACCCATACTTTCGTGACATTCTTCTATTATTACATCTTTATTATTACATTGGAACATCACATGCATGTGTTTTACATGGACTGGTTAAAATCTTTATTATTACATTGGAACATCACATGCATGTGTTTTACAGGACCTTGTTAAATTTTTATCATTCTATTGGAATATCCTCTCATGTGTTTTTACACCGATCCAGTTCCATCTTTATTATTCTGTTGGAACATCCTATCGGTGTGAATTTCACGACCCGGTTCCGTTATTATTATTACATTGGAATAACTTTTATCATCTTGAATCTGCATGCGTGGTGATTTCTTTTGTTATTCCATTCTTTATTATACCCGGTTAGTTAAAACTTTGACTTCTATACTCCATGAAATTAGAGGAATATCCTTGATATTTGCGCTTCATCCAATATTCTTGAATTTTACTCTCTGGCGATGTCGTGTTGTGCTTTGGATGTTATTGGTTCTAGATAAATTAATTCTTCAACTTGTTTTATTGAATGTCATGGTCATCATCCTCATGTTATATTATGTTATCTTTGGCTTACGTGCGTAGATGAACTTAGTATGATTATGACCGAGGATCATTCGGTAAAATCATAACTTGATATAAATGATGTGACAAAAGTCCTCGATGGCACGTAATGCGGTGATGGATAGTTTTGGTATGATTATGACCGGGAGTGATTCGGTATAGTCATGACCATTGATAATTTGATGAAAATCCTTGGCCAGTGAGTACGAGGATGATTAGATATTGTGGTTTATTCATTAAAAGTGAGTCTCAATTATAACGATGATGAAAACCTTTTAAATCATAAAAGATAGTAGATTTTATTTTCTACTTGACTCTTTTAATGGATTCTTATTCATTGCTGTTAAACTTGTTATCTATTGTATTTTATCGGTTTAACCTTTGTTGAAGGCTAACGATAATTTATTACGCATTATCTTAGTCATAATATTTCTTCTTTGGGCTAGTTGAGCTCACCACTTTCTTTCTTTATTCTCTTGGGAAATGAGAATATAGGCTGGGGACGAGTCGGGGAGCAGTAATGGTCGAGGAGGATAGCGTTAGTAGTCCTCATATACAACGTGAAATAGTGTGATAATAATTATAATGAGGACTCCTTTTGAGTTTGTATAATATCTAGTAGACAATATTTGTATCGAAACTCCTCGATTTATATAGTTATTATCACACTATATTAGTAAGTTGTATTTAAATTACGTACCATGTAAGTGGCGACCCGAGATGGGTGATACATCACCCGTCTTGGAGTCGCATGATCATCATACGCCTCTAATCTGATCTTAAATATCTGACAAAAGTTGTGAGTTTTAATACAAATATTGTCTTAATATTATCCACTCTTAGAATAATCCTCGTTGCAATTATTATCAAATTATCATTAGCCTTCAACATCACTGTTAAACCGAAGAAATAAGCAATAGAAATATTAAGTTTAATCAAGCATTAGCCTTTAATTTTAATGAAAATCCATTAAAAGAGTCAAGAGAAATAAAATCTACTATCTTTATGATTTAAAGATTTTCATCACTTTTAATGTTGAGACTCAAATTAATAAATAAACCACATCATCGAATCACCCCGCGCTACTGACCGAGATATTCTTTAATATCACGACCACAATTATCCATGCATTACGGGCGAGGAATATTTGTGTATTCATCAATGGTCATGATCATGCCAACAATTGTCCATCAATGCACTACGGGCCAATGAGGACTTTTATCACATCATTTGTAACATTACGGTCATGATTATACCGAATAATCTTTGGTCATAATCAGACCAAGTCCAATGAGGGCCAATGCACTACGGGCCAATGAGGCAGTTAACTCTTGGAACACCGAAGAGGCAAATAACTCTTGGTAATATTGAAGAGACAATTACTATTTACGAAGGGGTAATTAACTCTTGGAAAACTGAAAGGGCAAGTTACTATTAAAACTTGAAATCAACGATCCATATTGATTTACTATTATAATTTCAACCAACGGTCTGAAAAAATTAGCACATCTCCTCATGGAATAATATTGTACCCAAATACCCGAATGCACAATACTAGAGTGAATAGTAATCAGGTGAATAGTAACTTGTGAATAGTAACTCGTGAATAGTAACTCATGAATAGTAACTCGTGAATAGTAACTCGTGAATAGTAACTCATGAATAGTAACTCCGACACAAAAAGTACCCCGAATACCCGATTGAACAATATAACCTCCAGACATCAATTATTATCGAAATAAATGTCGATTCTCACTAACACAAATAATTTCAACACAATAGAACTATCAAATTCATCTTTAATCAACACGAATTTATCCATCATTAATATAATAACTCACAATATTTAACAACCAGGTTGTTCCCAGGAAAGAGGGGGCTTTCCAATAAGGATTTCTCCTTATTGGCGCCGCAATTAGGTGACCAAACCTCTCCTTGATGTAACTTCTGACATTGTAAATATTGCAATTTAATAATATGAATAACTTTGTCGTCTCAATTATTGATTTAATAAAATAACATATTATGCACATGATCTTTGTGACAATAATTGAATCAATAATATGAGAGATATGATGCGTGAATTCTTCGTAGCAATAATGCGGATAAACGAAGTGACTTATCACGTAAGCATCAATAATCAATACTGGTATTACTACTATGCAACCACGCATACATCGTATTTTACTACTAACGGGTAGTTCAACAAGATTAACGGTAAAACCTCCGCCGTTATTTTCATAAAATATCTTTATGCGTTTTTTTAACTACTGACGATTACTTCCGCTAGGGGTCCACCAATAATTGTCGCTGTCATCTAATATTCCCCGACAAAAAGAATATTCCCAGGCAATCGAATATTTTATAACAACTTGCTTACTTTGCAAAATTTTCAAATACTACCCACAACTATAACACTATCTCAAATCCACACCATAATATTAAAAAAAATATTTTGAGAAATTTAAATCTTTATTTATAAAATCTGGGGTCTCACAGTCCATATTGATTTACTATTAATTAAATCTTAAAGTTAAGATACATATTGATTTACTATTAAAACTTTAAACCAGCGATCCATATTGATTTACTATTAAAACTTCAACTAACGGTCTGAAAATTATCACATCTCCTCATGGAATAATAAGTCAAACTTATAAAAAACACCTCATAACAAACCCCTCTATTTATATAAAAAAAATGAATAAATATTTACCACAAATCACTTATCTTTAATCAATATATTTTTAATCTTTCAATAATTATTCATCATTTAATTGAATCGTTCCTAAGAAAGAGAGGGCTTTTCGATAAAGATTTCTCCTTATTGGCGCGCAATTAGATGACCTAACATCTTTTTTCGATAGAACTTTATAGACACGGTCAATAATGTAAATAATAATATGAATAATTGTGTCGTCTTAATTATTGATTTAATAAAATAAAATATATTGTAGATAATATTGACAATAATTGAATCAATAATATGAGATAATATGCAGCAACTACTGTAGCAATTATTGAATAAAACTGAGTGACTTCTTACTTAAGGATCAATAATCAAAGATAATGTGCAATACCGTGTGCTACTGTGCAACAACGCGCGTATTACTGTTCTTTTATTACTGGATATTTCAACAGTTAACGATAAAAGTTTTATCGTTATTTTTATAAAAAGTTATCTCTGTCGCTTTTTATACCCGACAGTTATTTCGTTGTGGGGTCCACCAATGATTGTGTCGCCGTACAGATATTCCCCAAAAAAGAATATTCCTCGAGCAAACGAATATTTTTCGACGCAATGAATAGTTTATATCAACTTGCTTACTTTGTAAATTTTTCACATATCACCCTTAACTTTAACTTTTTATCAATTTAACTATTTATTGAATAGAATAATAATTATAAGAAAATTGAATACTTTCATTTCTTAAAATTTCAGGTCTTACACATAAGCCAAAGATATACAACTGTAAAACCAATAATCAACAGTCCATCTTTGCACATAAACTAGA
The DNA here is from genome assembly GCA_020205615.1 of Panax quinquefolius. Taxonomy (NCBI): domain Eukaryota; kingdom Viridiplantae; phylum Streptophyta; class Magnoliopsida; order Apiales; family Araliaceae; genus Panax; species Panax quinquefolius. The sequence continues at coordinate 117,206,426 of CM035159.1, read as the reverse complement.
GATATACAACTGTAAAACCAATAATCTACAATCCATCTTTGCACGTAAGCCAAAGAGGATTTTTACCATATCATTTGTTTGTAAAATAAATAATCCACATCACCGAATTATCCATGCAGTACGGGCCAAGGATATTCTTTATTATCACCAGTGGCATGGTCATGTCAAACAACAATTCATCTTTGCACCCTTGGTCAAAGAGAACACATGGTCATGATCATACTAACAACTGTCCATCAATGCACTACGGGCCAATGAGGACTTTCATCACAATATATATATAAGTATGAGGATGTTGACAATGATATAAGAATTCAATTAAGTGAGAGCAAGAATAATTTTTAAAGATTTATCCAGATTTTAAAAATATCCAAATTGTCAACATCATAATTGTTTTGTGGAATAAAATTCAAGAATAATATTCACGTATCAAAAATAATTTGGACATAAAAGAAATCAATTTTTATCGTGAATAGTACCCCGTGAATAGTACTTCATGAATAGTATTTTGTGAATAGTATTATACGTATAAATAGTATCGTACATATGAATAGTGGAGTACATATGAATAGTGACGTATGTATGAATAGTACCCATTAATAGTTTTCCAGCATGAAAAGATTAAAATTTAACAAGAATGTTCAAAATATTTCAGTGAAACGATACTATATGAAACACAAATTTCAAGTATATTTTACTAATTTCAATGAATATAAAAGCAATACTTATCAACATAAGTGTAGAATTAAGATTATGAAACGAAATAATATTACTTACAAACTAAAGAGTGTGGAAGAAAATATTATTTCTTACGAATATTGAACAAAAATAATATCCCTTACAATTGTTGAACCAAAATAATATTCTTTACGAATATTGAACGAAGATAACATTTCTTACGAATATTGAACGAAAAATAAAATTTCTTATAAATACGAAAAATAATATCGTAAGCGAATATGAAATAAATAATACCCCTTACCTTAAAAAGAGAGTACTTCTGATTGGTATATCGGATATATATTCTTGAAAAAACTTGTACTATTTGCAACACTCAAAATTTTCTTAAACTCAAAAGAAATACGCTCAATATTATAGAAGAAGAATTATTTGATTCTGCTGTGTTTTTCTTTTCTAAATTGAGTATCCTATTTATATGAAAATGACAAGACACTATTTAAAAAAATAATCACAAACTGCACATTAAATTTCAAACGAAATCACGGGTTCGGCTATTTTTTTTTGTTTTTACTGTGTTGCACTATACAAACACTATGCATATAATAAAATATAATATATTCATTTTTATACAAAAAACAAAACTTATATATATATATATATATATATATATAAGACCCCAACTTTTATGAATAAAGATGAATTTTCTATAATTATCATTTTGAATGAATTTGATATAATGTTATAGTTGTGGGTAATATTTAGAAATTTTACAAAATCATGAAGTTGTTTATAATATTCGATTGGTTAGGGAATATTCGCTTTTAACAGGGAATATTAAATGCGATGGCACAATCATTAATGGACCCCACAACGAAATTATTGTCGATTGAAAAAACGACAAAATATTTTTATAAAAATAACGACGGAAGTTTTACTGAATTAACTATTGAAACACCCTTGTTAAAAGTACGAGAATACGCGTGGTTGCATAGTAGCATTACGGTATAGATTATTAATGCTTACGTTGAGAAGTCACTCGATTTGATTCATTATTATCGATATTTTATATATTATTAAATCAATAGTTGAGATAACAAAGTTGTTAATATTATTATTTACATTATTAACGATGTCTAGAAGTTACGCCAAGGAGAGGTTTGGTCCTAATCATTGTGCGCGATAGGGAGAAATCCTTATTGAAAAGCCCTCTTTCACGGGAGCGACTTTGGTCGATTAATAATGTGAATTGTAATAATGATGATGAGTTCATTTTTATTAGTATTATTAATGTAATAAAAGCGGAAAAACTTTTATATAAAAATGTAATACTTTTATAAAGTTATTCGTTTTATTAGGCTAATAAATAAAATCTTTTTATATAAAACAAAATACTTTTATAAAGTTATTCGTTTTATTAGACAATAATTAGAATATATTATATTTTCTTATGCATAGTGTTGCATAGTGCCTGTATAGTGTTTTACATAGTAAAATCTTTTTATATAAAACCTAATACTTTTATAAAGTTATTCGTTTTATTAGGCAATAAATAGAATATATATTATATTTTATTGTAAACCAATCTGGACCGTCCAGCTTTAAAAAAAAATTAATTAATCTGGACCATTCATGGATTGGTTACTATTCAGTCCATTCTTCTATAAATAGAAGCTCATTCCTTCATTATTTCTTACGAATTCACTGAAACTCTAGAGAGAGAAACTATAGAGAGAAAGAAGAAAAATATTCTGCTACTTCACTACTTCTTTATCCAGTTCTTCTTTATAAGGTAATGGGTATTATTTCTTTCGTATTCATGAAGAGAACTTCAGTTATTCCATTCCTTATTATTATGTTGGAATAACTTTTGTATGCTCTGAATCTGCATACATGGTGATATTCTTCTTCATTATTCCATTCCTTATTATTATGTTGGAATAACTTTTGTATATCAAATAAGTCTGACATATATGGTGAAATTATTCTATTATTCCATTCTTTATTATTACGTCGGAATATCCTATATGTGCGCTTCTGTAATTCGAGATTCCATCATTTATTATTCTGCTTGGAATAACTTTTACATCTCATAAGTATCATCACATGCGTGGTGATTTATGTTGTTATTTAATTCTTTATTATTACGTGAATATCCATGCGTAAGCGTGCGTTTACGCCATGGACTGGTTCCATCATTTATTATTCATTGGAATAACTTTTATGCAATCACAATCTTATGCATGGTGATTTCGTTGTTATTCCATTCTTTATTATTACATTGGAACATCCGTCGGTCTTAATTTACTTTGACTAGTTCCGTTATTTATTATTATGTTGGAATAACACATACATCTGAAGTACCATGCATGGTGATTTACATTGTTATTATATTCTTTACTATTCATTTGGAATATCACAGCCGGTGCGTATTACTTTGACTTGGTTCCGATTATTTTTATTACATTAGAATAACTTTTATACATCTGAAGTACCGCGTGCATGGTGATTTCTTTTATTATTCCATTCTTTATTATACTCAATTGGTTAAAGTTTTGACTTTATACTCCATAAAATTAGTGGAATATCCTTGATATTTGCGCTTCATCCAGTATCTTTTCATGAAAATATTCTTCTGAGCATTCTTGAATTTTACTCTACAAAGAAGTATCATGTTGACAATTTGGACGTTATTAGTTCCTGGATAATTTAATTTTTGAACTTATTTTATTGAATTATTATGTCATTGTCATGATGAGTTATGTTGGTTATTATGTGAAAACATGAAAGTTTCTTAGAAATCACAAAGGGTTGAAAATCAGATTTTGGTGAAAATGGAACATGAAATTCAATTGTCCATATCTCCTATTATATTTCGAATTTTTGAATGTGGTCAAGTCCTAGAGTTAGATCTATGAGTTTCCTAACTTATCCAAGTAGAATCACTGGAAAAGGTGTTGTAGATTTTTGTGTGGACTAATTTTAGCAAAGTACGAAAAACTGCAAAATATGAAAAAGGTTTCTTACGATTTTAAAAGAAATTTTTGTCCACTTAATTTGTGAGAAAATTCCGCCCCAAAATAGAATACATCACCTATTCTTAGTCGCCAAATATATGGCACGAATCACAAATACAATCTTAAATATATACAACAATAGAGCTGTGAGTTTTAATACAAACATTGTCTTCTAGACAATATCCACTCTCAGAATAAGTCTTCATTACATTTATTAACACACTATTTAACAGAATAGTGAGGACTACTAATACTATCATCTGGATCGTCACTCGGTTCCCCGACTAGTCCAGTAAAATATATTATGACTAAGATAATGCAGAATAAATTATCATTAGTTTTCAACAGTGTTAAACTAATAAAATACAATAGACATCAAGTTTAACTGCAGCGGAACATGCAATCCATTAAAAGAGTCAAGTAGAGAATAAAATCTACTATCTTTTATGATTTAAAAAGGTTTTTCATCATTTTTATCGCTGAGACTCAGCTTAATAAATAATCCACATCATCAAATCATGCTTGCACTACAGGCCAAGTATAGACACTCGAAATTTTCTGCACTCCTATTATTAACATTGCAGGAGGGTAGATTTGTGACGCCCCCAAAATAGGTATACATCACCTATCCTGAGTTGCCAAATACATGGTACAGAATACAAATACAATCTTTAATATACAACAAAAGAACTGTGAGTTTTAATACAAATATTGTCTTACAGACAATATCCACTCTCGAAATAAGTCTTCATTACATTTATTGTCACACTATTTAACAGAATAGTGAGGACTACTAATGTTATCCTACGGGCCGAAATCACTCCGCTCCCTCGACTAGTCCCCGCTACATTCTAATTTCACAGAGAACAATGAAAGCAAAAGGGTGAGCTCAACTAGCCCGAAGAAGAAATATTATGACTAAGATAATGCGAGAATAAATTATCATTAGTCTTCAACAATGTTAAACCGATAAAATACAATAGACATCAAGTTTAAGCTGCGGTGAACAAGCAATCCATTAAAAGAGTCAAGTAGAGAATAAAATCTACTATCTTTTATGATTTAAAGGTTTTTCATCACTTTTATCGTTGGGACTCGACAATAAATAATCCACATCATCGAATCACCCTGCACTACGACGAGGATATTCTTTAGTATCACGACCACAATTATCTATGCACTACGGGCCAAGGACATTCGTGTATTCATCAATGGTCATGATCATGCTAACAACTGTCCATCAATGCACTACGGGCCAATGAGGACTTTTATCACATCATTTATAACATTACGGTCATGATTATACCGAGATAATCACAGTGATCATAATCATACTAAGTCCATCTATGCTACTACCCACGGATGACTTTCAAAAAATATAAACATGAGGATGATGACAATGATATAAGAATTCAATAAAACAAGTTCAAGAATTAATTTATCCGAGAACTAATAACGTCCAAATTGTCAACATGATACTTCTTTATAGAGTAAAATTCAAGAATGCTCGGAAGAATATTTCCATGAAAAGATCTTTGGATGAAGCGCAAATATCGAGGATATTCTACTAATTTCATGGAGTATAGAAGTCAAAACTTTAACCAATTTGAGTATAATAAGGAATGGAATAACAAAAGAAATCACCACATATCGGTGAGACCAAAACAGCAGGCGAGTTATTCGATAGAATAATAAAGATTTTAACGAATCCCACGTAAAAGCGCATGAAGCAGGATATTCCAACGAGAATAATAAAGATGAGAACCAAGTCCGGTAAAAGCACATGCATGGGATGTTCCAACGAATAATAAAGATTTTAACCGGTCCCATGTAAAAGCCTGATGCGAGGATGTTCCAACAGAATAATAAAGAATAGAATAACAGAAGTTCTCTTCATGAAGACGAAAGAAAGAAATAATACCCCTTACCTTTGAAAGAAACTGGATATAGAAGTAGTGAGGTAGCAGGCTTCACTTCTTCTACAGATTTTCTCTCTACAATTTCTCTCTATAATAATTGCTCTATAGCTTTAGTGAATTGGTGAGAAATGAAAGAAGAATGAGCTTCTATTTATAGAAAAATATAGTTTCAATAATTGCACGTTTTAGGGCTCAAAAAATTACAGTACAATACCTCCAACTTTTTCTTTATTTTTAATTTAGTCATGCAAGTATTATCAAACTTGCACCACCTCCCCTAATAGTAAATAATGTGAATCAATAGTTCTAGACATATAAAAATACAAATTACAGTATAGTACCTCCATCTATACCTCCATTTTTAACTTAGTCATGCAAGTATTATCAATCTTGCACCAACTCCCCTAATAGTAACAAGAATGTGAAACAATTGTATACACATGTGAACAAATAGTTATAATCATGTGAAATAATAGCAATCAAATGCTCATTTATCCGGTTAAATACTAGATTGGTCAATATAACCTCCAGACATCAATTATTATCGAAATAAATGTCGATTTTCACTAACACAAATAATTCCAACACAATGAAACTATTTTTATCAAAAATATTAATTTTGAAATTTCAAAGTTTGACTTTTTCCGAAAAAGTCAACTATTGACTTTTTGACCAAATAGTAAAATCCAGAAAATTTTGTGTTTATAGTTTATTTTTACTAATTTCATCGTTCCGGACTCAAATATCACGTCCGCGTCTCCAAATTCAACTCCGAGCACAACTTCAATTTTAATAACATTCATCATTAATATTATAACTCACAATATTTATCAACCAGTCGTTCCCGGAAAGATGGGGCTTTCCAATAAAGATTTCTCCTATTATGCGCCTTGATTAGGTGACCAAACCTCTCCTTGTGAACTTAGACATTGTAAATATTGCAATTTAATAATATGAATAACTTTGTCGTCTCGATTTATTGATTTAATGAAATAACATATTATGCAGATGATACTGTGACAATAATCGAATCAATAATATGAGAGATATGATGCAGCAATTACTGTAGCAATATACCAGGAGTGTCATTTCCAATCTCGGAGATAACCCCAAGATATGCAGATCAAAAGACCCACAACAACACCGGAAAGGACAGTCCTGTCTCGGCGATAACACCGCGACATTCAGTTCCAGTCCCAGAGATAACACTAGGAGTAGCAACCCCATCCTTAGTGATAGCCCCAAGGGATGCCATTGCAGTTCCGGCGATAACCCCGAAAATGCTTGTTTCGAACATGTGCGATTAGCTTCAATCCAGATGATAGTGAGGCATACAAACAAGTAGTCCAATCTCCGATGTAACCCTGAGCAACGTTTGCTTTCCGCTTAAACCGGCGATAACCCCGGTGAGGAGTCACAACGTAATTTATCCACGTCAACAAGATGATATCGCGGCATACCAACAAGTAGTCCAATCTCAGTTGTAACCCTGATCAATGTCTACTTTCAACTCAAACCGGTGATAACCTCGGCAAGGAGTCAAACGTCATCTTATTCCTTCAAATAATGGCACGTCGTCTCAACACTTCATACATACATACAACAATGTCCCACAAGAGCCGAGGATTGACAATCCCGAGTGACTATTACGTGTGGCAGTACTTTGGATAGAATTTGAAGCTTGAAGACCATGGGCATAGAGCCCTCTTCCTGACTTCGTACAACCTCTAATCCATGTCATTACGTAACTCTCAACACAAGCGATCCGAAGAAGTACAGATATACTTTGTTTGGATGCTCGGATTGAAGTTTTGCAAGTTCGAGCGGACATTACAGTGCACGAATGCACGTCTTCTACGAGACAGCCGGGACCATGAGGCTCGGATCCACCACGACCACCGCGGTACAATCTGCATGCCGCAGGTGTACCTGCGGCCATCAGTCTATAAATATAGGCTGAGGGGTCAGCCATTTAGAGAGAGAGAGAGAGAGAAGGAAAAAGGCGAGGAAGTCCTGCCCATTTTACTCTGCATACACATCTTTTGAGTGTTTTCTCTTCTTTAAACACTAGTTAGCTTACATATAGCTACTTTTTATCCAGTGGGAGCTGAGTGTTTATCCATTTAAAGTCTAAGAAGTCTACTTTGGCAGCCCACTATAAGCCTTCTTATATTCTATAAAGCCTCTTTCTCATATATCACACATTGTTGTACACGTTGATAGTCGTGTGAGTGTGTTTGCGGACTTGGTCATCTGTGGTTTTCATTTTTGTCTCAGATATATATACTAATATATGTATATATTTTATATATATGGACTAACATTATCGAGTTATGCCTCGATTGAGCTGAACTTGATGCAGGCGTTTAATTGCTTTTATATATATATAAGCGTAGTGGGACTACATCGATGAGCTTTAATTTTACATCCGAGCGCGTTTAATTTCTTTTGTGTGTATATATATATATATATATATATATATATATGTTGTCGAACATATCTCGATGAGCTTTGGATTTTATATCCGGTGCGTTTACTCGCTTTATATATATATATATATATATATATATATATATATATTGTTGTCGGACATATCAGATGAGCCTTGATTTACATCCTATGCGTTTACTTTTATATATATATATGTACATATATATATATATATATATATATATATATATTTACATTCTCGGAACTGGAGTTTCCTCCGTGGCTTTTTACAACTTTTTTATTTTCGTCTACTGCAGAGTTCACTTAAGTGGCGATGAGATCGCTTTTTACAATATTATTTACATTTTTGTCCTGCCTGGAGTTTACTTCGTGGCAGTTGATAGCATTTACTTCTTTATTTACATTTCTGATCCCCCATGGAGTTTCTTTGTGGTGGTTGATCATGTACATATATATATATATATATCGCTTTTATATATATATATATATATATATATAATTGCTATCTTTGCTTTTATCATACAAATTGCGGTATCATGTGATCACAGAGTTCGATCTCTTGAACCTAGATTGATTCCCATGATGGACATTTTTTAGTATGGCGACTTGTACATTATTTTATAAAGTGTCGAGTTTCCTTGGATGGTATCATGCCCGTAAGGAGTTCGAAGATCGTCAGATATTATTTTTTTCTAGAATGCTTCGCATCTCGAAAATAAAAGCAAACAAGACGAACATTTAACAATAAAATAAAAGAAGGTCTCAATTCCTATTGAGCACAGGGTTTAAAAAACCTCTTTTACAAAACTTCATTGCTATATCTTGGTTAAAACTGAATTTTCCTATAAAATTCAAACCTTGTGTATATAGGTGCGAACGAGGCCTCACACTACTTTCAAATAATTGCACATTGATCCACACACACACACACATCCATATAACAATTTCTTTGAAAAGTGGCGGTCACCGTGGTAACACGAATGTCGGGAGGTGCCTAACACCTTCCCTCCGCATAATCAAGCCCCCGAACCCTTAATGAATCTCGGTTTCACAGACCCGTTTAACAGTGTCAAATCATTGGGTCAATGTGCTAACCTTTTCGGTTGCGTTGGTGCAACCAGTTAAATAAACCAACTGGCGACTCTTAAAGTCAATCATCGACATTATACATGTCGAAACTTTTTCACTTGTTTTTTCAAACAAATCTCACATTAACATGAGAACACCAAAGAGCAAGTAACGAAAAGGGACACTCAAAAATCCCGACGTCGACAGGTGGCGACTTTGCTGGGGACTCCAGTAAGAGGGCTTAAGCCACTATTTCAAGCTTTTCAAAATTGTTATATGTTTGTGTGTGAATATTGCATTTACATTTCTAATGAATGTGTACGAATGCATTTTAATTACTGCACTGCTAAATATCTATCTGTGATATTAGTGCTTTGCACATGTCATCATTTTGCATAAACGGTGAGACACGTTGTATGTGAATGTATGTTGTGTGGTCCCTCTACAAGGAGGCTATCCTATCGGTGTTTGATTACTGGACCCGTGTGAAGAATAATTCCCCGGGGCTCAGGAAAGGCACCACTCAGATTCGCTCCAGTTGAAAGACCGGATTAACTTCCCGTCGAGTAGATTGCGATGATCTGGGAACCTTCATGCCGAAAAGCCGCAAGAGTAACCCTAAGATAGGTCAGCCTCTGATAAACCAAATGTGGAGGAAAGTCTCTTCATGCTTTCCATTTTCAATTACTTGTAAAAGCATTTACTTGTAATTTTATTCCATGTTCATCCATATGTAATGGAAAATATGAAGAATATCATGCATGACATGTTATCAATTAACAAACCGGTTTTGCGGGATAAATTCCTAAAAGCGGACATGTTATGATAACATTTACATTACCCTAAGACTAAACTACGTAAGTCTTTTGTAGGGAAGCAATTGGGCTGTTACATTCGAAAATCCAAAAAGGCCACAAGCCTACAGCCAATCATGTCTTCTTCCGAACAGTCTAATCCTGTTTCCCGAGAAGAATTTGACGGATTGAGTAAACAAGTCATAGACTTGGCCGTTCTACTGAAAGAATTACACAAGTCTACTCAGGGTACGAAGATACCTACACATACAGAGCCCTTTACACGAGGAGTTCAAGGTCTGAAAAAAATAATTCCAGAACATCAGTTGGATACAACCAACAAAGACCCTGAAGTCACCCATCTCCAAAGAGATCCAGACAACGGTGACATCAGGAAGAAAGTCCTTCAAATGGAGGAAACCATTCATGTTCTTAAAGGGATTGGAACTCATGGCAGTGTTTCATATACAGACCTTTGCATATTCCCTGGTGTTCATCATCCGGAGAAATTTAAGACCCCTGATTTTGAGAAATATGACGGATTAGGGGATCCTTATACACATTTAAAAGTGTTCATTGGAGAACTTGGGTCTTATACTGAGAATGAAAAGCTTGAATCAAACTATTTGAGAAAAATCATTTGGAAAACACGTTTATAGTATACCGATTAGACAACTCTAAGATCCATAGTTGGGAAGAGTTGGCCCACGCCTTCCTCACTCAATCTGATTTTCAATCTCAAATGGCTCTGGCCGGGTACCAAATTACCAAGGTCAAGAAACGATCTAATAGTCATTCAAAGAGTATGCTCAAAGATGGAGCGCGCTTAACGCTCAAGTTATTCCTTCCATGATGTAATCGAAAATGGTCACGACTTTCATAGATATCTGAGAAGCTCCTTTCTATGAAAGAGTTCTAGTCGGTATTGGCAAACCATTTTCTAAAATGATCAAACACGGTGAAATGGCTGAAATGGGATTGAAGTCCCAGAAAATTCAAGACCTAGCCATTCTTAAAGTCATTGTTGAGCACATCCATCCGGTTTTATAGAAAAAAACCCGAGGAATCCATAAAAAGAAAGAGGAGGATGTTTCCTTGATACTACAAGGATAAAAAGGCAATCCAAGCATGCCTGTCAGAGAGAGAAACTACTCCCTTTTTCAAAGACAATCTTGAAACCCTCCATTACCTAAAAGTGGAGAAGTGAAAGCGACCTCGAACGTTCACACCCTTAGGGTACTCGCTCGAGAATATTCTTGCTCTTCCGATTGCTCAGGAAGAAAATTACATCTTCTTCCACCACCAACCCTAATGGGAGGGTTTCAATGCTACTTTCGAAGTGTGCTTTACCATGCCGGGGCATTCGAACATGATACTCAAGATTGTTGGGCCTTGAAGCATAAGATTCAAGATCTAATAGACAATGGTGAGATCATGGTCACTAAACCCGATCAACCTCACGTGCAAGACAACCCTCTTCTTCAACACAAAGAAGAAGAGGTCAACATGATTAGTTAGACCGGACATGGTTCCAATTCTACTAATGAATCATCCCAACCCATCAAAGGCGGTGTTGACAAATGGGATATACAAAGTTCCGGTTTACCATGGAGCGAAAGATGAAAGCTCTTCTGCAAACAAATTGAGCAATTGGCATAATCGGTGACCCACCATCATCAAGTCACACGCCAATTAATCAGGCAGGAGCATGCCTATCTCCTTTCATTTGTTATGAATGCTTCATCAACACCTTGAGAGAAAGTGAAGCTATGGAGGATAAGGTTAGCAAAGCGAGCAAGTGCTAAAGCCCGTCGAGATTTCGCCAATAATAAAGGGAATTCACCTATTTGGGCCAATCTATGGAGGAGATACTTCAAATGTTGATCAACGAAGGAAGAATCACATTCCTTCTACCTCCAATCAATCCCTGCTCAGGGCGGTTCAATCCTGATAAAATGTGTCAATATCATTCACATTCTCGCGGTCACGGCACAAAAGAATGCTGGGCACTCCGCCATCTCATTCAGAATCTTATTGATAGCGGTGTCCTACAAATAGCGGATGATTACATTGTTCAACTCAAGGATGGGAATACACGCCCTACCCAATGGAAGGGATCAGTAGCAATTATATCCGAAGTGGATGATGAGGCCATCAAAGTATTTCCCATACAACCAATTCATCTCAATGGGTGACAATCCTTTGAAAGTGGGCGCACTGAGCCAATTCCTTTACCTTACGAGACTACTGACATCACGTTGTCGACTTTACAAAAGTTCCATGGAATTATGGAGAAGCTAAAGGATCCACGTCTCATACTACTACTACGATGTCGAAGGAAAATCCACCGCATACCTTCTCAACGGGTTATCAAACTACTTGCGAAGCAAAGGGAAGTTGCCCATGGAGAAGATTGAAAAATTCCTCCGTACTATGGGCCACAATGAAGCCAAAGTGGTTTTAAGCTTGCGAGAAGCTCCACACCAGATTTCAATTCTGGACCTGGTTTTCTCTTCTGAGGAGCATTGAAAGATCTTGCTAAAGGTTTTGGAAGAAGCCTATCTACCAAAATCAGTGAATGTGGAAAAATTTCAACATTTGGTTGATCACATTTTCAACAACAATGTGATATCCTTCACTGATGACGACATACCTCCCGAAGGGACCGGTCATTAAAAACCACTGCACATCGCAGTGTTATCTTCCGGGTACATGCTAGATGTAGTATTGATAGATGGAGGTTCATCTCTAAATATCTGTCCTTATGCCACCTTGGTAAAGATGAATATCAATCTCAAGCGAATTCAAAGTAGCCATACGATCATCCGAGCTTTTGATGGATCTCGGCGAAATTCCATTGGAAAGATTGAATTGCCAATTGAGATTGGTCCTAATACATTCAACGTATCCTTCCACATCCTCAAGATCGACTCAGGATACAACCTGCTATTGGGGAGACCATGGATACACATGGCTGAAGCTGTTCCCTCCACCTTACATTAACAACTCAAATACATCATCAACAACGATCTGAGTCACCGTCCAATGCTTTGTAGGAATGTCTAGACCGGGAACTCTACCAATTATCGACTTCATTCGAAGTTGGTAGGCGGTTCCATACTCGGAAGTGAATAACACGCAATACCATTCTATTGGGCGCCTACTTCCCGTGCCCAAGATTTCCGACGAGGTTATATCGACCCACTCAAGAAATAAAGCAATTTGACATCGCCTATGTGGACGTAAAATCATCGAAAAGTAAAGGAATTGCGGATCAATAGCCGCCGCACTTTGCGATGGATTACAAACCCTTAGAAACGTACTTTCCGATGAAGGGGTAATGACGATTCGATTCTGACATCGATCGATACATACCGTGAGTGGAAAATGTATTTTGATGGGTCATTAACATAAGGCTCTGGGCAGGCGGTTTAATAACCGATGCAGGGAGAGCGAGATCCGTCAGCCGTCAAATTGCGGTTTATCGACACCAATAACACGGTGAGTATGAAGGTTGTATCATGGGACTCAAACTTGCCTGTTCAATGGGTATCGAGCGATTAAGCGTCTTTGGAGATTCCGAATTGGTAATCAAGCAATCCACGAGAATCTATCAAACTAAAGAATTACATTCTTGCCTTACCATTGGCAAGTTCTGAGATGGCTTTGGAGTTGAAAAAGTCTCCTTTCTACACATTCCTCATAATAGAATGACTTTGCGAATGCATTAGCAACGTTGGCCTCCTTGGTTTATATATCTGACAAGGAAAACATGCCAAGCATCACGATTGCTATGCAGAAAGCCCCAGTATATGGGAATTACATTGGAGAAGTATCGGATGAGTTGCCTCCCATCCACAATCCTTGGTATCAACACATCAAGGAGTATTTGCGAGATGGATCTACACCCGCTGAGGCGAGCCTAAATGAGAAGAGGCGGATTATTCGACTTGCTATGAAATTTTACCTGAGCGGAGATCCACTCTACAAAAGAGATGTAGGATTAGGCCTCCTCAGATGTCTGGACAAAGACCAAGCTCAGCGGCTCATGGATGAGATCCATGGTGGAGTATGCGTCCCTCACATGAGCGGACCCTTACTTGTCGAAAATTCTTAGAACGGGACATTATTGGCTTACACTCAAAGCTGACTGTGATGATCACGTCAAGAGGTGCTATCAATGTCAGATCCATGGGAATGTTATCCATGCCCCTCCAAGGGAACTCCATAATATGAGTTCGTCATAGCCCTTTTCAATGTGGGGAATGGACGTGATCGGGCCCATCGTGTGAGACCCCAGATTTTATCAATAAAGATTTAAATTTTGTCGAAATAAATTTTTAATATTATGGTGAGATAATATTATAGTTGTGGGTAGTATTTATAAATTTTGCAAAGTATCAAGTGGTTATATTATATTCGATTGGTGGGGAATATTAGGTTTAGCGAGAGAATATTAAATTACAACAACTCAATCATTGGTGGACCCTACAATGAAATTATTAGTCGGATTGAAAAATGACAAAAAAATATTTTATTGAAATAACGGCGGAAGTTTTCTGGTTGATCTTGTTGAACTACTTTCGGTAGTAAAAGTAAATAATCGTGTGGTTGCATAGTAGCACTACGGTATTGATTATTGATGCTTATGTGAAAGTCACTTTCGGTTTGATTCCATTATTGTCGATTAATAATATGAATTATTATAGCGATAATGACGTTTTGTTTTATTCAGTATTATTAACGTAATAAAAGCGAAACATCTTTTATATAAAATGAGAATACTTTATTAAAGTTATTACATAAATAGAATATATTATATTTTATTATGCGTAGTGTTGCGTAGTGTTTTGCGTAGTGTTGCATAGTGTTTGCATAGTAAAATGTTTTTATATAAATAGAATATATGATATTTTATTTAAAAGATTTTGCTTTAAATATGGACCGTCAGATTAAAAGTAAATCAATCTGGCCGGATTCATGGATTAATTACTATGCATTCTATTTTCCTATAAATAGAAGCTCGTTCCTTCATTATTTTCTTACGAATTCAATTGAAACTCTGAGAGAGAAATTATAGAGAAAGCTATAGAGAGAAAAATCTATAGAGAGAAGAAGAAGAGTATTCTCGGTACTTCACTACTTTGATATCCGATGTCTTTTACGGTAAGAAATTATTATTTGTTGTACAGTCGAAGTGTTATTCTTTCTTATTCATGAAGAGAACTTACATTATTCCATTCATTATTATTCCTTGGAATAACTTTGTAAAAGTGGTATACCCTATACATAACTTTGTATATCTGGCGTACCCTATACTTGGTGAAATCCTTATGTTATTCCATCCTTATTTATTACATTGGAATAACTTTGTATCTGTGAATCCCTATACTTGGTGATCTTCTTACATTATTCCATTCTTTATTATTACTGTTGGAATAACTTTGTACGCTGTGACATACCTTATACATAATCAGATATCGTGGTTTACCCTATACTTGGTGACATTCTTCTATTATTCTTGGAACATCACATGCATGTGTTTTACACCGGACTGGTTAAAATCTTTTATTATTCTCATTGGAACATCACATGCGTGTGTTTTACACCGGACTGGTTCCGTCTTTATCATTCATTTGGAATATCCTATCCGTGTGTTTTACAGGATCTGGTTCCATCTTTATTATTCTGTTGGAACATCACATTGGTGTGAATTTCACGACACGGTTCCGTTATTATTATTCTGTTGGAATAACTTAATACATGCTGAATCTGCATGCATGGTGATTTCTTTTGTTATTCCATTCTTTATTATACCCGGTTGGTTAAAACTTTGACTTACATACTCCATGAAATTAGTAGAATATCCTTGATATTTGCGTTTCATCCAATATCTTTCATGGAAATATTCTTACGATCATTCTTGAATTTTACTCTACAAAACAATATCTTGTTGACAATTTGGACGTTACTAATTCCTGGATAAAATAATTCTTGAACTTGTTTTATTGAATTATTATGTCATTGTCATCATCCTCATGATATATTATGTTATCTTTGGCTTACGTGCATAGATGAACTTAGTATGATTATGACCGAGGATCATTCGATATAATCATGGCTTGTTATAAATGATGTGATAAAAGTCCTCAGTGGCCTGTAATGCAGTGATGGATAGTTTTTGGTATGATTATGACCAGGGGAGATTCGGTATAGTCATGACCATTGATAATTTGATGAAAATCCTTGGCCAAGTGATGCGAGGATGATTAGATGTGGTGGTTTATTTATTAAAATTTGAGTCTCGGCGATAAAAATTGATGAAAACCTTTTAAAACCTAAAAGATAGTAGATTTTATTCTCTACTTGACTCTTTTAATGGATTGCATATTCATTGCGATTAAAGCTGGTTGTCTATTGTATTTTATCGGTTTAATATCATTGTTGAAGGCTAATGATAATTTATTCTGCATTATCTTAGTCATAATATTTCTTCTTGGGCTAGTTGAGCTCACCTTTTTCTTTCACCGTTCTCTTGAAAATGAGAACATAGGCTGAGACGAGTCGGGGAAGGGAGTAATGGTCCTGAAGATAGCATTAGTAGTCCTCACTATTACGTGAAATAGTGTGATAATAATTGTAATGAGGACTCCTTGAGTATGGATATTGTCTAAATGACAATATTCTATTAGAACTCTCGGTTTATGTATTGTCGTATGATACACAGCGGATGTATAATTAAGTTTGTATTTGGATTTATGTACCATGTAAGTGGCGACCCAAGATGGGTGGCGTATACCTAATTTTGGGGGCGTCACGGTTGAGTATCGAGCTTAGGGATATGATCCTGGGTAAGAGATGTGAGATAAGAACTAGGGGAGAGGCGGGGAATTCCTTCGCTAGTATGACCTACCTAAATTTATTTGGTATTTAATTGGTGGTTAGGGTATAGGGATAATATGTGATATGTTAATTAACCCTTATTTTGTGGCGGTGTTTGAAAATGGCATCCGAATGCTTGAGAATAGCAATGGAGCACGAGGAGACTGTTGATTCTCCACAGATCAATAATCAGGACAATGTGCAACAGGATGGCGATAATCCTCCTATAAATAACAACACTAATCAATTGATGAATGACGGTACGTTTAAAAGGTTTTTAGAATTCATGCAACATCGGCGAAAGCGACTCCTGTCCAAAACGTAGGTGGAAACACGGAAAACTCTCGGCGGTCACCGCTTAAACAATTCAAGGAGCTGGGACCACCGGAGTTTAAGGGAGAGCCAAAACCACTTGGCGGAAGCATGGATAAAGCAGTTACCAAGATATTTGATGTCTTGGGATGCTCGAGAGAGCAAAGGTTCCTTTTGCCGCCTTTATGTTGCTGTGGAGAGGCGATTCTTTGGTGGGGAATCGGTAAAAGCGTACTCGACTTCTTTGTCTTGAAGATATCTTGGGAGAAGTTCGAGGAGTTGTTCAACGACAAATACTTTCTGAAAGTATTACGCCATACATGAAGGAGGTGGAGTTTATCAAGTTGGAACAAAACAATATGGCCGTGTTGCGATACGTGGCAAAATTTTAATGAGTTATCACGGTTTGCGTCCCACTTGGTGGATAATGAAGAGAATGGCGCGAATGTTTTAAGAGGTTTGAAGCGGAGATATCGTCAACATCTTATTTCTCATAAAGCGTGTTTTATTCAGATATTGTAAATAGGGCTCGATTAGTGGAGCGATAACGAGTCAACGTAACTAAAAGAAGCGGTAAGCAAAATTATAATACCGGCGAGTAGTAGTCATCGAGCGGTGACAACAAGCGTGGAGGAATCAACGGGCGGATATGGTAACCACTTGGTGGTAATCGAGGCCAAAATAATAAGAATGGACATTTCAAGAAAAGGAGATTCAACAATGATGGAAAGACGTCGGCACCAAAGACTTTGTTGTTAAGGAAGGAGAAGGACCACCTATTATATGTTTCAAATGCGGAGGAGAGGGACACATTAGTCCGAACTGCGCCATGCCGTCCAAAGCATGTTATAATTGTGGAAGAGAAGGTCACTTAGCTCGATTTTGTCGTTTACCGAAGACAAATTCAACTAGGATGGAGGCACCAAAGGCTGTCCCCGACAAACCAAAGCCGGTAGTTTAAGATAGCTTTTTTTTCTCGTGACGAGGAACCTTAATAAAATTATCACGGGTAAGTTAATCATAAGCTCTTGCGAAGTCTATACCGTGTTAGATATCAGTTCTACCCACTCTTTTATTTCACCTAGTTGTGTTCAACATTTAAATTTGACTCCGAAGAAGTTAAACTTTGACTTATTGGTTGAAACTTCGTTAGTAGGAACCTTCGTTACCGCTACTATTTTTAAATCTTGTTTAATTCAAATAAACATTTTCACGTTACCTGTCGATCTTATCTTTATGAAAATATTTGCCTTTGATGTGATTTTCGGAATCAATTGGTTAGCTACTCATCATGCTTTTAAGTAAGGTTGTTAGCTTTTATATTTATAACAACCTCATTATGAATTCAAAGTAACCAAACCCTAAAGTTAATCATTGTAATATCAAGCCATAAGTAAAGAGCTCCGAACCTTTCGTTGTTGACTTCCTTGTGTGGGAATGCAAAAGCCGGACTTTACGTAGGCGACATCGTGAATGAAGATGGCAAGTTTATAGGTATCATTGTGAGGTCTTATCTAGGTTAAGGGATAGAAGTCACAATTGGTATCAATGTGACGTCTTATCCAAGTCTTGGATGAGAGTAATGATTTTGAATGATATTTCTATCATTAATAAATTTCTTGACGTATTCTTGAAGATTTCTAGCCTACCTAGGCGTGAAATCGAATTTTGTATTGACCCCAATCTAAAAACCCATTTCTTAAACCCTCAAATATTTCTTCAACTAAAAGGATCATTTACGATGATTATGATGAAAGTCATAATAAAAGCATTGGACTAATGAAAATCATGGGTATATGAAGTATTAGTAAGTGTTATGATGAGTTATGTTGGTTATTATGTGAAAACATGAAAGTTTCTTAGAAATCACAAAGAGTTGAAAATCGATTTTGGTGAAAAACGTAACATAAAATTCAATTGACCATATCTCCTATTATATTTTGAATTTTTGAGTGTGGTCAAGTCCTAGAGTTAGATCTATGAGTTACCTAACTAATCCAAGTGGAATTACTAGAAAAGGTGTCGTAGATTTTTGTGTGGACTGATTTTAGCAAAGGAGTGCAAAGCTGCAAAAACCAAAAAAAAGCTCCTGCCATGATTTTAGAGGGCTGTTTCGGCCACTTAAATTATGAGAAAAATTCTGGCCTTTTGGGACATGAAGGTATATGGTATAAAGTACCTCCTGTCCAAAAATGAGCTCATTCGACTTAAAATGAGCAAGTTATGACTATTTCAATATTTAGGTTTTTTAAACAAAAATGCTATAACCGAGTTCTATAACTCAGATGACCATGAAATTTAAACTAGAAGCTCACGTTAACATGGGTAAGGTCCTGTCAAGATTTGGGAATTTTTGGAGTTAAACTTGAGGTAGCTAATTTCTTAAGGAATTAATTAGAAATTGATTTTGAAAAATATTAAATGAATTTTAAAAATTCCGAGAAAAATATATTTTCATTATGGGACTATATTATGCTAAATCCCAGAAAAGAAATATTTTTGGGACTGATTTGGTATTTTTCATAAAAATAGTTTAGTTCTGAACATATGAGTTAAATATGTTATGTGAAATAACAAAGTTGAAAATAGGATTTTATGGCTAGAGAGAATCCTATATAGAGTATATGCATATTTTTGAGAGATTTGATAATTGGTGATGATATCTTATGAGTATGGCATTTTGAATGATTAAATGCATTATATGGTAAAGCATAAACAATTAAGATAAATTGTTTATAAATTTAAGAAGTGATTAAAATATTGTTATAATATTAATGATATTAGATTATAAGATTATTAAGTGATTGATAACATGGGGATATTCTTGAATCCTGGATAAATTATATTATAAATGTTTAATATTTATCCTTTATCTCATTTGATTGATTCTTTATATCATTATCCTCATGCTTATATTATGTTGAAAGTCATCTCATATCACATAGTGCATAGATGGACATGGTATGATTATGACCGAGGATTGTTAAGTATAATCATAACCGTAATTGAAAACACAATTATCTTTGGCCGTAGTGCATGGATAATTTATGGTCGTGATACTAATGAATACACAATTATCTTTGGCCGTAGTGCATGGATAATTTGTGGTCGTGATACTAATGAATACACGATTATCTTTGGTAGTAGTGCATGGATAATTTGTGGTCGTGATACTAATGAATACACAATTATCTTTGGTAGTAGTGCATGGATAATTTGTGGTCGATGATACTAATGAATACACGATTATCTTTGGTAGTAGTGCATGGATAATTTGTGGTCGTGATACTAATGAATACACGATTATCTTTGGTAGTAGTGCATGGATAATTCGTGGTGGTCGTGATACTAATGAATATCCTTGGCACGTAGTGCGGGGATGATTCGATGATGTGGATTAATTATTGAGTTGAGTCTCAAAGAATGAAATATTAATTCATGGATGTGGTAAAAGTCATCTTCTGGCCTTAAGTACATTGATGGACTTGGTATGATTATGACCGGGAATTATTAGGTATAATCATGACCATAATTAAAAACACGAATATCCTCGGCCAAGAAGTGCATGGATAATTAAGTGGTCGTGATACTATTAAAATTTGAGTCTCAAAGATTATTGGTTTCTGATTTGTATATCTTTGGCTCAGTAGTGCAAAGATGAATTGTTAATGAATATCTTTGGTAGGATTGCAAAGATGAATTTAATGTTTTCAACGATAAAGGTATTCAAGGTATCCTCACCTCTTTATCATATCAGTCGTACCCTAATTTTGAGGCAAAATTCCATAAGGAGGGAGATTGTGAGACCCCATTTTATCAATAAAGATTTAAATTTTGTCGAAATAAATTTTTAATATTATGGTGAGATAATATTATAGTTGTGGGTAGTATTTATAAATTTTGCAAAGTATGCAAGTGATTATATTATATTCGATTGGTCGGGGATATTCGGTTTAGCGAGAGAATATTCGCATGCAATACTCAATCATTGGTGGACCCCACAATGTAATTATTGTTTGATTGAGAAAATGAAAAAATATTTTATTGAAATAACGGCGGAAGTTTTACTGGTTGATCTTGTTGAACTACTCTCGTAGTAAAAGTAAAATAATCGTGTGGTTGCATAGTAGCACACGGTATTGATTATTGATGCTTATGTGAGAAGTCACTCGGTTTGATTCCATTATTGTCGATTAATAATATGAATTATTATAATGATAATGACGTTTTGTTTTATTAAGTATTATTAACGTAATAAAAGCGAAACATCTTTTATATAAAATGCGAATACTTTATTAAAGTTATTACTATAAATAGAATATATTATATTTTATTATGCGTAGTGTTGCATGTAGTGTTTTGCATAGTAGTGTTGCATAGTGTTTGCATAGTAAAATGTTTTTATATAAATAGAATATATGATATTTTATTTAAAAGATTTTGCTTTAAATATGGACCGTCAGATTAAAGTAAATCAATCTGAATGGTTCATGGATTAATTACTATGCATTCTATTTTCCTATAAATAAGCTCATTCCTTCATTATTTTCTTACGAATTCACCTAACTCTACAGAGAGAAATTATAGAGAGAAGCTATAGAGAAAATCTATAGAGAGAGAAGAAGAAGAGTATTCTCGGTACTTCACTACTTTGATATCCGATTGTCTTTTACGGTAAGGGGTATTATTTGTTGTACTGTCAGGTGTTATTCTTTCTTATTCATGAAGAGAACTTCATTATTCCATTCATTATTATTCCTTGGAATAACTTTTGTAAAAGTGGTATACCCTATACATAACTTTTGTATATGCGGCGTACCCTATACTTGGTGAAATCCTTATGTTATTCCATCCTTATTTATTACATTTGGAATAACTTTGTACTGTGAATCCCCTATACTTGGTGATCTTCTTCATTATTCCATTCTTTATTATTCTGTTGGAATAACTTTGTATATCTGTGACATACCCTATACATAATCAGAGTCGTGGTTTACCCTATACTTGGTGACATTCTTCTATTATTCTCATTGGAACATCCTACGTGTGTTTTACTAGGACTGGTTAAAATCCGCTTTTATTATTCTGTTGGAACATCACATGCATGTGTTTTACACCGGACTGGTTCCGCTCTTTATCATTCTGCTTGGAATATCCTATCATGTGTGTTTTACACCTGATCCGGTTCCATCTTTATTATTACATTTGGAACATCCTGCTCGGATGAATTTCACGACTGGTTCCGTTATTATTATTCCGTTGGAATAACTTTTATCTATCTGATCACCGCATGCATGGTGATTTCTTTTGTTATTCCATTCTTTATTATACCCAGTTGGTTAAAACTTTAACTTCTATACTCCATGAAATTAGTAGAATATCCTTGATATTTGCGTTTCATCCATAAGATCTTTCATGGAAATATTCTTACGATCATTCTTGAATTTTACTCTACAAAACAATATCTTGTTGACAATTTGGGCGTTACTAATTCTGGATAAAATAATTCTTGAACTTGTTTTATTGAATTATTATGTCATTGTCATCATCCTCATGATATATTATGTTATCTTTGGCTTACGTGCATAGATGAACTTAGTATGATTATGACCGAGGATCATTCGGTATAATCATGGCTTGTTATAAATGATGTGATAAAAGTCCTCGGTGGCACATGTCTGCGATGATGGATAGTTTTGGTATGATTATGACCGGGGGAGATTCGGTATAGTCATGACCATTAATAATTTGATGAAAATCCTTGGCCAAGTAGTGCGGGGATGATTAGATGTGGTGGTTTATTTATTAAGTTTGAGTCTCGTGATAAAAATTGATGAAAACCTTTTAAAACCTAAAAGATAGTAGATTTTATTCTCTTTGACTCTTTTAATGGATTGCATATTCATTAGCATTAAACCGGTTGTCTATTGTATTTTATCGGTTTAACAACATTGAAGGCTAATGATAATTTATTCGCATTATCTTAGTCATAATATTTCTTCTTGGGCTAGTTGAGCTCACCCTTTCTTTCACCGTGTTCTCTTGTGAAATGAGAACATAGGCCGGGACGAGAGTCGGGGAACGGAGTAATGGTCCCGAAGATAGCATTAGTAGTCCTCACTATTACGTGAAATAGTGTGATAATAATTGTAATGAGGACTCCTTGAGTATGGATATTGTCTAAATGACAATATTCCTATTAGAACTCTCGGTTTATGTTGGTGTCGTATGATACACATGCGGATGTATAATTAAGTTTGTATTTGGATTTATGTACCATGTAAGTGGCGACCCAAGATGGGTGACGTATACCTAATTTTGGGGGCGTCACACATCGAGCCCAAAGCCAGTAATGGACATCGATTCATATTCACCATGATCGACTACTTCACCAAATGGGTTGAAGTAGCTTCCTTCCTCAGGGTTACTAAAGAAGTCATCATTGCTTTCATAAAAATAATGTTGTTTGTCGATATGGACAACCAGTGGTCATTGTGTCGGACAATGCTAAAAACCTCAACAACAACATGATGGAGGAATTATGCAGAAAATTCCACATCAAACATCTCAACTCTGTCATCTATCGACCAAAGATGAATGGTGCTGTTGAAGTGACTAATAAAAACATCAAGAAGATCATGCAGAAAATGTCCTCCAATCACAAAGGATGGCCTGACTTCTTGCCCCTAACTTTATTAGCCTACAGAACTTCAATGTGTGCTTCCACTGGGGCAACCCCCTACTCGTTAGTCTATGGGATGGAAGCGATTGCTCGCGTAGAAGTAGAAATGGAATCCTCGGTATTGATGGATGCTCAGTTGGATGAAGACCAATGGGTACAAGACAGGTATCACCAATTGTCTCTGATAGATGAAAAGCGAATCGCGACTATCTTCCATGGTCAGTTATATTAGCAAAGGATCGCACGATCCTACAACAGAAAAGTCTGACTACGATAATTCAAACAACATAACTTGGTTTTGAAGAAGATCATTGACAACCAAGATCAATCTAAGGGAAAATTTGCTCCTAACTGGGAAGTCCCGTTTATTGTCAAAGAAGTATTGACAGGAGGTGCTCTCAGATTGCAGGAAATGGATGGCGATGAAATTCCATAGCTTATTAACTCGGACACCGTGAAACGATACTATGTCTGAAGTTACCATAAAATAAACATCCTGGCTTTGATAATCCGATCACCAGTCATTCCTGTTTTGAACCCTCTCTCTTTTTTACAAACTCTTATGCCCCTCAGGGAAACATACACTTCAAACCAACAGCCTGGTTTCACTTCATTTTAAACTTTTCACACCTACTTCTCCTGAAGACGAGATTAAACTTTTCACACCTGCTTCTCCTGAAGACGAGAATAAACTTTTCACACCTACTTCTCCTGAAGACGAGATTAAACTTTTCACCCCTGTAGTTTATCCTCAAGATGGGATTAAACTTTTTCCACATTGGCAGTTTATCCCCTCTATGGGATTAAACTTTCTTCTCCCCACAATATAGCCTGCACATGAGATTTACGCTTCTATTCAGTTGCGATTAGTCACGAGGCGAACTACGTCGACCGATCTCCACGATACCCGAGTGCGTAAGCAACCATATATCTATATGGCCCGGTCATGATAAAGAAAAACAACAAAAACATTTTTGCCCTTTTCCTCACAAAAACAAGAAAAACAACAAAAATACTTCTACACCCATCAGCCTTCCGCATTCAGCGTTGAACTTCCTACACTAGGTTCGAACTACGCAGACTTGATCTCCTCTTCAACAGGAGTGCGTGGCGACCATTCATGGTGCGATCTAACCCTACCGAACAAACATACTTGTCACACTTGATCTTGGGATCAACCTTCAAATTGCCCCACTTCATCGGTTTTTGGATCAAAGGGATGGAATTATCCAACCTCTTCTCACAAATAGAAGATTCGGTGACCATCTAAGCTGCGATCGTGCCTCAAAGAGCAATACCAACCCATAAGAGATGGAATTAACTAGGCTTCTCACAAATAGAAGTACTGGCGACCATTTGTGGTGCGGTCAATCTCAGAGAGGAAGAGACCACACTCTTCTCCACTTTTTTCATACGGATAACAGTCCCAAAACACCAAAGATGGTAGGGATTTTCAAAAATCAATGATCCGTTCTGAGAGACCTTGCGACGTCTCAATGTCCATCTATCAAGGATAAGTTTATAATGCATCAAGATCAAAGGCCCTGGAGAAACAGGCAAATATCAAGCAAGTATCAAGGCATAACTAAAAGGGAAGTGAATCAAAATATATTTCCCTTCCATACATAATACTGTTTGATATATACATCTGTGTTGTACATAACAAAATGGCTAAGCTAGTCTGTGCAGGAAAATACAAGGCTATCTACAGATCTGTATGTATGCGGACTATCAGATCTAATATAGCATCCCTCTCTGAAGACGGAGGTAACGCTGCAAGCTCCTGTCCAAGGGTATCTATACGAGCTAGCAGATCAGAGGCTAACTACATGGTGACATAATTCTCATCAATGTAAGCACTCATGTCGGCCAGACTGACCTTCATCTGGGATCTCACTGAAGTGTTATCTGCAATGGCCACATCCCTAGCAGATAAGGCGGCATCCCGCTCAACTATCAATGCATCCCTGGCTGATCTAGCCTCATACCTCTCTAACAGAGCGGTATCTCTCTCATCAAGAGTCGACAACATCGCCCCCTAGCACGATCTCTGTCATAGGTCATCAGATGTAAGATCTGCTCCAAATGTTGTCTTAGAATCTTTGATAACGATGGCACTCGGGGGTGGGAGAATCTATCACAAATCTTTGGCGACCAACATCAATCATCGGTGGGAATGACAACCTCCTCTATAGGCTCCTCATCGTCGAGAATCAATCCCTGACCTTTGTGGATACTCGCAGCGACCGATCGCGATCTCTGTCTCCATCCATACTGAATACTTCGAGAACAACTGGATGGTGACGAAAAACTCGGCCACTTCTCGGCCGATCCCAACAAGCATACAACTGGATCTGTCCTCCGTGACAAACGCGATTGTGTTATGACGCCGACTCACTCACCCTCTCATACGATAAAAATCACGGAACTAGTCAAACCCGACACATTACGGCGATGGGTGGTAAGTAATCATGCCCTCAAACCATCCCGGAGGAGATAATCCATGCCCGGAGCATGAGTAATGAAGGCGTAGGGTGAGCTAAGCCTGAACAAAGAATATATCAAAGCGGATCTCAATCTCTGCGAAAAGCGGACCAAGATATAACATCATGCACCGCGCAGTTTGAAAGGAGTATGACATGGCTATCTATTGGGTGAAACAAAATCTATAATGTCTAAATGTGCCCGATCGGTCTCAAGTGTGACATGAACCACACATCTGACATAGGCCAGAGCTACACATGAACACTCCTGCTTTGGATAAGTCTGCGGCGATATGTAGCCGAACCTCAAGGTCTCTACGATGATCATCCATACAATGGTATGACCCTCCACGAGAACTCTCAACGCCATAATGACGCCGATATCTAGCTCATCCATGTACATGCATGACATATATCGTATGACAATCTGGCGTAGAAGCATTACATCTACTACGGCTTTGAACATGATGATCCTCGGTGTGGTGAAATCCACGGAATGTTGTGCATAGCTGTCCTCAGAGCCAAACCTATCAAACAGGAAACGATGGGATATAACATGGCCGGATGTGATCTCATCCTGTACCACTCTACGCCTCAAGCCTGTGAGAGTCATGAATCGTCTACTTCTCATGTCTCCGTCATCACCATGTGCACGCAAGGTCTGCATCCAAATGGCAAACATCGTCAACCGTGCATACTCCTCCAAAGTAGGAGTCAACTCATGGGTCCCAAAACGGAATACCTGTCTGTCCGCTACCCAGTGCTCTAGCATGCCCTCTACAAATCCTGGAGGAACTTGAAACATCAGTAAGGTCATAGTATCTTGCAGTGAATCATCATCTACGATCACCATGTCTGATGGTGATATACTATCATACCATGATCGCATACCAGCTACCACCGCAAATGGTGGGGTATGATCAATACGACTAACTGTCGAAGAAGACATTTGTACGGGCCGTGTCATAAGACCATCCAAGGGTCAATGCTGAATATCTCTGGACATACATATATAAGCATAACAATAACATCGTGATCTGATAGATGGCAATATGATATAGGGAATGAAAAGCGTGCATACATTCCTAAGTATATCATCATCTAATACATCTCTGTACAGCTAAAATACAGGGAAATGGGACAAAGCTACCCAGCGGCTAACAAAGGCCTATCAAAAGAAATACATCAGAAAAAGTCAATGGTGTCGATGTCCACGTCATCGATGTTGTCCACCTGATGTAACTCCTCCTGAGTCACTGGATCTCTATCTACAGGGATGTCAGGCTTATACTGAAGGAGGATCTGCTTGGCAGCAAAACCATATGGGTCATCCGGGGACCAGTAGCGCCGGGCTGGAAGGATCAAAAGTATCTACCTCTGCGGGATCTCTGCCCAAATGCCGAATGAAAAGATGTGACCGGTCCAACTGCTGCGTCAATCTGTCAATCTATGCCACATGAGTCAGATCTCTAACACAGGCTAGCCAATCCATCATCATCACGGATCCTGGAACCATATCCCCCATAAAGCGTGTGGCGGCGGTGTCGAGCTCCAATCGTACGAGGATCCACCAATGCGGAACATCTCCACGAGAACAGGGGCCTCGACAATGTAAAGCCGTCAATCCCCATCAATGGGATGTCAATGACGGGTGATCTGGCGAAAAAGCATAACGCTGGCGGGGAGGCGGATCGGCATACGAATCTCTCTGTGGTGCTCCTGATAAGACGCTTCTCTAAATAGAGCTCCCATCCTCCATCTGTGAAGAGAGGAATCCTGCGGGTGAAAATGATGTACTCTACTCCAGTCGGGTACCCATCCTCAAATCCAACTCCCAAATGCTCTCTAGAGTAGGGAATCCATGTGATGACATCATCTGTCAATAGCTCTAGCTGTAGGCGACAATGAGTGAAACCCTCAGCAACGGGGACCTCCGCCAGTATGGAATGATGCTATCTCCGTCCTCGTGGATTGGTGTCTAAACCTAACACGCTCACATGACGCAAAAAAGGAAGCCTCTCATAGGCCCAAAACTGCCAACACAAAGGCAAACATCTATTGTCAGTTAACACTCTTAACCCATACATGGGAAAAGACAAGAGAAACACTCACTAGCAGAAATGGGTAAAATCCTAACCACGCCTCGGTCAAGCCCTGCGATCGCATGCGCATTCCCCTGAGGAAATAGGCAAAGGTGTAGGAACCCTAATCATACTCTCTTATACGGTCCACGTGTCGAGTGGCGCTGATCAAAGCGAAGGACACCGTAGAGGAATTATCTCTATGGCGACCCCTAATGATCATCGGGAACAATCGCCAAAGAATGCGATCCCTAACTCTCACATCATCGGTATAGGCTCACTCAACGGCCCCATTTTAATAGCATCTACGCTCAAAGGACCCGTCTGACGGTCCCCCCTGAAAGCCCTCATGGAACTCCCAACAAGGATCTCGGCGGCAGGGGATGATATCCGTATGTGAAGGCACAAGCTCCCCTCCAAACTCTATACCATGATAAACCGCCAATCCATCGGCGTCATCATCACCTCGCATCCAACAAATGAAGTGGCCGAGTGCAGGTGGAACCACCGCTCGAGATAATGCCACGAGGTAACCCGAGGGGACGAGAACGGGTAGAATGGAGAAAAACCTCCCGAATCCCCAGCCATGGACGATCGCTCTATAGTCATCATACAAGGCCTGATACATAGAGTGTATGCTAAACCAGATCCCTCGAGGCTATGTGAAGCCGAGAACCTACATCAAATGCAGATCAACATCAGACTCCTTGACTCCTCATCAATAGGAAATAAGGAAGATTAAAGATCTAACTTCATACCTCGTTTGTGTGCAGGTATACTGAAGGATGCCTACTCAAGTCACCTAGAAGATCTAGGTTCGCCACTTGAATACCTGGCAATTCCCTATGAGGAACACGTACAGCAGGAGCAAGAACCTCGAATGGTACATCCTCCTCCTCGTCCTCGGCATTCGGCACCTCAACCCAAATAAGAAGTACTACCTTCCTCCATGAAACAGCGAGGTTGTCTCCACGAATCAATGAGGCTCTTCAAAAGCCCTCCCCCGTACACCAGAAGTGGTCATACGGGAACTGCTCGGCTGATCTGGATCCATAATATCTGGACAGCAAGTCTCCAAATCACCTCAGAAAGGGTATGGTAATTTCGTATCTGGAGTCTTTTTAAAAATGCATTCTATGATTACATGCATACATGCATTGTTTTAACATACATCTACAGTAGAGTTAAAAATGCATAACTACCCAATGCCTATATTTTGGGAAAATTTTGCCATAGCCCCTTTGTAAATGGGACTATCCACATGCACATAGACATGACTAGGTGGCCATTCAAGAGCACACACACTGTACGATCATATACATCCTGTGTGCATTCATCACATCACAGGTAAAAATTAAATAAGTGTAGTCTAATTACGGGGATTATTTTACTATTCTACCTTTACTCATATGTCCTCAGATAGGATAAGATATGACAGTAAAAGGTGCCAATTTGACTGCTTCAAAAGTCAAATTTTTCCACATCATTATGTTCGACATGGTTTAATACTAACATTTACTATGTTGAATATTTTTATCAAGTCATATCGGCATGCATATTCACTACTATGTGTCTAAATGCATTTCAATGCGATAAGTCATTTTCAATGAACGAAATTGGAAAAAATATACATGCATGTGTTACGAGGAACGATGAAGAACGCTTGTGCGGTGACGAGAATATGCATAAAGTTGCTGAACTCAATGAGATCCCAAAGAAGAGCTCTCAGATTTCCTTATTGCGCAACTTGAAAATGACTTATAAAAGCGACCCGACCACCTATACATAAACACGGTGGCCGCAGTCAACTCGACTCCTGCGGTACACCTCGGCCCCCCCTACATGGGTCCCACACCTCCGACTCACTCCAGTTAGAGTTGCAAAGGAGGTCTCACAAGCTGAAAAGGCTAAATCAGGAATAAAAATGCTATGCGATTGAGCGGAATAGCCTGAAATCCTGGTTTCTTGTCGGTCAGAGTTAAACTCCCGTCGTCTCAATGGTATTCGCCTAAATGAAGGGTATACTATACCAATGAGCTCAGCTTTTATAAACCATGCTCGATAATACCCCACAAAGGTCCGATGTCATCATTTGCAGGGTTACAACCCTAAACAATCCCCGGCGGGGGTTACAACGTAAAACCACGAAATATCAAACCTCCCCGGTGGAGGTTACAACGCTGAAGTTATCAAACATCTACGTATCCCCGGCAGGGGTCACAACGCACATCTTTCAAGCATCCATGTATCCCCGGTGGGGGTTACAACGCAATGCAACCATTGATACACACATCAATGAAGGTCAAGTTGCCTTGACACCATGTCAGCCGATGGCAAGTAAACCCATCGAAGCAACCTCCCCCAGCAAGGGCTACAACGTAATGCTACCATTGATAAATACATAAATGAAGGTCAAGCAGCCTTGACAATGCATCCAGTAGGGATTTATCCGGTGATACACACATCAGCGAAGATCAGGCAACCCTTATAACAACAAACTGTTGGCAGTAACTCCGATAGTATGAGGGAACATGTTATACACATCCTCAAAACAGACAAAGCCTTATCCCCACAGATCTCTTCCACACAAGAGGTACCTTTATGGAGTATAAGCCAGTGTCTAGGATTAGAGACTCTGGTGGTAGTCCCAATGTCCACATCCTTGGAGACTTGGATCGCATGTCCAAGCCATCACTGATTGTCATCCCAGCAGGATTACATGACAATCATTCATGCATCATACATTTGCCTCATGTTGCTGTATATAGCATCATGTTTATCTTGCTTGCATTTCAAGTGTCTAGGATTCTTTATCCTATCCATGCCTTGCATTGCATGAATATGATAAAGAGGGGCATCTGTAGACACTCAAAAATTTTTGCACTCCTATTACTAACATTGCAGGAGGGTAGATTCGTCTTTTGGAGATAACCACGAAAGACGACTTACATCCATCCGGGATACCACGGAAGTTCGGCCCAACCCGGAACACAAATCGAACATCATCTCTCAACCCGGAACACACACGGAGTGTCATTTCAATCTCGGAGATAACCCCCGAGATATGCAGATCAAAAAGATCGTGAACAACACCGGAAAAGGACGATCGTGTCTCGGCGATAACACCGCGATGTTCGATTCCAGTCCAGAGATAACACTTTGGTAAGAACCCCATCCTTGGTGAAAGCCCCGAGGATGTCATTGCGATTCGGCGATAACCCCAAATGCTTGTTTTAAACATGTGCGATCGACTTCAATCCGGATAGCGATGAGGCGTCTGATCAAGTAGTCCAATCTCGGATGTAACCACGAGCAACGTCTCTGCTTTCCTCTTAAACCGGCGATAACCCCTGGAGAGAGTCACAACGTAATTTATCCACGTCAACAAGATGATATCGCAGCATACCAACAAGTAGTCCAATCTCAGATGTAACCCTGATCAATGTCTACTTTCAACTCAAACCGGTGATAACCCCGACAAGGAGTCAAACGTCATCTTATTCCTTCAAACAATGGCACGTCGTCTTAACACTTCATACATACATACAACAATGTCCCACAAGAGCCGAGGATTGACAATCCCAAGTGACTATTACGTGTGGCAGTACTTTGGATAGAATTTGAAGCTTGAAGACCATAGGCATAGACCCCTCTTCTTGACTTCGTATAACCTCTAATCCATGTCATTACGTAACTCTTGACACAAGCGATCCGAAGAAGTACAGATATACTTCGTTTGGATGCTCGGATTGAAGTTCTGCAAGCTCGAGCGAACATTACAGTGTACGACTGCACGTATTACGAGACGACGTGACCCGCGAGGCTTGAATCCACCACGACCGGTGCGGTAGTACAAGCTGCAATTGCCGTGAATATGTACCTGCGACCATCGATCTATAAATATAAAATTTGAGGGGTCGACCATTTAGAGAGAGAGGAAAAAGCGAGGAAGCTACATCCATTTTACTCTGCATACACATCTTTTGAGTGTTTCCTCTTCTTTAAACACTAATTAGCTCACATATAGCTACTTTTTATCCAACGAAGTGAGTGTTTATCCATTTAAAGTCTAAAGAAGTCTACTTTGGCGTTTCAACGTAAGCCTTCTTATATTCTATAAAGCCTCTTTCTCATATATCACACCTTTGTTGTACACGTTGATAGTCGTGTGAGTGTGTTTTGCCGAACTTGATCCGTGGTTTTCATTTACATACGTATATATATACTAATATATGTATATATTTTGTATATATGGACTAACATTATCGAGTTATACCTCGATTGAGCCTAAACTTGATGCAGAGTGTTTAATTGCTTTTATATATATATATATATATATATATATATATATATATATATATCTACTATATATATAAATCGTGGTGGGACTACATGCATGAGCACAGATTTTACATCCAAACGTTTAATTGCTTTTGTATATATATATATATATATATATATATATATATATATATATATATATATATATATATATATATAATCGTTGTCGGACATATCTCGATGAGCACGGATTTTATATCCTATATTTACTTTCTCGCTTTATATATATATATATATAATTGTTTGTCGGACATATCAGATGAGCCCGAATTTACATCCTAATGCGTTCTTTGCTTTTATATATATATTTGTACATATATATATATATTTACATTCCTGTCAGGCGTGGAGTTTCCTACGTGGCTTTTTATAGCTTTTTTAATATTTAAATCTACTTTGGAGTTCACTTCATGGCGATTGATAAGCTTTTTACGACTTTATTTACATTTTTGTCTCCGCTCGAGTTTACTTATTGGCGATTGATAGCATTCTTGCTTTATTTACATTTCGATCCCCATGGAGTTGTTTTGTGGTGGTTGATCATGTACATATATATATATATATATATATATATATATATATATATATATATTCTTATTTTCCATACAAATTGCGATATCATGTGAGCCTAGGAATCATGTGATCACATATTCGATCTCTTGAACCTAGATTCGGTTCCCATGATGGACATTTTTAGTAGTATGTGACTTGTACATTATTTTCACGATTCTACGAGTTTCCTTGGA
The DNA here is from genome assembly GCA_020205615.1 of Panax quinquefolius. Taxonomy (NCBI): domain Eukaryota; kingdom Viridiplantae; phylum Streptophyta; class Magnoliopsida; order Apiales; family Araliaceae; genus Panax; species Panax quinquefolius. The sequence goes on along the minus strand of CM035159.1, from coordinate 117,172,972 downwards.
TGGATGTCATACCCATAAGGAGTTCGGCACTGCTGTATATTATTTTCTCGAGGATGTTTCGCATCTCGAAAATAAAAGCAAACAAGCCGAATATTTAACAATAAAATAGAAGTATGAAAAGGTCTCAATTCCTATTGAGCATAGGGTTTAAAAAACCTCTTTTACAAAACTTCATTGCTATATCTTGGTTAAAACTGAATTTTCCTATAAAATTCAAACCTTGTGTATATAGGTGCGAACGAGGCCTCGCACTACTTTCAAATAATTGCACATTGATCCACACACACACACACACATCCATATAAAAATTTCTTTGAAAAGTGGCGGTCACCGTGGTAACACGGATGTCGAAGGTGCCTAACACCTTCCTCCGCATAATCAAGCCCCGAACCCTTAATGAATCTCGGTTTCACAGACCCGGTTAGCGTCATCAAATCATTTGGGTCGATGTGCTAACCTTTTGATTCGTTTAGTGCAACCACGATTAAATACACCAACCAATGGCGACTCTTAAAGTCAATCGTCGACATTATACATGTCGAACCTTTTTCACTTATTTTTACAAACAAATCTCACATTAACATGAGAACACCAAAGAACAAGTAACGAAAAGGGACACTCAAAAATCCCGACGTCGACACCAAGGATATTATTTAGTATCACGACCATGAATTATCCATGCACTACAGGCTAAAGATTGTAAGACCCCAATTTTTTTTAATAAAGATGATTTTTCTATAAATATCATTTTTGAATATTATGGAATGAATTTGATATAATGTTATAGTTGTGGGTAATATTTATAAATTTTGCTAAGTATGTAAGTTGTTATAAAATATTCGATTGGTTTGGGAATATTCTTTTTGTCCTAATATTCGTATGTAACAAGACAATCATTGGTGGACCCCACAATGGAATTATTATCGGACTAAGAAAACAACAAAATATTTTATAAATAACGGTAGGAGGTGTTATTGTTAAAACTGCTGAACTACTTCAGTAGTAAAAAATGCGAAAGAATATGTGTGGTTGCATAGTAGCACACCAGTATTGATTATTGATGCTTACGTGAGAAGTCACTCATTTATACTCAATTATTGCTACAAGAATTGCTTTGCATCATATCTCTCATATTATTGATTCGATTATTGTCACAAGATCATCTCGCATTATATGTTATATTATTAAATCAATAATTGAGACGATAAAGTTATTCATATTATTAAATTGCAATATTTACAATGTCTAGAAGTTACATCAATGAGAGGTTTGGTCACCTAATTGCGGCGATAATAGAGAAATCCTTATTGAAAGCCCCTCTTTCCGGGAATAACTCAGTTTGCTAAATATTGTGAGTTATAATATTAATGATGAATAAGTTCGTGTTAATTAAAGATGATTTTGATAGTTTCATTGTGTTGGGATTATTTGTGTTAGTAGAAATCGACATCTATTTCGATGATAATTGATGTCTGGAGGTTATATTGTTCAATCGGGTATTTGTGGAACTTTTCGTGTCGGAGTACTATTCACGAGTTACTATTCACGAGTTACTATTCACCCAGTTAATATTTACTCTAGTATTGTGCATTCGGGTATTTGGGTACAATATTATTCCATGAGGAGATATGCTAATTTTTTCAGACCGTTGGTTGAAGTTATATTAGTGAATCAATATGGACCGCTGGTGGAAAGTTATAATAGTGAATCAATATGGATCGCTGGTTTAAAGTTTTAATAGTAAACCAGTATGGATCGTTGCTTTAAGTTTTAATAGTAAATCAATGCGAACCGTCTGCTTAAAAGTAAATCAATCTGGACCGTTCAGAATTAGTTACTATTCAATCCATTCTTCTATAAATAGAAGCTTATTCCTTCATTATTTCTTACGAATTCATTGAAACTCTAGAGAGAAATTATAGAGAGAAAGAAGAAGAGTATTCGCTACTTCACTTCTTACTTGATATCTGATGTCTTTTACGGTAAGGGGTGTTATTCTTTCTTATTCATGAAGAGAACTTCAGTTATTCCGTCTTTATTATTCCGTTGGAATAACCTGTATACGCGGACTCCCCTATACTTGGTGAAATCCTTATGTTATTCCATTCTTTATTATTACGTTAGAATATCCCGTCTCATGCGTTTTACGGGGACACAGTTCCATATTTATTATTCTCGTCGAAATATCTTGTCTGCATGCATTTACGTTTTAACTGGTTCCATATTTATTATTACATTGGAATAACTTTTGCACTGTGATATCTATCACATGCCCGGTGATTTCTTTTGTTATTCCATTCCTTATTATACTCGGTTGGTTAAAGTTTTGACTTATATACTCCATGAAATTAGTGGAATATCATTGATATTTGCGGCTTCATCCAAATCTTTTCATAGAAATATTCTTTTGAGCATTCTTGAATTTTACTCTACAAAGAAGTATCATGTTGAAAATTTGGACGTTATTAGTTCTGGATAAACTAATTCTTGAACTTGTTTTATTGAATTCTTATATCATTGTCATCATCCTCATGTTTATATTTTTAAAGTCATCTCAGTGACTGTAGTGCATAGATGGACTTGGTATGATTATGACCGAGGATTATTCGGTATAATCATGTAGTAATATTACAAATGATGTAGTAAAAGTCCTCATTGGCCGTAGTGCATTGATGGATGATTGTTGGCATGATCATGACCATTATGATGAATACACGAATATCCTTGGCCCGTAGTGCATGGATAATTTGTGGTCGTGACCCTAATGAATATCCTTGGCCGTAGTGCGGGGGATGATGTGGATTATTTATTAGTCGAGTCTCAAATGATAAAAGTGATGAAAAACTTTTTAAATTATAAAAGATAGTAGATTTTATTCTCTACTTGACTCTTTTAATGGATTGCTTATTCCGCTGCAGTTAAACTTGTTATCTATTATATTTTATCAGTTTAACATTGTTGAAGGCTAATGATAATTTATCCTGCATTATCTTAGTTATAATATTTCTTACTGGGCTAGTTGAGCTCACCCTTTCTTTCACTGTTCTCTTCAGGAAATGAGAATGTAGCAGGGACTAGTCGGGGAACAGAGTGATGGTCAAGATGATAGTATTAGTAGTCCTCACTATTCTGTTAAATAGTGTGATAATAAATGTAATGAGTGTAAGACCCCAAATTTTTATTAATGAAATTGAATTTCCTCTATTTATTATGTTGAAATAGTAAGGGTTGATTTGATTAATGTGGTGAGTTATGGGTAAAATAGGCAATTATTTCAAACATGCAAGTGGTTATAAAATATTCATTGTTGTTTTTGGAATATTCTTCTTTGTCGGGAATATTCGTATTAACCAAGCAAATTTTACGTGGGCCCCATAACTGAAAAAGCGATTGGAGGAAGAAAACGACAAGAATAAGTTAGTTATAAATAACGACGTGGTTATTACTGCTTATCTTGTTGGAATACCCTATGGTTAAAATGTATGCGGTATTACACCAATTATTGATTCTTACGTAGGAAGACACTACTCAATAATTGTTACGGTGAATTATTGCTCAAAGATTTTATTTTATTGATTCAATAATTGCTTTGCGTTGATATTTTATATTATTGTTGTTTTAATAATTGTCAACGCATAGTGATTTTCTATTATCGGAGAAATAATTCATATTATCTGAATAATATTATTAGACAACATTATTGGCAATGTCTAGAAAGTTACATCAAGGAGAGGTTTGGTCATCTAATTGCTACGCCAAGATGAAGAGAGATCCTTATTGAAAGCCCTCTTTCCTGAACCTACGGTTGTCGATGTGTGATTCTGTAATATTATTTGTGAATAATTAATTATTGATTTATATGATGAGGAAAATATTGATTTTATGTGGATATAGATGGAGAAAATTTTTAATGTGACAATTGTTGAAAATTAATATTTTATTTTTTTCTGATAAAATAATTCATTGAAAAATATTATTTTAATAATATATTGATGGTGATATTTTTACAATGAATGTGGGATATATGAGTATATGAGGAGGAAAAGTATTTCGTGACATTAAATGATTAACACATGTCTTGTGTGTCGGTAGACCCCAATTCTTGACCGAAATTTGATTATAGCCTGTAAAATCGCCCGTTTGTGGATTTCGGTCAATTTCTGCTTGGAATTTGGAAAAACTTTCTTCTGCAAAGTTGTAGAGAATAAAATTTCCTATGGAAAAGACATGTGGCTCAAATTTTTCTAACAAAAGGGTTATTTATTGTGAATTATTGAAGTTCCGAAGTTCCGAAATAATTGATTTTTGGAAGTTTTAATTATTATTTTGAAGAAAAACATTTTTTGCCATTTCATTCTCTACGTAACTCATCTATGAATTATTATTTCCGCTGCTGATCTGAAACTTGTTGTCTATTGTATTCTATCAGATTTTTCCCTGTTGAAGACTAACGATAATTTTTTCTATATTATCTTAGTCATAATATTCTTTACTGAGCTAGTTGAGCTCACCCTTTTCCTTTTTGTTCCATTTTTCTTCTCAAGAGGCGAGAATGTAGCGAGTACTAGTCAAGGTATGGAATGATGATTCTAGAAGTTGTTTAGTAGTCCTCACCATTTTTGTAAAGTATTGTATCAATAATTGTAATGAGGACTTAGTTGGGTATGATCTTGCCTGTAGATGACAATATTTGTATTTAAACTCACGCTTTATGGGTTGTATTAATAAAGTTGTAGTTGTTTACATCCATGTTATCGACGACTCGAATGGGTGATGTATACCTATTTTGGGGCGTCACGGTTAATATCGAGCTTAGGGATATGATCTCCAAGCGAGATCGGAATAGAACTAGGAGGAGAGACGAGTAAATCCTTCGCTAAGTGTCCTACCTAAGCTTATTTGTTAGTTGGTTAGTATATAGGGATATTATGTGATATATTGATTTCCTTAATTAACCCTTGTCTTATGGCAGTATTTAAGAATGGCAACCGAGAATGTTAACAGTGGAGTAAATGAAACTGTGGAGATGCATGTACTCACCAACGAGGAGAACGTGCAACAGGCTGGCAATGTTCCTCTTGTGAACAACACCACTGAGCAGATGATGAACGACGGGATGTTTAGAAGCTTTTTGCATTTCATGCAAAATCAGACGAGGGAGACTCGTTTTCAAAATACAGGAGGAAATGATAGCAATTCACGGGTTATCACAGCCAAGCAGTTCAAAGAGTTGGGACCACCAGAATTCTGGGGAAAGCTAGATCCGATTAAGGCGGAGACGTGGGTTAAATAAATTACCAAGATATTCGATGTCTTGGGATGCATGGAGGAACAAAAGGTTCCATTCGCTACCTTTATGTTCCGTAATGAGGCAGATTATTTGTGGGAATATGTGAAGCGCACTCCATCCAAATTTCACTCAAAGATGTCTCGGGAGACGTTTAAACTGCTCAATGACAAGTACTTTCCTGAAACTATTCGGCTATATGAAGGAAGTGGAGTTTATTAGACTAGAACAAAATAACACGACGGTGTCCCAAAGACGAGGCAAAGTTTGTAGAGTTGTCGTGTTTGTACCTCATTTGGTGGAGAATGAGGAACGATGACGCCGAATGTTTACGAGAGGTTTGAAACCCCAGATATACGCCAATATCTCATTTCTCATTAATTTTCTCTATTCGGGATGTTATTAACGTGGTTCAATTGTTAGAAATGCGAGATAACGAGTACGCTTAACCGAGGGACCATAATCGTGGATCATACCGGAGATAGCGAGTCAACAAAATAACGATAACCAAATGAGAGAAAGAAAAAGATTTTACAAAAATGGTTACCACTCTGGTGGTAATCATGGCCATGAAAATAGAAGAAGCGAGTCGGGGGGAGAATTTAAAAAGAGGAGATTCAACAATGACAATGCGAAGACGTTAGCACCAGCAGCAACTGATTCTAAGGGAGGAGAAAGACCACCGGTCATATGCTACAAATGCAGGAAAGAGGGACATATCAGCCCAAACTGCCCACAACAATTCAAGGTATGCTATAATTATGGAAAGGAAGGACATATCGCTCGAGATTGTACGGTAGCAAAACCTAGTTCAGCGAGGACAGTGACTCAAAAGGCTGTCCCAGAAAATTCAAAGTCAACAGTTCCTGGAAGAGCGTTTGTCGTGACTGGTCAAAATGCGAGGAACCCAAACGAGGTGATCACGGGTAAGCTAATCGTAAATTCTTGCGAAGTTTATACCTTACTTGATACCAGTGCTACCCATTCATTTATCTCTCCTGCTTGTGCTCAACGCTTAAACTTGACTCGGGAGAAATTAGACTTTGATTTATCCGTGGAGACTCAGCTTGGAGAAACTTTCATCACATCCACCGCTTATAAATCTTGTTTGATTCAAGTTGGCATCATCACCTTACCGTTGACCTTATCTCTTTAAAGATACTTGCTTTTGATGTGATTTTAGGGATTGATTGGTTAACTACTCATCATGCCAAAATTGATTGATTTCGTAAGGTTGTTAGTTTTCATATTCCTAACCAACCCGTTAGACGTAATTCAAGCAACTAAGCCACTAAAATCAATCATTTGTCATATCAAATCATAAAGCTATTCGCTTATTGAAAAACGGATGTCAAGCTTTCTTAGCCCATGTTATGGATTTGAATAAAGACACGCCGATTTGAATAATATTCTTGTTGTTAGTAAATTTCCGACGTGTTTCAAGAACTTCCTTGCCTACCCCGTAACGTGAAGTTGAATTCTTTATTGATCTTGAACTGCATAAAGCCCATTTCTAAAACCCCATATCGAATGGCTCCTATTGAACTTCAGAGTTAAAGGTCCAACTACGAGTTGTTGGACATCGGTTTCATTCGGCCCTAAGACATCTCCTTGGGGTGCTCTGCTTTTTTTGTAAAGAAGAAAGACGAGAGTATGCGACTTTTGTATTGACTATCGGAATTGAACCATGTTACCATCAAGAATAGGTATCCACTACCTCGTATTGATGACCTGTTTGACCACATGCAAGGAGCACAATTCTTTTCAAAGATCGATCTTCGCTCGCGATATCATCACCAAGATTAGAACCGAGGATATTCCAAAGACCGCTTTTTAACTCCTAAGACGGGCATTATGAATTCTTAGTCATGTCTTTTAGATTGACTAATGCTCCTGCGGATTTCATGGATATGATGAACCGAGTATTCAAGGACTATTTAGATCGGTTTGTTGTTGTCTTTATTGATGACATTCTCATATATTCCAAAACCCGTGAAGATCATGAGCACCATTTGAAGTTGGTACTCCAAAGGCTTCGTGAAAACAAGTTATACGCCAAGTTGAAGAAATACGAGTTCTGGCTTGAGGAAGTAGCGTTCCTTGGGCACGTGGTGTCAAAACATGGAGTATCTGTTGACCCGGCGAAGATTGAAGCAATACAAAGTTGGGAGCAACCAAAGTCGATGACTGAAGTACGTAGCTTTCTGGGCTTAGCTGGATATTATCGGAGATTCGTGGAAGGGTTTTCTCGAATCACTACTCCATTAACTCAGCTAACTCGAAAGGATACAAAATTCGTTTGGAGTGAGGAATGCGAGAAGGGTTTCCAAGAGCTTAAGAGGAGACTTATTTCTAAGACTGTTCTAACAATACCATCCGTTCGGATGGATTTGTTATCTCACAAATGATGCTTCGTGCAAAGGGTTAGGATGTGTTCTTATGCAACGGGGAAAGTCATAGCCTATGCCTCGCGACAACTTAAAGAATATGAGAGGAATTATCCTACTCATGATCTAGAGTTGGCGGCCCAATGCTTTCGCTTAAAGATCCGGAGGCACTATCTATATGGAGAGAAAGTGGAGATATATTCAGACCATAAAAGCTTAAAATATTTATTCAATCAAAAGGAACTCAACATGCGGCAACGACGTTGGCTCGAGTTGTTGAAAGATTACAACCACACTATTCAATACCATCCTGGAAAAGCGAACGTGGTAGCTGACGAGTTGAGTAGAAGATCATATGCAGGAACGAGTGCGATGATGTCAAATATACGCATAGAGCCAACTTTAATAGAAAAATTTAAGGTTGCTCAAGTCACCGACCTGGAGCTGATGTGTATGAAGAAGAAAGTACAAGAAGGTGTTATTCTGGAAGCGAGAATCGATGAAGAAGGAATACTTCGAGTCCACTCTAGACTTTGTGTTCCTAACGACTCTGATTTGAAGTACAAGATTATGACGGAGGCATATAATACACCGTTTGCAATCCATCCTGGAAGTACCAAAATGTATCGTGATCTTCGACATACATTTTGGTGGAATAATATGAAGAGAGAGATTTCCAAGTTTATCTCGAGGTGTTTAACTTGTCAACGTGTAAAGGCGGAGCATCAAGTGCCTAAGGGTCCATTGCAACCACTTGAGATTCTGAAATGGAAGTGGGAACACATTACCATGGATTTCGTTACGGGTCTTCCTACGGTTTCTCAAGGCATCGATGCTATTTGGGTTATTGTTGATAGATTAACCAAGTCTGCTTATTTCTTATCGATACGGGAGACTTATTCCCTTGAACGTCTTGCTCATATGTATGTAAATGAGATTGTGAGATTGCATGGCATGACAGTATCCATAGTTTCGGATCGTGACCCAAGATTTACTTCAAGATTTTGGGTTAGCTTGCAAAAAGCTATGGACACGGATTTACGATTTAGTTCAAATACCATCCTCAAACCATCGATTTAACAATCGAGAGGACTATTCAAACTCTTGAAGATCTATTAAGACTCGTGTCCTGACTTCAAAGGAAGTTGGGATAAGTATTTACCATTGGTGGAATTCTCCTACAACAACAGCTTATCGTGCAAGTATAGGTGTGGCTCCATTTGAAGCATTGTATGGACGAAAGTGTCAATCTCCAATATGTTGGGACGAGGTAGGTGAAGCAACATTGTTGGGACCCGAGTTGGTACGTATGACTACTTTAAAAGATCCAAATGATTCGACAACGATATACAAACAAGACAGATCGACAAAAGAGTTATGCGGATCTTCATCGAAAGGACGTGGAATTTAGTATCGGGGATCATGTATTGTCATAAGTGTTGCCCCATGGAAGAGAGTTACAAGATTTGGGAAGAGAGGAAAGCTCAATCCACGATTTATTGGTCCATTTCAAATTCTTGACCGAATAGGAAATGTAGCCTATAGACTCGCGTTACCTCCGAGTATGTCTCGTGTTCATAATGTGTTTAACATATCTGTACTTCGTAAATATGTGAAAGACCCGAACCACGTTATTGAGTTAGAACCGGACGAGATAGCTGAGGACTTAACGTACGAGGAGGTACCTGTCAAGATCTTGGATAGGAAGGAGCGGGTCCTACGCACGAAGGTCATACCACAAGTTAAAGTTTTGTGGAGAAATCATGCTATAGAGGAAATGACCTGGGAGTTGGAAAGGGAAATGAAAATGAAGTATCCTCACCTTTTCGAAACACCAGGTACGTACGTCAATTTCGAGGACGAAATTTCATAAGGAGGGGAGGTTGTAAAACCCTAAATTATTATTAATGAAATTGAATTTCCTCTATTTATTATGTTGAAATAGTAAGGGTTGATTTGATTAATGTGGTGAGTTATGGGTAAAATAGGCAATTATTTCAAACATGCAAGTGGTTATAAAATATTCATTGTTATTTTTGGAATATTCTTACTGTCGGGGAATATTCGTATGACGGCGCAGCCTTGTGTGGGCCCCATAACGGAAAGTGATTGGAGGAAGAAAATGACAAGAATAAGTTGGTTATAAATAATTCACGTAGTTGTTACTCAAGTATCATCGCTGGAATACCCTTGGTTAAAACAGTAGTAAGACTCCAGATTACACCAATTATTGATTCTTACGTAGGAAGGCACTACTCAATAATTTTTACAAAGAATTACTCGCTCAAAGATTTTATTTTATCGATTCAATAATTGCCACGCGTTGATATTTTATATTATCGTTGTTTTAATAATTGTCACCGCACAAAGATTTTCTATTATCGGAGCAATAATTCATATTATCCTAATAATATTATTAGATAACATTATTGGCAATGTCTAGAAAGTTCTGCTAAGGAGAGGTTTGGTTATCTAATCATACCAAGAAGAATAGATCCTTATTGGAAGCCCTCTTTCCCGAGAACCTACTGGTCACAAGAATGTGATTCTATAATATTATTTATGAATAATTAATTATTAATTTATATGATGAGAAAATATTGATTTTATGTGGACATAGATGGAGAAAATTTTTAATGTGACAATTGTTGAAAATTAATATTTTATTTTTTTCGATAAAATAATTCATTTAAATATATTATTTTAATAATATATTGATGGTGATATTTTTACAATGAATGTGGGATATATGAGTATATAAGGAGGAAGAGTATTTTGTGACATTAAATGATTAACACATGTTTTGTGTGTTCAGTAGACCCCAATTTCTCGAATCGAAATTTGATTATAAATTTGTAAAATCGCCCGTTTGTGGATTTCGGTCAATTTCTGTTTGGAATTTGGAAAAACTTTCTTCTGCAAAGTTGTAGAGAATGAAATTTCTTATAAAAAAGACATGTGGCTCGAATTTTTCTAACAAAAGGGTTATTTATTGTGAATTATTGAAGTTCTGAAGTTCCGAAATAATTGATTTTTGGAAGTTTTAATTATTATTTTGAAGAAAAACGTTTTTTGCCATCTCACATGTGTTATGAATGAGCTGAAATCAGATTCCTTGGTGGTGGGCTTGAATATTTGGTAAATATTATTATTTTATTAAATTTTCTGCTTTGGTGTTCTAAGCATTTTCCTATAAATAGGGTGCTTATGTTAGAATTGAAAATCACACCAGAAACTGAAAACTTCTCTCTTTCTCTCTCGATATTTTGAGCGTATTTTTGTGAGTATTTTGATACCTTGAGTGTTGCTATACGGTGCAAGTTCCCTTCAACACTATATCTAGTATTTCAGTCAGAAGTATCATCTTTTCGAGGTAAGGGATGTTATTTTCTTCATATATGACATTATTTCTTCAATATCATTATGCCGAAATATTGGTTTGAACATTTTAATCAAATTTGGAACTTTTTGTGTTCAGGAGTACTATTCACGATACTAAGACTATTCACGATATATCTTTGACATTATTCACGAATACGACACTATTCATCGAAAAATGAAATTTTTCCTTTTCGTCCAAAATATCTATTATGAATACTAGCTTTGATTGTATCCATGTTTTGATTATTCTTGAATTTTACTTTACTATGATTATTTATGAGGTATTTTGGACATGAAATAGTTGAAATACTGAATCCTTGATATTTATTCTTTTGTTTCACCGGATTCGCTTTCCTTTAAAATATTTTTCATCATCCTCATCCTAAATGATGATATTATTGAATATCTTCGCCCAGTAGTGCAAAAGATTAATGATTTTATGATAAATATCTTTGGCCCAGTAGTGCAAGACGCCCCAAAATTAGGTATACGCCACCCATCTCTGGGTCGCCACTTACATGGTACATAAATTCAATACAACTTACTAATATAACTGCTGTACAATAATACGATAAAACTGTGAGTTTGAATACAAATATTGTCTACTAGATATTATACAAACTCAAAAGGAGTCCTCATTACAACTATTATCACACTATTTCACGTAATAAAATGAGGACTACTAATGCTATCCTCCGACCATTACTTCGCTCCCCGACTCGTCTCCAAATATGTTCTCATTTCCTCAAGAGAACAAAGGAAAGAAAGGGTGAGCTCAACTAGCCCAAGAAGAAATATTACGACTAAGATAATGCGTAATAAATTATCATTAGCCTTCAATGTTGTTAAACCGATAAAATACAATAGACAACCAGCTTTAATCAAGCAATGGAATAAGCAATCCATTAAAAGAGTCAAGTAGAGAATAAAGTCTACTATCTTTTAGGTTTTAAAAGGTTTTCATCAATTTTTATCACGAGACTCACTTTTAATAAATAAACCACCACATCTAATCATCCCCGCACTACTTGGCCAAGGATTTTCATCAAATTATCAATGGTCATGACTATACCGAATCACCCCCCGTCATAATCATACCAAAAACTATCCATCATCGCATTACATGTGCCACCGAGGACTTTTGTCACATCATTTATATCAAGTCACGATTATACCGAATGATCCTCGTCATAATCATACTAAGTTCATCTACGCACGTAAGCCAAAAGATAACATAATATAACACGAGATGATGATGACAATGACATAATAATTCAATAAAACAAGTTCAAGAATTATTTAATCCATGAATTATTAACGCCCAAATTGTCAACACGATATCGCTTTCAGAGAGTAAAATTCAAGAATGATCGTAAGAATATTTCCATGAAAAGATATCGATGAAACGCAAATATCAAGGATATTCTACTAATTTCATGGAGTATAAAGTCAAAGTTTTAACCAACCGGGTATAATAAAGAATGGAATAACAAAAGAAATCACCACGCATGCGCAGATTGCAGATGATGACAAAATTATTCCAATGTAATAATAATAATCTAAACCAGTCGTGAAATTCACAATCGACAGTGATGTTCCAATGTAATAATAAAGATGGAACCAGCATCCTGTAAAAACACACGATAGATATTCCAATGTAATGATAAAAAGATTTTAACCAGTCCTGTAAAACACATGCATGTGATGTTCCAATGTAATAATAAAATTTTAACTGTGTCCTGTAAAACACATGCATGTGATGTTCCAATGTAATAATAAAAGAATGTCACCAAGTATAGGGTAAACTCATATACAAAAAGTTATTCCAATGTAATAATAAGCAATGGAATAACATAAGGATTTCACCAAGTATAGGTACGCCACAGATACAAAAGTTATGTATGTAGGTATGCCACTTTTACAAAGTTATTCCAATGTAATAATAAATGAATGGAATAATGTAAGTTCTCTCAAGAAGAAAGAATAACACCCCTTACCGTAAAAGAACCTAATATAAAAGTAAGAAGAAGTATATATACTCTTCTTCTTTCTATAATTTTCTCTCTATAGCTTCTCTCTATAATTTCTCTCTCTAGTTTCAATGAATTCGTAAGAAAATAATGAAGGAATGAGCTTCTATTTATAGAAAATGGAATGCATAAGAATTAATCCATGAACTATCCCAGATTGATTTACTTTAATCTGACGGTCCATATTTAAAGAAAAATCTTTTAAATAAAATATAATATATTCTATTTATATAAAAACATTTTACTATGCAAACACTATGCAATACTATGCAAAACACTACGCAAAAATACTACGCAACACTACGCATAATAAAATATAATATATTCTATTTATGTAATAACTTTAATAAAGTATTCTATTTTATATAAAGATGTTTCGCTTTTATTACGCTAATAATACTTAATAAAACAAAACGTCATTATCGCTATAATAATTCATATTATTAATCGACAATAATGGAATCAAACCGAGTGACTTCTCACATAAGCATCAATAATCAATACCGCAGCTACTACGCAACCACACGACATCGTATTTTTTACTACCGAGTAGTTCAACAAGAACTACCAGTGAAAACTTCCGCCGTTATTTCAATAAAATATTTTTGTCGCTTTCAATCCGACAATAATTTCGCTGGGTCCACCAATGATTGAGCCATTGTATTTAATATTCCCTCGCTAAACCGAATATTCCCCACCAATCGAATATAATATAACCACTGTGATACTTTGCAAAATTTATAAATACTACCCACAACTATAATATTATCTTAAATTCACACCATAATATTAAAAAATTATTTCAACAAAATTTAAATCTTTATCGATAAAATCTGGGTCTCACAATCTCCCTCCTTATGGAATTTCGCCTCTAAATTAGGGTACGACTGATATGATAAAGAGAGTGAGGATACCTCAATACCTTTATCATCTTAAAAATTAAATTCATCTTTGCAATCCTACCAAAGATATTCATTAACAATTCATCTTTGCACTACACCAAAGCCAAAGATATACAACTCAGAAACCAATAATACCGAGACTCAAATTTTAATAAGATCACAACCACGAATTATCCATGCACTAATCGCCAAGGATATTCGTGTTTTTCAATTACTACCATGATTATACCGAATAATCCGTGGTCATAATCATACCAAGTCTATCAATGCACTACTACCAAAGATGACTTTTTTACCACATCCATGAATTAATATTTCATCACGAGACTCACCAATAAATAATTAATCCATCATCGAATCATCCCCGCACTACGTGCCAAGGATATTCATTAAGATTACGACCACAAATTATCCATCCACACTACCACTACGCAAAGATAATCGTATTCATTAAGATCATTAAGATTACCACCAATAAATTATCCATGCACTACTACCAAAGATAATCGTGTATTCATTAAGATCATCACCACAAATTATCCATGCACTACTACTAAAAGATAATCGTATATTCATTAAGATCACATTAAGATTACAAAAATATCCATGCACTACTACCAAAGATAATCAGGTATTCATTAAGATCACGACCACAAATTATCCATGCACTACTACCAAAGATAATCGTGTATTCATTAAGATTACGACCACAAATTATCCATGCACTACTACCAAAGATAATCGTGTATTCATTAAGATCACGACCACAAATTATCCATGCACTACTACCAAAGATAATTGTGGTATTCATTAAGATCACTACTACCAATAAATTATCCATGCACTACTATTAAAGATAATCAAAGATAATATTCATTAAGATTACGACCACAAATTATCCACGACTACTACCAAAGATAATTGTGTATTCATTAAGATCACGCACCACAAATTATCCATGCACTACTACCAAAGATAATTGTGTTTTCAATTACTAAGCATGATTATACCGAATAATCCCTCGTATAATCATACCAAGTCCATCTACGCACCACAGCCATACCATTTATGACTTTCAACATAATATAAGCATATTTATGGATAATGATATAAAGAATCAATCAAATGAGATAAAGGATAAATATTAAACATTTATAATATAATTTATCCAGATTCAAGAATATCCCCATGTTTTCAATCACTTAATAATCTCATAATCTAATATCATTAATATTATAACAATATTTTAATCACTTCTTAAATTTATAAACAATTTATCTTAATTGTTTACGCTTTTACCATATAATGCATTTAATCATTCAAAATGTCATACTCATAAAGATATCATCACCAATTATCAAATCTCTCAAAAAAATATGCATATACTCTATATAGATTCTCTAGCCATAAAATCCTATTTTCAACTTTCATTACTTCACATAACATATTTAACTCATATGTTCAGAATTAAACTATTTTCATGAAAATACCAAATCAGTCCCAAAAATATTTTTTTCTGGGATTTAGCATAATATAGTCCCATAATGAAAATATATTTTCTCGAATTTTTAAAATTCATTTACTATTTTTCAAAAATCAATTTCTAATTAATTTCCTAAGAAATTAGCTACCTCAAGTTTAACTCCAAAATTCCCAAATCTTGGCAGGACCTTACACATGTTAACGTGAGCTTCCAGTTTAAATTTCATGGTCATCTGAGTTATAGAACTCCTAAGTTATAGCGTCATTTTCGCCTAAAACCTAAATATTGAAATAGTCATAACTTGCTCATTTTAAGTCGAAATGAGCTCATTTTTTGGACAGGAGGTACTTTATACCATATACCTTCATGTCCCAAAAGGCCAGAATTTTTCTCATAATTTAAGTGGCCGAAACAGTCCCTTAAAGTTTCTAAGCAGTAGCATTTTCGAAATTTACAGCTTTGGCCTCCTTTGCTAAAAATCAGTCCACACAAAAAATCTACAACACCTTTTCAGTAATTCCACTTGGATTAGTTAGGTAACTCATAGATCTAACTCTAGGACTTGACCACATTCAAAAATTCAAAATATAATAAGAGATATGGTCAATTGAATTTCATGTTACGCTTTTCACCAAAATCTGATTTTCAACTCTTTGTGATTTCTAAGAAACTTTCATGTTTTCACATACTAACCAACATAACTCATCATAAAACTTACTAATACTTCATATACCCATGATTTTCATTAGTCCTATGCTTTTATTATGACTTTCATCATAAACCACGAAAACTGCTCATTTTAGTCAAGAAATATTCGAGGGTTTAAGAAATGGGTTTTATCTCGGGTCAATACAAAATTCGATTTCACGCCTAAGTAGGCTAAGAAGTCTTCAAGAATACGCCAAGAAATTTATTAATAATAGAAATATCATTCAAAATCATGACTCTCATCCAAGACTTGGATAAGACGTCACATTGATACCAACTGTGACTTCTATCCCTTAACCTAGATAAAGATCTCACAATGATACCTATAAACTTGCCATCTTCATTCACGACGTCGCCACGTAAAGTCCGCTTCAGGCATTCCACACAAGGAAGTCAACAACGAAAGGATCGGGGCTCTTTACTTATGGCTTGATATACAATGATTAACTTTAGTGGTTTGTTACTTTGAATTCAGATAACAGTTGGTTAGAATATAAAAGCTAACAACCTTACAAAAAGAATAATGAGAGTAGTTAACCAATTGATTCCTAAAATCACATCAAAGGCAAGTATTTTCAAAAAGATAAGATCGACAGTAACGTGAAAGTGTTTATTTGAATCAAACAAGATTTAAAAAAAGTAGCAGAACGAAGGCTCCTACTAACGGTTTCAACCAATAAGTCAAAGTCTAACTTCTCCTGAGTCAAATTTAAACGCTGAACGCAACTAGATGAAATAAAAGAGTGGGTAGAACTGCATCTAACACTCAGATAGACTTCGCAAGAGCTTATGATTACTTACCCGTGATAATTTTATTCAGTTCCTCGTCACGAGAAAAAAAAACGCCTCTCTTAAACTACGGCCTGTTTGTCTCGGGACAAACCTTTGGTGCCTCCATCCTAGTTGAATTTGTCTTCTGAAAACGACAAAATCGAGCTAAGTGACCTTCTTCCACAATTATAACATGCTTTGATTTAGATGGCGCAGCTTCGACCGATGTGTCCCTCTCCTCCGCATTTGAAGCATATAATAGTGGTCCTTCTTCCTTCCTTAACAACAAAAGCAAGGTGTCGACGCCTTTCCATCATCATTGAATCTCCTTTTCTTGAAATGTCCATTCTTATTGTTTTGGCCCCGACACCACCGGCGGGTTACCATATCCGCCCGTTGATTCCTCCACGCTTGTTGTCACCGCTCGATGACTACTACTCACCGGTATTATAATTTTGCCGCCGCTTCTTTTTAGTCATATGACTCGTTATCGCTACCCACTAATCGAGCCCTATTTACAACATCCAATAAAAACACGCTTTATGAGAAATAAGATGTCGACGATCTCCGCTTCAAACCTCTTAAAAACATTCGCGCCATTCTCTCTTCATTATCCACCAAGTGGGACGAAAATCGTGATAACTCCGCAAAAATTTTGCCTCGTCGATCATGACACTCATTATATTGTTTTGTTCCAACTTGATAAACTCCACCTCCTTCATGTGGCGAATACTTTCGTGAAAGTATTTGTCGCTGAATGCCTCCTCGAACTTCTCCCAAGATATCTTCAAGACAAAGAAGTCGAGTACGCTTTTACCGATTCCCACCAAGAATCGCCTCTCCGCAAGAACATAAAGGCGCAAAGGAACCTTTTGCTCCTCTGAGCATCCCAAGACATCAAATATCTTGGTAATCTGCTTATCCATGCTTCCGCCGTAAGTGGTTTTGCTTCTCCTTAAACTCCTGTGGTCCCAAATTGAATTGTTTAATGCGGACCGCCCGAGAGTTTTCCGTGTTTCCACCCCACGCTTTTGGACAGAGAGTCGCTTTCGCTTGATGTCGCATGAATTCTAAAACCTTTAAACGCATCATCATTCATCAATCGATCGTTGTTGTTGTTTACAGGAGGATTATCGCCATCCTGCTGCACATTATCCTCGATTATCGATTCGTGGAGAATCAATAGCCTCCCGTGCTCCATTGCTATTCTCAACATTCTCTGATGCCATTTTCAAACACCGCCACAAAATAAGGGGTTAATTAACATATCACATATTATCCCTATACTCACCGACCAATTAAATACCAAATAAATTTAGTAGGTCATACTAACAAGGAATTCCCCGCCTCCCTCCTAGTTCTTATTCTCACATCTTAGCCAGGATCATATCCCTAAGCTCGATACCAACCGCGACGCCCCCAAAATTAGGTATACGCCACCCATCTTGGGTCGCCACTTACATGGTACATAAATTCAAATACAACTTACTAATATAACTGCGTGTAATAATAATACGATATAAATCGTGAGTTTGAATACAAATATTGTCTACTAGATATTATACAAACTCAAAAGGAGTCCTCATTACAACTATTATCACACTATTTCACGTAATAGTGAGGACTACTAATGCTATCCTCCTCGACCATTACTTCCTCCCGACTCGTCTCAAATTTATGTTCTCATTTCCTCAAGAGAAATAAAGAAAGAAAAGGGTGAGCTCAACTAGCCCAAGAAGAAATATTACGACTAAGATAATGCGTAATAAATTATCATTAGCCTTCAAATGTTTTAAACCGATAAAATACAATAGATAACCAAGCTTTAATCAAGCAGCGAATAAGCAATCCATTAAAAAAGAGTCAAGAGAGAATAAAGTCTACTATCTTTTAGGTTTTAAAAGGTTTTCATCAATTTTATCACCGAGACTCAAATTAATAAATAAACCACCACATCTAATCATCCCCGCATTACTGGCCAAGGATTTTCATCAAATTATCAATGGTCACGACTATACCGAATCACCCCCGGTCATATAATCATACCAAAAACTATCCATCATCGCATTACAGCCATCGAGGACTTTTGTCACATCATTTATATCAAGTCATGATTATACCGAATGATCCTCGGTCATAATCATACTAAGTTCATCTACGCACGTAAGCCAAAGATAACATAATATAACACGAGGATGATGACAATGACATAAATAATTCAATAAAACAAGTTCAAGAATTATTTAATCCATGAATTATTAACGCCCAAATTGTCAACACGATATCGCTTTCAGAGTAAAAATTCAAGAATGATCGTAAGAATATTTCCATGAAAAGATATCGATGAAACGCAAATATCAAGGATATTCTACTAATTTCATGGAGTATAAGTCAAAGTTTTAACCAACCGGGTATAATAAAGAATGGAATAACAAAAGAAATCACCACGCACGCGAAGATTGCAGATGTATGTTATTCCAATGTAATAATAATAATCTAACCAGTCGTGAAATTCACACCGATGTGATGTTCCAATGTAATAATAAAGATGGAACTGCATCCTGTAAAACACACATGATAGATATTCCAATGTAATGATAAAGATTTTAACCAGTCCTGTAAAACACACGCATGTGATGTTCCAATGTATCAATAAAATTTTAACCAGTCCTGTAAAACACACGCATGTGATGTTCCAAATAATAATAATAAGAATGTCACCAAGTATAGGTAAAATCACAGATACAAAAAGTTATTCCAATGTAATAATAAGAATGGAATAACATAAGGATTTCACCAAGTATAGGTACGCCATGATACAAAGTTATGTATAGGTATGCCACTTTTTACAAAAGTTATTCCAATGTAATAATAAATGAATGGAATAATGTAAGTTCTCTTCAAGAAAGAAGAATAACACCCCTTACCGTAAAAAGAACCTAATATAAAAGTAAAGAAGAAGTTGTATACTCTCTTCTTCTTTCTATAATTTTCTCTATATACTTTTCTCTATAATTTCTCTCTCTGTAGTTTCAAATTTAATTCGTAAGAAAATAATGAAGGAACGAGCTTCTATTTATAGAAAATGGAATGCATAAGAATTAATCCATGAACTATCTGTATTGATTTACTTTTAATCTGACTATCCATATTTAAAGAAAAATCTTTTAAATAAAATATAATATATTCTATTTATATAAAAAACATTTTACTACGCAAACACTATGCAATACTACGCAAAACACTACATGCAAACACTACGCAACACTATGCATAATAAAATATAATATATTCTATTTATGTAATAACTTTAATAAAGTATTCTATTTTATATAAAAGATGTTTCGCTTTTATACGCTAATAATACTTAATAAAACAAAACGCCATTATCGCTATAATAATTCATATTATTAATCGACAATAATGGAATCAAACCGAAATGACTTCACATAAGATCAATAATCAATACCGCAAGCTTACTACGCAACCAATACACGACATCGCATTTTTACTACCGAGTAGTTCAACAAGAACTACTACAGAAAAACTTCCGCCGTTATTTCAATAAAATATTTTTGTCGCTTTTCTCAATCCGACAATAATTTCGCTAGGGTCCACCAATGATTGAGCCATCGCATTATTTAATATTCCCTCGCTAAACCGAATAAAATTAGTATACATCACCCATCTCGGGGTAGTCGATACATGGTACGTAATTTAAATACAACTTACTAATATAACTGCTGTACAATACGACATAAACCGTGAGTTTGAATACAAATATTGTCTACTAGAGATCATACAAACTCAAAAGGAGTCCTCATTACAATTATTATCACACTATTTCACGTATTAAATGAGGACTACTAATGCTATCCTCCTGACCATTACTCCGCTCCCCGACTCGTCCCCAAATTATATTCTCATTTCCTCAAGAGAATAAGGAAAAGAAAGGGTGAGCTCAACTAGCTCAAGAAGAAATATTACGACTAAGATAATGCGTAATAAATTATCATTAGCCTACAACAAAGTTAAACCGATAAAATATAATGAACATCAAGTTTAACTACAAATGAACCAAAGAATCCATTAAAAGAGTCAAGTAGAAAATAAAATCTACTATCTTTTATGATTTAAAAGGTTTTTCATCATCATTATAGCCGAGACTCACTTTTTAATAAATATTCCACATCATCGAATCACCCCGCACTACTACCAAGGATATTCTTTAAGATCACGACCACAATTATTCACGCACTACGCCAAGAATATTTGTGTATATTCATTAATGGTCATGATCATGCCAACAACTCGCCCATCAATGCACTACGGCCACCGAGGATTTTTACCACATCATTTGTAACATTACTACCATGATTACAATCAATAGTCTCTCGTCATAATCATACCAAGTCCATCTATGCACTACAAAAGCCACGTATTTACTTTCAACATATATATAAACATGAGGATGATGACAATGATATAAGAATTCAATAAAACAAGTTCAAGAATTAATTTATCTAGAACCAATAACATCCAAACTCACAACACGATATCGCTTTTGAGAGTAAAATTCAAGAATACCGAGAAGAATATTTCCATGAAAGGATATCGATGAAGCGCAAATATCAAGGATATTCCACTAATTTCATGGAGTATAGTAAGTCAAAGTTTTAACCAACCGGGTATAATAAAGAATGGAATAACAAAAGAAATCACCATGCATGCGATAGATCGCATGACAGCAAAAGTATTCCAATGTAATAATAAATAATAATCTTAATCAGTCCCACAGAAACGCATGCATGTGATATTATTCCAATGTAATAATAAAGAATGGAACCAGTCCCACAGAAAACACATGTGATGTGATGTTCCAAATGTAATAATAATAAAGATTTTAACCAGTCCTGTAAAACACATGCATGTGATGTTCCAATGTAATAATAATAAAGATTTTAACCAGTCCTGTAAAACACATGCATGTGATGTTCCAATAAATAATAATAAAGATTTTAACCAGTCCCAAATAAAACACACGTATGTGATGTTCCAATGTAATAATAGAAGAATGTCACCAAGTATAGGTAAAACCACGATACAAAAGTTATTCCAATGTAATAATAAGCAATGGAATAACAACAGCTTCTTCATTAATAAGAAAGAATAACACCCCTTACTTTTTTTAGAGATCAATACCGCAGAAGTGTAAGAATAAAATACTCTTCTTCTTTCTCTCTTCTTCTTCTCTATACTTTCTCTCTATAGCTCAATGAATTCGTGAAAAATAATGAAGCACTAGCCCTCTATTTATAGAAGATTTCTAGCTTAAGACCGCCATGTGAAAAGGCAAGTGGCTCGACGAACGGTGATGTGAAAAGAAAAGTGGTTCGACGCTCAGAATGTGAAACGACAAGTGGTTCGACGCTCGTGAAACGACAAGTGGTTCGACGCACCAGAATGTGAAACGACAAGTGGTTCGACGCCAGTAATGTGAAACGACAAGTGGTTCGACGTCTCGTAAAGGTAATTACTATCGACGGTTGTAATTACTATTCACAAGGTAAATTACTATTCACAAAGGTAATTACTATCGACGAAGGTAAATTACTATCGATTTAAGAGACTTTTATGATGATATATACGGGCCCCATAAAATAATCAAACTTACCACAAACGCCTCATAATGTACTTTTATATACATCAAGGATCAATAAATATTACCACAAATCATTTTATTTTTAATCAACACATATTTAATCTTTCAACAATTATTAATCATTTATAACTTGTCGCCTCAATTATCGATTTAATACTATAACATATTATACGTATGATACCGCGACAATAATCAATCAATAATATAAGAGATATGATGCAAAAGAATTATCAGAGTAATAATCGAGCATAAATGAAAGTGACTTCTCACGTAAAGATCAATAATCAATATCGTGCTACTATACAACTACGCCAGACATCGCATTTTTTACTACCGGTAGTAGTTCAATGCTTTTAATTCAGAAACACTCGCCCAAGTTATTTTTATAGAAAGATAATTTTGTCGCTTTTCTAACTACGACAATACTTCCGCCAGGGGTCCACTAATGATCGAGCCGCATTGCATTTAATATTCCCCGACAAAAAGAATATTCCCCACCAAACGTAATATTTTATAACAACTTGCTTACTTTGCAAAAAATTTATAAATATTACCCACAACTATAACATTATATCAAATTTATTCCATAATATTCAAAAATAATATTTATAGAAAATTCATCTTTATTTATAAAAGTCAGGGGTCTTACAACCTCCCTTCTTATGAAATTTCGCCTCAAATTAGGGTACGTACGCACTGTATGTCAAGAGGTAAGGATACCTTGATTTCATTTCGCATTCTAACTCCCAAGTCATTTCTCAACATCGTGGTTCCTCCACAAAACTTCGACTTCGAGGTATAACCTCGAGCGTAGAATATGTTCCTTCTTATCCAAGATTTGAACAGAACCTCTTCATACGCCAAATCTTCCGCTATTTCGTCCTGCTCTAACTCAATAATGTGGTTCGGTCTTTCACATATTTACGTAATATGGATACGTGAAAACGCATGAACACGAGACATACTTCAAGAAAAGTCGAGTCTATAGCCACGCCCTACTCGATCGAGGATTAAAATGGACCGATGAATCGAGGATCGAGTTTTCCTCTTTTCAAATCTTGTAACTCCTTTCCATGGAGCAACTTTTAACAACACACGATCTCCTATATCGAATTCCACGCCCTTTCATGAAGATCAAGATAACTCTTTTGTCGATTTTGTGAGGTTTTTATACGCATTTGATCGTTTGAATCTTTTCCGTAGTCATACGCATCAACTCCTATCCCCAACAACGCTTGCTTCACCCACCTCATCCCAAAGATACCGAGAACGACACACTTTCTTCCATACAACGCTCGAATGGAGCCATGCCAATACTTGCTTGATAACCGCTGTCAGAGGAAAACTCCACCAATGGTAAGAACTTGTCCCAACTTCCTCAAATCAAGGACACGTAGTCTTAATAGATCTTCAAGAGTTTGAATAGTCCTCTCCGACCGTCCGTCCGTCTCGAGGATGATATACGCCGAGCTAAATCGTAAGTCCGCGCTCATAGCTTTTTGCAAACTAACCCAAAATCGTGAAGTGAATCTTCGGTCTCGATCGTAAACTATGGATACCGCAGATATACCATGCAGCCTTACAATCTCGCTTATGTACATACGAGCAAGACGCTCAAGTGTATAAGTTTCTCAGATTTGCAGAAGAAATGAGCAGACTTTGGTCAATCTATCAACAATGACCCAAATCGCATCTACGCCTTGAGAAACCTTAGAAGACCGCAGAACGAAATCCATGGTAATGTGCTCCTACTTCCATTCTGAATTTCAAGTGGTTGCAATGGACCTTTTGGTACTTGATGCTCGCTTAACTCGCTGACAAGTTAGACACCTCGAGATAAAAAATACTATCTCTCTCTTCATATCGCTTCCACCAAAATGTACGACGAATATCATGATACATTTCGTACTCCTGTGATGGATCGCAAATGGTGTGTCAGGCGCCCATCATGATATTATACTTTAAATCGTGGTCGTTAGAACACAAAGTCCGAGTCGACTCAAGTATTCCTTCTTCATCGATTCTTGCTTCCCAAGATAAGACCTTCTTGCACTTTCTTCCTCATACGATCACCTCCTGTGTCCTCAGAAATTTGAGCAAATTTTAACTTTATCGATTAAAGTCTGCCTCTACTCAGATACTCGCTTATCATCACACGCGTCCCCGAGAGTCTTTAACTCTATCTCCATCCTTTGCAAGTCACACAAAATGGGCTCATACGACAATATCGCACTCAGATTTTGCAGATACGATCTTCTACTCAACGCGCCGCCTACCACGCTCGCTTTTCCAGATGGTATCGATGGTACGATCATAATCTTTCAATAGCTCAAGCCAACGCCGTTGTCGCATGTCGAGTTCCTTTGAGTGAAGAAATATTTGAGGCTTTTACGATCCGTAAAGATCTCCACTTTCTCCCCATACAAGTAATGCCTCCAAATTTTAAGTGTAAGATAATAAATGCTAACTCTAGATCACGAGTAGGATAATTCCTCTCATATTCTTTTTCGAGTTGTCATGCGAGGCATAGGCTATAACTTTTCCATGTCGCATGAGAACACATCCCAACCTTTTGCCCAAGATCATCAGAGATGACAAATCCTCCGAGCCGATGGTATCACGTAACAAAATAAATAAGTCTCCTCTCGAAGTTCTTGAAAACTCTTCTCACATTCTTCGCCCCAACCGAACTTTCAGATTCTTCCGAGTCACCGAAATAATGGAGTAGCGATTCGAGAAAATCCTTCCACGAATCTCCGATAATAACCAAATAAACCGAGAAAGCTACGATTTCTATTATCGATTTAGGTTGTTCCTACTTTTCAATAGCTTCAATCTTTGGCTGGTCATCAATGATATTCCACGACTTGATACCACGCGCCCAAGGAATGCTACTTCTTCAAGCCGTAACTCGTGATTTCTTCAACTCGCATAAAGCTTATATTCACGGCTTTTGAGTGTCACCTCAAGTGTTGCTTTCATGATCTTCACTATTTTGAATAAATAAGGATGTCATCAATAAAGACGACCACCACAAAGTGATCCAAATATTCCTCAATACTTGGCTCATCATATCCATGAAGGCAAAGAGAGCATTAGTCAATCCAAAGGATACGACTAGAATTCATAATGCCCGCATCGAAGTTCCGAAAGCCGCCTTTGAATGTCACGGCTTCTAATCTTCAATCGGTGATATCCTAACGAAGATCAATCTTTGAAAAGAATTTGCTCTTGCAATCGGGTCAAACAGTCATCAATACGCGGGTAATGGATACCTATTTTTGATGGTGACATGATTCAACTCCCGATAATCAATACAAAGTCGATACTCCCATCTTTCTTCTTCACGATGTAATGTGAGCACCCCAAGGAGAAGTACTAGACGAAATAAAGCCAATGTCTAACAATTCCGCAGCTTGGGTCTTTAACTCCTCAAGTTCAATAGAGCTATTCGACATGGGCTTTTGAAATAGGTTTTGTAGACCGTGTTCAAGGTCGATACAAAATTCAATTTCACGCCTGGGGTAGGCCAGTAAGTTCTTCTGGGAATACGCCAGAAATTTATTAACAATAGAAATATCGCTCAAAACCGACGATTTTTGTTTAAATCAGCGATACGAGCTAAGAAAGCTTCGACATCCGCTTTTCAATAAACGAATAAATTTTTATGGCTTGAGATGACCGTGATTGATTTTAATGGTTTGGTCGCTTGAATTCGCATAATAGGTCAAGTTAGAATATGAAAGCTAACAACCTTACGAAAACAATCAATTTTTGTATTATAAGTAGTTAACCAATCAATCCCTTGTAATCACGCCAAATGCAAGTATTTTTAATGAAATAAGATCGACAGTAATGTGAGGGTACCGATTTGAACCAAACAAGACTTATAAACAAAGGATGTAATGAAGGTTTCTCCCAACTGAGTTTCCACAGATAAGTCAAAGTCTAATTTCTCCTGAGTCAAATTTAATCGATGAGCGCAAGTAGAGAAATAAAAGAATGGGTAGAACCCCAGATCAAATAAAGTATGACTTTCATTGTAGTTTATGATAAGCTTACCCGTGATGACCTCATTCGTTTCCTTCGCTTCCTCGGAGGTCACAACAAACGCCTCCTCAGACTACCGGCTTTTGATTTTCCGACTACTTTTGTGCTCTCCATCCTAGTCAATTTGTCTTCTGTGAAACGACAAAAAATCGAGCTAAGTTGACCTTCTTCCACAATTATAACACGCTTTGACTAAGATGGCGCAGCTTGATCGATGTGTCCTCTCTCCGCATTTTTGAAGCATACGATAGTGGTCTTTCTCCTTCCTTAACAACGGTGTCAGCCGGTGTCGACGCCTTTTCCATCATCATTGAATCTCCTTTTCAAATGTCCATTCTATTGTTTTGGCCCCGACACCACCAAGGTGGTTACCATATCCGCCCGCTGATTCCTCCACGCTTGTTGTCACCGCTCACGACTACTCACCCGGTATTATAATTTTGCCACCGCTTCTTTTTTAGTCAAGGCTGACTCGCTATCGCTACTCCACTAATCGAGCCCTATTTACAACATCCAATACAAACACAGCTTTACGAGAAATAAGATGTCGACGATTCCTGCTTCAAACCTCTTAAAAACATTCGCGCCATTCTCTCTTCATTATCCACCAAGTGGGACGAAACCGTGATAACTCCGCAAATTTTGCCTCGATCATGACACTACTGGCCATATTGTTTTGTTCCAACTTGATAAACTCCACCTCCTTCATGTGGCTAATACTTTCAGAAAGTATTTGTCGCTGAATGTACCCCCGAACTTCTCCCAAGATATCTTCAAGACAAAGAAGTCGAGTACGCTTTTACCGATTCCCACCAAGAATCGCCTCCGCAAACAACATAAAGGCGTAAGAAGGAAACCTTTTGCTCCTGAGCATCCCAAGACATCAAATATCTTGTAATCTGCTTTATCCATGCTTCCGCCAAGTGGTTTTGCTTCCTTAAACTCCGGTGGTCCCAAATTCGAATCGCTTAATGGACCGCCGAGAGTTTTCCGTGTTTCCACCCCACGCTTTTGGACAGAGTCGCCTCATCATTGCTGCATTTAAATCGTGATAAAGCCTCCTAACATTCGATCATTCATCATTTGGTCAAGTTGTTGTTGTTTGTATTTAGATTGTCGCCTTCCTCGATGCACATTATCCTCGATTATCGATATGTGTGAATCAACGATCGCTCAGGCTCCATCATATTCTCAACATTCTCGATGTCATTTTCAGACATCGCCACAAAACAAAAGGTTAATCGACATGTAACATATTATCCCTATATTCTCGACCGACCAATAAAATAAAGACATAAACTTAGTAGGTCATACTAAATAAGGTATTCCCCGCCTCCCTCCTAGTACTATTCTCACATCTTAGCCAGGATCATATCCCTAAGCTCGATACTAACCGCGACGCCCCCAAAATTAGGTATACATCACCCATCTCGGGTAGTCGATACATGGTATGTAATTTAAATACAACTTACTAATATAACTGCCGCAGTACAATACGACATAAACCGTGAGTTTGAATACAAATATTGTCTACTAGAGATCATACAAACTCAAAAGGAGTCCTCATTACAATTATTATCACACTATTTCACGTATTAAATGAGGACTACTAATGCTATCCTCCGACCATTACTCCGCTCCCCGACTCGTCCCCAAATATATTCTCATTTCCTCAAGAGAATAAAGGAAAGAAAGGGTGAGCTCAACTAGCTCAAGAAGAAATATTACGACTAAGATAATGCGTAATAAATTATCATTAGCCTACAACAAAGTTAAACCGATAAAATATAATGAACATCAAGTTTAACTACAAATGAACCAAAGAATCCATTAAAAGAGTCAAGTAGAAAATAAAATCTACTATCTTTTATGATTTAAAAGGTTTTTCATCATCATATAGCCGAGACTCACTTTTTAATAAATATTCCACATCATCGAATCACCCCGCACTACTACGCCCAAGGATATTCTTTAAGATCACGACCACAATTATTCATGCACTACGCCGCAAGAATATTTTTGTATTCATTAATGGTCATGATCATGCCAACAACTCGCCCATCAATGCACTACGGCCACCGAGGATTTTTACCACATCATTTGTAACATTACTACCATGATTACAATCGGTAGTCTCTCGTCATAATCATACCAAGTCCATCTACGCACTACAAAAGCCACGTATGACTTTCAACATAATATAAAATACGAGGATGATGACAATGATATAAGAATTCAATAAAACAAGTTCAAGAATTAATTTATCTAGAACCAATAACATCCAAACTCACAACATGATATCGCTTTCAGAGAGTAAAATTCAAGAATACCGAGAAGAATATTTCCATGAAAGGATATCGACGAAGCGCAAATATCAAGGATATTCCACTAATTTCATGGAGTATAAAGTCAAAGTTTTAACCAACCGGGTATAATAAAGAATGGAATAACAAAAGAAATCACCATGCACGCGATAGATCAAGACAGCAAAAGTTATTCCAATGTAATAATAAATAATCTAAATCAGTCCCACAGAAACGCATGCATGTGATATTCCAATGTAATAATAAAGAATGGAACCAGTCCCCACAGAAACACATGCATGTGATGTTCCAACAAATAATAATAAAGATTTTAACCAGTCCTGTAAAACACATGCATGTGATGTTCCAATGTAATAATAATAAAGATTTTAACCAGTCCTGTAAAACACATGCATGTGATGTTCCAATGTAATAATAATAATAAGAATGTAAAACACATGCATGTGAAACAGTAATAATAGAAGAATGTCACCAAGTATAGGTAAACCACGATACAAAGTTATTCCAATGTAATAATAAGCAATGGAATAACAAAATGCTTTCTTCTTCAATAATAAGAAAGAATAACACCCTTTACTTTTAGTAGAGATCAATATCGCAGAGAGTAAGAACAAAATACTCTTCTTCTTTCTCTTATTCTCTATACTTTCTCTCTCTCTATAGCTCAATGAATTCGTGAAAATAATGAAGCACTAGCCTCTATTTATAGAAGATTTCTAGCTTAAGACCGCCATGTGAAAAGGCAAGTGGCTCGACGAATCGGTGATGTGAAAAGAAAAGTGGTTCGACGCTCGTGAATGTGAAACGACAAGTGGTTCGACGCCAGAATGTGAAAAACGACAAGTGGTTCGACGCACCGTAATGTGAAACGACATAAAGTTCGTTCGACGTCTGGTAAATCGAAATATGTTTAATTACTACGTCTGTAAAGGTAATTACTATCGACGAAGGTAATTACTATTCACAAAGGTAATTACTATCGACGAAGGTAATTACTATCGACGAAGAGACTTTAGATGATGACATATACGGCCCCCCATAAAATAATCAAACTTACCACAAACGCCTCATAATGTACTTTTATATACATCAAGGATCAATAAATATTACCACAAATCATTTTATTTTTAATCAACACATATTTAATCTTTCAACAATTATTAATCATTTATAACTTGTCGCCTCAATTATCGATTTAATACTATAACATATTATATATATGATACCGTGACAATAATCAAATCAATAATATAAGAGATATGATGCAAAGAATTATCGTAGTAATAATCGAGCATAAATGAAAGTGACTTCTCACGTAAAGATCAATAATCAATATCGCAGCTACTACTATACAACTACGCCAGACATCGCATTTTTTTACTACCGGTAGTTCAATGCTTTTAATTAAGAATACCTCCTCGCCAATTATTTTTATAAAAGATAATTTTGTCGCTTTCTAACTACGACAATACTTCCGCTAGGGGGGTCAATTAATGATCGAGCCGCATTGCATTTAATATTCCCCGACAAAAAGAATATTCCCCACCAAAACGAATATTTTATAACAACTTGCTTACTTTGCAAAAATTTATAAATATTACCCACAACTATAACATTATATCAAATTTATTCCATAATATTCAAAAATAATATTTATAGAAAATTCATCTTTATTTATAAAAGTCTACTGTAACGTGAAGTCAATTCTTTATCGATCTTCAACCCGGTACAAAGCCCATTTTTAAAACCCCATATCGAATGGCTCCTATCGAACTTCAGAGTTAAAGGTCCAACCACAGTGAGTTGTTGGACATCGGTTTCATTCATCCTAAGACATCTCCTTGGGGTGCTCCTGCTTTATTCAGAAAGAAGAAAGACGGAATATGCGACTTTCAGATTGACTATCTGGAATCGAACCATGTTACCATCAAGAATAGTATCCGCCACCTCGTATTGATGACCTCGCTTCACCAGCCATATGGAGCACAATTCTTTTCAAAGATCGATTTCGCTCGGATATCATCACCAAGATTAGAATCGAGGATATTCCAAAGACCGCCTTCGTAACTCCCTGTGACGGCATTATGAATTCTTAGTCATGTCTTTTTGATCGACTAATGCTCCGCGGCTTTCATGGATATGATGAACCGAGTATTCAATAACTATTTAGATCGGTTCGTTGTTGTCTTTTATTGATGACATTCTCATATATTCCAAAAGCCGTGAAGATCATGAGCACCATTTGAAGTCGGTACTCCAAAGGCTTCGTGAAAACAAGTTATACGCCAAGTTGAAGAAATGGGAGTTCGGGCTTGAGGAAGTAACGCTCCTCACGCACTTGGTGTCAAAACATGGAGTATCCGTCAATCCCGGCCAAGATTGAAGCAATACAAAGTCGGGAGCAACCAAAATCTCTGATCAAGCACGATCTTCATCTGCTTAATGGGTTATTATCGAGATTCATGGAAGGGTTTTCTAATCGCTACTCCATTAACTCAAATAACTCGAAAGGATACAAAATTCGCTTCGAGCGAGGAATGCGAGAAGGGTTTCCAAGAGCTTAAGAGAGACTTATTTCTAAGACTGCTCTAACAATACCATCCGTTCGGATGGATTTGTTATCTCACAATGATGCTTCAGCAAAGGGGTTAGGATGTGTTCTCACACAACGGGGAAAATCATAGCCTATGCCTCGCGACAACTTAAAGAATATGAGAGGAATTATCCTACCACGATCTAGAGTCATAGCAGCAAAGCTGCTAAAGATCTCGGAGGCACCGCGACGCCCCCAAAAAATAGGTCCATTCCATCCAACCCATTCTCGAGTCGCCAAATACATGGTACGTAAATAACTATAACTTTATTAATACATTTGTCGCAAAAAAATACTTACAACATATATACTGTGAGTTTAAATACAATTATTGTCTTCTGATAATATACATACCCAAATAAATCCTCATCACAATTATTTATACATTATTTTACAAAAATTGTGAGGACTACTAAACAACTCTCTCTAAACCTTCATTCCATACCTCGACTAAGACTTTCGCTACATTCTCGCCTCCCGAGAAGAAAAAATAGAACAACAAGGAAAAGGGTGAGCTCAACTAGCCCAAGAAGAAGAACATTATGACTAAGATAATATACAACAAATTATCGTTAGTCTCCAACAGGAAAAATCTAATAGAATACAATAGACAACCAAATTTTAAATCAATCTTCGCAATGAAAATAATAATTCATTAGAAGAGTTAAGTAGAGAATGCAAACTACTATCTTCTATATATGAATTTAAAAGTCCATCGTCGATATTTTATCCCCGTAAACATCAATCAATATATATCTCGAATCAAATATTCATCTTTTCACTACAAAGCCAAAGATATTCATCACCGGGTCATGTTCATCTAAACACTGCTCATCTTTGCACTACGCCAAAGATATTAATCAAGAGTCATGTTCATCTCAACACTGCTCATCTTTGCACTACGGCCAAAGATATTCATCATAAAATCATTCATCTTCGCACTACAAAAGCCAAAGATATTCAATTATATCATCATTTAGACCGAGGATGATGAAAAATATTTTAAAGGAAACGAATCCAAAGGAAAACAAAAGAATAAGTATTAAGGATTCAGATTTTAAACATTTTATCCATGTCCAAAAATACCTCATAAATAATCATAGTGAAGTAAAATTCAAGAATGATCAAAACATGGATACAATCAAAGCTAGTATCCATAATAGATATTTTGGACAAAAAGAAAAATTTCATTTTTCTAATAAAGGTAATAAAGTAATATATTCGTGAATAAAGTGTCGATACGTGAATAAGAAACTCGACACCAAAAGATAGAAATTTCACAAAAAAAACATCTTCACGCTTCGTGAATAAGTACTCGAATAAGAATCGTGAATAAGAATTCATGAATAAGAATCAGAATAGTAATTCATGAATAAGAATCGTGAATAAGAACTCCCCGACATGAAAAAGTTCTAAATTTGATAAAAATTTCAACCAATATTTCAAGATAATGATATCAAGAAATAATATCATTTTCTAATAAAATAACATCCCTTACCTCGAAAGACAAGATTTCTAGTTAAAACACCTGATATAAAGCATGACTTGAACTCAGACCGTATAGCAATACTCAAAGTATACTCAAAATATTCACAAGAATACGCCGATAATATAAAGAGAGAAAACTTCAGCTTCGTGTGATTTTCAATTCTAACCTAAGACCCTATTTATAGAAAAATCGCTTAGAATACCAAAAGTTAGTAAAATTTAATAAATTAATATTATTTATTTTCCACATCTTCCTACGCATCCATGAATCTGAACTCAGCCATCCTAACACATGTTAAATGAGTCCCAAAAAATAAAAAAACATTTTTCTTATTAAAAATAATTAAAACTTCCAAAAATCAATTATTTTGAGCTTCTAACTTCAATAATTCATAATAAATAGCCTTTTATCGTAAAAATTCGAATCTCGCGATTTTTATAGGAAATTCAATTCTCTACAACTTTGCAGAAGAAAGTTTTTCCAAATTCCAAATGTAAATTGACCGAAATCCACAAATGGGCGATTTTACAAGCTATAATCAAATTTCTACCAATAATCAGGTCCACCAACACACAAAATATGTGTTAAACATTTAATGCCACAAAATACTCTTCCTCCTCATATACTCATATATCTCACATTCATTATAAAATATCACCATTATAATATATTATTAAAATAATATATTTAAATGAATTATTTTATCGTAAAAAGATAAAATATTAATTTTCAACAATTGTCACATTAAAATTTTCTCCATCTATATCCACATAAAATCAATATTTTCCTCATCATATAAATCAATAATTAATTATTCACAAATAATATTACAGAATCACAATATCGACAACCAGTGCCGCTCCTGTGAAAGGGGGGCTTTCCAATAAGAATTTCTCCTCATACTCGCGCAAGCAATTAAAGTGACCAAACCTCTCCTGTATGTAACTTTCTAGACATCGCCAATAATGTTTTCTAATAATATTATTCAGATAATATGAATTATTGATCCGATAATGGAAAATACTACGTAATGACAATTTATCAAACAACAAGAATATAAAATATCAACGCAAAGAATTATCAATCAATAAAATAAAATATCGAATAAGAATTATCAAAATAATTATCGAGTAAAAAATAGGTATACATCACCCATTCCGAAAGTTGTCAATACATGGTACGTAAACAACTACAACTTTATTATTACAACAAGAAACTGTGAGTTTGAATACAAATATTATCTTCTGATAATATCTATACTCAAATAAATCCTCATCACATTTATCGATACATTATTTTACAAAATGGTGAGGACTACTAAACAATTCTTTTCTAAAACCTTCATTCCATACCCCGACTGCATCGCTATATTCTCGCCTCCCCGAGAAGAAAAAAAATGAACAAAAAGGAAAAGGGTGAGCTCAACTAGCCCAAGAAAGAATATTATTACGACTAAGATAATATACAACAAATTATCGTTAGTCTTCAACAGGAAAAATCTAATAGAATAATAGACAACAAATTTTAAATCAATATTCGCAATGAAATAATAATTCATTAGAAGAGTTAAGTAGAGAATGCAAACTACTATCTTCTATGTATGAATTTAAAAGTTCATCGCTCATCTTTTATCCCCGTAACATCAATCAATATACATCCGAATCAAATATTCATCTTTGCACTACAGCCAAAAAGATATTCATCACCGGGTCATGTTCATCTAAACACTGCTCATCTTTGCACTACTACCAAAGATATTCTTCAGAATCATTCATCTTTGCACTACAAAAAGCAAAGATATTCAATAATATCATCATTTAAGACCGAGGATGATGAAAAATATTTTTAAAGAAACGAATCCAAAGGAAACAAAATGACAAGGATTAAGGATTAAGGATTCGTATTTTGTTTTATCCATGTTCAAAAATACCTCAAAAATAATCATAGTGGTGTAAAATTCAAGAATGATCAAAACATGGATACAATCAAAGCTAGTATCCGTATTAGATATTTTGACAAAAAGAAGAAATTTTATTTTTCTATGAATAAAGGTCAGATAATGAATAAATACGAATAATGACATACGAATAAGAATCTCCGACACCAAAAGATAGAAATTTCACAAAAAACATCTTCACGCTTCATTTAATAAGACTTCTAAGAATAAATCGTGAATAAGAATCGCTGAATAAGAACTCATGAATAAGAATCGTGAATAAGAACTCATGAATAAGAACCCCACATGAAAAAGTTCCAAATTTGATAAAAAGTTCCAACTAATATTTCAAAGATAATGATATCAAGAAATAATATCATTCGAGAAGAAAATAACATCCCTTACCTCGAAAGATTAAGATTTCTAAATTGAATACCGTATATAAGGTCAAGGAAACTTGCACCGCCTAACAATACTCAAAGTATACTCACAAGAATACGCCAATATATCGAGAGAGAAATAGAGAGAAAACTTCAGCTTCGTGTGTTTTTTCAATTCTAACCCAAGACCCTATTTATAGAAAATGCTAGTAACACAAAGTTAGTAAAATTGAATATAATATTAATATATTTTTTTTCATTTTTTCTTTAGCCCACCTTAGACAACTGATCTCAGCCCATTTGAATCACATGTGAGGCCAACTTAGTTGCAAAAAACGTTTTTCTCAAAATAATTAACTAAAACTCCCAAAAATAAATTATTTCTAACTTCTAACTTCAATAATTCATAATAAATAGCCCTTTCATCAGAAAATTCAAATCTCATGAGTTTTTATAGGAAATTCAATTTCTACAACTTTGCAGAAGAAAGTTTTTCCAAATTCCAAATAGAAATTGACCAAATCCACAAACCAAAGCGATTTTACAAAAGCTATAATCAAATTTCTACCAATAATCAGGTCCACCAACACACAAAACATGTGTTAAACATTTAATGCCACAAAATACTCTTCCTCCTCATATACTCATATATCCCACATTCATTGTAAAATATCATCATTATATATATTATTAAAATAATATATTTAAATGAATTATTTTATCGTAAAAAGATAAAATATTAATTTTCAACAATTGTCACATTAAAAATTTTCTCCATCTATATCCTCATAAAATCAATATTTTCCTCATCATATAAATCAATAATTAATTATTCATAAATAATATTATAGTAATCACATTATCGACAACCAGTGCGCTCCTGTGATAGAGGGGGCTTTCAATAAGAATTTCTCTCTTATCGCGCCGCAATTTAGTGACCAAACCTCTCCTGTATGTAACTTTCTAGACATTGCCAAATAATGTTATCTAATAATATTATTCAGATAATATGAATTATCGCTTCGATAATGAAAAATACTACAGTAATGACAATTATCAAACAACAAAGAATATAAAATATCAACGCAAAGAATTATTAACTCAATAAAATAAAATAATATCGAATAAGAATTATCGTAACCATTATCGAGTAAAGGCCTTCAATAATTGGTGCAATACAATAATCAAGCAACAACGCCAGACATCGTGTTTTTTAACCACCGGTATTCCAACAAAGATTAATTCTGAATAACCACGCCTGCTATTTTTAAACAACTTATATTTGTCGCTTTCTTCATCCAATCGCTTTCATGCATGGGCCCACACATATCGCTACATCGCATTTAATATTCCCCCGACAAAGATTTAATATTCCCCGACAAACTTAATATTCTCCGACAACAATGAATATTTTATAACCACTTGCTTATTTTGAAATATTTATGATTTTTACCCCCTAACTATCCACATTAATCAAATCAACCCTTACTATTTCAAAATAATAAATAGAGAAAATTAAATTTCATTAATAATAAGTCAGGGTCTTACAACCTCCCTCCTTATGAAATTTCGCCCCTCGAAATCGACGACGCACTGTGTTTCAAAAGGTGAGGATACCTCGCTTTCATTTCCGCTTCTTCCATTCCCTGTGTCATTTCTCTATAAAGATTTATTCCTCCACAAAACTTTAACTTGTGGTACGACCTTTCATACAGTAGGACATGCTCCTTCCTATCCAAGATCTCGACAGTACCTCCTCATACGCTAAGTCTTCTACTATCTCGTCCTGCTTCTAACTCTATAACGTGGTTCGGTCTTTCACATATTTACGGCGTACGATATATGTGAAACACATTACGAACACGAGACATACTTTGAGGTAACGCGAGTCTATAGCTACATTTCCTACTTCCTGGCCAAGAATTTGAAATGGACCAATAAATCGTGGATCGAGCTTTCCTCTCTCCCAAATCTTGTAACTCCTTCCACGGAGCAACTCGCAACAATACACGATCCCCCTACACTAAATTCCACGCCCTTTCGATGAAGATCCGCATAACTCTTTTGTCGATCTTGTGCCGCTTTGTATACGCTTGTCAAATCATTTGATCTTTTCCGTAGTCATACGCATCAACTCGTCCCAACCCAACAAGGTTGCTTCACCCACCTTCGTCCCCAACATATAACGAGAGAGCGACACTTTTTTTTCGCCCATATAATGCTTCAAATGGAGCCACACCACCTACTTGCTTGCTCGATAAATCGTTGTTGTAGAGAATTCCACCAATGGTAAATACTTATCCTAACCGCCTTGAAGTCTAGGACACAGTCTTAATAAATCTTCAAGAGTTTGAATAGTCCTTTCGATCATTCCGTCTGCTTGAGGATGGTATGCCGAATCTCAATCGTAAGAACTGCGCTATAGCTTTTTGCAAGCTAACCCAAAATCTCAAGTGAATCTTGGGTCACGATCCAAAAACTATGGATACAGTATGCCATGCAACCTCACAATCTCATTCACGCATATACTAGCAAGACGCTCAAGTGAATAAGTCTCCCGACGGCAAGAAATGAGCAGACTTTGGTTAATCTATCAACAATAACCCAAATAAAGATTGATGCCCCGAGAAACCGTAGGAAGACCCGTAACGAAATCCATGGTAATGTGTTCCCACTTCCATTTCGAATCTCAAGTGGTTGCAACGACCCTTAGGTACCGATGTCTCCTTTACACACGCCGACAAGTTAAACACATCGAGATAAACTTTGCAATCTCTCTCTTCATATTGTTCCACCAAAATGTATGTCAAGATCACGATACATTTTAGTACTTCCAGATGGATCGCAAATGGTGTATCAGTGCCTCCATCATAATCTTGTACTTCAAATCGTAGTCGTTAGAACACAAAGTCTAGAGTGGACTCAAGTATTCCTTCTTCATCAATTCTCGCCCTAATAGCTCCTTCTTGACTTTCTTCTTCATACGATCGATCACCCTGCCTGCCCTGCGGCTCGAGCAACCTTAACTTTTTCTATTAAAGTCGGGTTCTACGCGATATACTGACATCATCGCACTCGCTCCTCGTGATATGATCTTCTACTCAACGCTACGCCCACCACGCTCGCTTTTCCGTGATGGTATCAATAGTGTGGTCGTAGTCTTCAATAGCTCGAGCCAACGTCACCGCCGCATGTCGAGTTCTTTTTTTGAGTGAAGAAATATTTAAGGCTTTTTATGGTCCTAATATATCTCCACTTTCTCCCCATATAGATAAGTGCCTCCATATCTTTAACATGAAAAATCGATCACGCTAACTCTAGATCACGAGTAGGATAATTCCTCTCATACTTTTTAAGTTGTCGCGAGGCATAAAGCTATGACTTTCCCACGCTGCATGAGAACACATCCTAACCCTTTCGCTCAAGCATCATCAGAGATAACAAATCCATCCGAACCAGATGGTATTGTTAGAAACAAAAAAAAAATAAGTCTCCTCTTAAGCTCTTGAAACTCTTCTCGCTTTCTTCGCCCAAACGAATTTTGTATCCTTCCGAAGTTAGCCGAAGTTAATGGAGTAGCGATTCGAGAAAACCCTTCCACGAATCTCCGATAATAACCAAATTAAGCCCAAAAAGCTACGATTTCACCACCGACTTTCTATTGTTCCCCCAACTTCAGATTGCTTCAATCTTCACGGATCAACAGATACTCCATGTTTCGACACCACGCGCTCAAGGAATGCTACTTCCTCGCCGTAACTCGATTTCTTCAATTTGGCATATAGTTTGTTTTCACGGCCTTTGAGTACCAAATTTCAAATGGTGCTCATGATCTTCACGACTTTTGAATATATAAGGATGTCATCAATAAAACAACAACGA
This sequence comes from Panax quinquefolius, assembly GCA_020205615.1. Taxonomy (NCBI): domain Eukaryota; kingdom Viridiplantae; phylum Streptophyta; class Magnoliopsida; order Apiales; family Araliaceae; genus Panax; species Panax quinquefolius. The sequence continues at coordinate 117,133,707 of CM035159.1, read as the reverse complement.
ATCGATCCAAATATTCCTCAATACTTGGCTCATCATATCCATGAAAGTCAGCAGAGCATTAGTCAATCCGAAAGACACGACTAAGAATTCATAATGCCCATACCGAAGTTCTAAAGGCGCCTTTGAATATCCTCGCCTAATCTTCACCGATGATATCCGTAATCTAAGATCGATTTTTGAAAAGAATCAGCGCCCTCAGAATCGGTCAAACAAGTCATCAATACGAGGTAGAGGATACCTATTCTCGATGGTGACATGGTTCAATTCCCGATAGTCAATACAAAGTCGATACTCCCGCCTTTTTTCTTTTTACAAATAAAACAGAGCACCCCAAGGAGATGTACTAGATTTAATGAAACCGATGTCCAACAATTCCTCGAGTTGACCTTTAACTCCTCAAGTTCAATAGAGCCATTCGATATGGGTTTTTAGAAATGGGCTTTGTACTGTGTTCAAGATCAATAAAGAATTCAACTTCACGCTCGGGGTAGACCGGAAGTTCTTCGTGAAATACGCCAGAAAGTCAATAACAACAGAATATTATTCAAATTTGACGTGTCTTTATTCAAATCCATAACATGGGCTAAGAAAGCTTGACATCCGCTTTTCAATAAACGAATAGCTTTATGATTAGATATGATGATGTTGATTGATTTTAATGGTTTAGTTGTTGAATTGCATAACAAAGTCAAGTTAGAATATGAAAACTAACAACCTTACGAAAACAATCAATTTTGGTACGATGAGTAGTTAACCAATCAATCCCTAAAATCACATCAAAAGCAAGTATCTTTAAAGAGATAAGGTCAATGTAAGGTAATGGTGCCAACTCAAATCAAACAAGATTTATAAACAAAGGATGTGATGAAAGTTTCTCCTAACTGAGTTTCCACAGATAGTCAAAGTCTAATTTCTCCTGAGTCAAGTTTAAACGCTGAGCACAAGCAGAGAGAGATAAATGAATGGGTAGCACCCCAGATCAAGTAAGGTATAAACTTCGCAAGAATTTATAAATAGCTTACCCGTGATCACCTCGCTTGGTTCCTCGATTTTTGACCACCACAACAAACGCCTTCCCTAATCGCTGACTTTGACTTTTCCGGGATACTGAGTCACCGTCCTCACTAACTAGGTTTCGCCACCGCATAATCTCGAGCGATATGTCCTTCCTTTCCACAATTATAGCATACCTTGAACTGTCAGGACAGCTTGACCGATGTCCTCTTTCCCGTGATTTATAAAGATACGACCGACCGGTGGTCGCTTCTCTCCCTAGAACCAAATGTCACGCAAGACCGCTGCCTTCATACGGTCATTGTTAAATCTCCTTTTTTTAAAATCTCCTCCCGACTCGCTTTTTCTATTTTCACGGCTATGATTACCACCAGAGTGGTTACCATTTTTGTCCGTCTCTGCTTTTCTCCCGCCGGTTATCATTATTCTCGCTGATCGCTATCTCCGTACGATCCTCGTCAGGGTCCTCAACCGACCGTATTTCAAGTATCTCGCCTAATAATCGAGCCCTCGCTTACAACATCCGGTAGAGAGAAAAAGTTTATGAGAAATGAGATATCGACGACGCCGTTTCAAACCTCTAAGAAACATCCGCCATACATACGCTCCTCATTCTCCACCAAATGAGGTGCAAACCGATAACTCGCAAACTTTGCCTCGCATCGAGACACCGCCACGTTGTTTTGCTTTAACTGATGAACTCCACTTCCTTCATACGACGTAACACTTTCGTGAAAGTATTTGGTTATTAAATAGTTTCAAAACGCTTCCCAAGACATACGCCGAAAAGTACCGATGGGTACGCTTCACGCATCTCACCAAGAGTCCGCCTTCGCCACTTTAACATAAAGGTGGCGAATGGAACCTTCTGTTCTCCGCGCATCCCAAGACATCGAATATCTTGTAATTTGTTTGACCCATGTTTCCGCCATGATCGGATCCGCTTTCCTTAAATTCGTGGTCCCAACTTTCGAATCGCTTGGTCGTGATAACCCGTGAATTGCTATCATTTCCTCCTCAGATTTTGAACACGAAGTCTCCTCGTCTCGATTTTGCATGAACCGCAAAAAAGCTTCTAAACATCCCCTCGCTCATCATCTCGCCAAGGTGTTGTTGTTCAGAGAGAACATTGCCACACTGTCACGCTCTCCTCGCTGGTGAGTACAAAGCGCCTCCTCTGGCCTCATTTCCATTTCATAATATTCTCAATGACATTCTCAAATACCGCCATAAAAACAAGGTTAATTAAGGAAATCAATATATCACATAATATCCTTATATATCGACTAACTAAAAAATAAGCTTAGTAGACACACTAAATAAGCTAAGGATTTACTCTGCCTCCCCTCCTAGTTCTATTCCCCGATCTCCGCCAGAGATCATATCCCTAAGCTCGATACCAACCGCGACGCGCCCCAAATAGTATACATCACCCATTCCGAAATCACAATACACGGTACGTAAACAACTACAACTTTATTATTACAACAAGAAACTGTGTGAGTTCAATAATACAAATATTATCTTCTGCATAATATCTATACTCAAATAAATCCTCATCACATTTATCGATACATTATTTTACAAAAATGGTGAGGACTACTAAACAATTCTTTCTAAAACCTTCATTCCATACCCCCACTGCATCGCTATATTCTCGCCTCCCGAGAAGAAAAAAATGAAACAAAAAGGAAAAGGGTGAGCTCAACTAGCCCAAGAAAGAATATTACGACTAAGATAATATACAACAAATTACCGTTAGTCTTCAACAGGAAAAATCTAATAGTAATACAATAGACAACAAATTTTAAATCAATATTCGCAATGAAATAATAATTCATTAGAAGAGTTAAGAGAGAATGCAAACTACTATCTTCTATGTATGAATTTAAAAGTTCATCGCTCATCTTTTATCCCCTCAGAACATCAATCAATATACATCCGAATCAAATATTCATCTTTGCACTACAGCCAAAGATATTCATCACCAATCATGTTCATCTAAACACTGCTCATCTTCAGCACTACTACCAAAGATATTCTTCAGAATCATTCATCTTCGCACTACAAAAAAAGATATTCAATAATATCATCATTTAAGACCGAGGATGATGAAAAATATTTTTAAGAAAACGAATCCAAAGGAAACAAAATGACAAGGATTAAGGATTAAGGATTCGTATTTTGTTTTATCCATGTTCAAAAATACCTCAAAAATAATCATAAGTGGTGTAAATTCAAGAATGATCAAAACACGGATACAATCAAAGCTAGTATCCGTATTAGATATTTTGACAAAAAGAAGAAATTTTATTTTTCTATGAATAAAGCCATATACGTGAATAAAGGTCGTATACGTGAATAAGAATCTCACACCAAAAGATAGAAATTTCCAAAAAAATCTTCACGCTTCATTTAATAAGACTTTGAATAAGAATCGTGAATAAGAATCTCATAAGAATAAATAAGAACTCGTGAATAAGAATCATGAATAAGAACTCCTGAATAAGAACCCCGACGAAAAAGTTCCAAATTTGATAAAAAGTTCCAACTAATATTTCAAAGATAATGATATCAAGAAATAATATCATTCGAGAAGAAAATAACATCCCTTACCTCGAAAGATTAAGACTTTAAATGAATACCGTATAAGGTCAAGGAAACTTCAGACCGCCTAACAATACTCAAAGTATACTCACAAGAATACGCCAATATATCGAGAGAGAAATAGAGAGAAAAACTTCAGCTTCGTGTGTTTTTCAATTCTAACCCAAGACCCTATTTATAGAAAAAATGCTTGTAACACCAAAAAGCGTAAAATCAATATATATTAATATATTTTTTTTTCATTTTCTTTAGCCCACCTTAGACAACTGATCTCAGCCCATTTGAATCACATGTGAGGCCAACTTAGTTGCAAAAAAAACGTTTTTCTCAAAATAATTAACTAAAACTCCCAAAAATTAATTATTTCTAACTTCTAACTTCAATAATTCATAATAAATAGCCCTTTTTATCAGAAAATTTCAAATCTCAAGTGAGTTTTTATAGGAAATTCAATTTCTACAACTTTGCAGTAAGAAAGTTTTTCCAAATTCCAAATAGAAATTGACCAAATCCACAAACCAAGCGATTTTAAAAGCTATAATCAAATTTCTACCAATAATCAGGTCCACCAACACACAAAAAACATGTGTTAAAACATTTAATGCCACAAAAATACTCTTCCTCCTCTCATCATATACTCATATATCCCACATTCATTGTAAAAATATCATCATTATTATATTATTAAAATAATATATTTAAATGAATTATTTTATCGTAAAAAGATAAAATATTAATTTTCAACAATTGTCACATTAAAATTTTCTCCATCTATATCCTCATAAAATCAATATTTTCCTCATCATATAAATCAATAATTAATTATTCATAAATAATATTATAGTAATCACATTATCGACAACCAGCAGCCTCCTGATGAGGGGGCTTTCCAATAAGAATTTCTCCTTATCGCCGCCAAGCAATTAGATGACCAAACCTCTCCTGTATGTAACTTTCTAGACATCGCCAATAATGTTATCTAATAATATTATTCAGATAATATGAATTATTGCTTCGATAATGAAAATACTTGTAAATGACAATTATCAAAAACAAAGAATATAAAATATCAACGCAAAGAATTATTAATCAATAAAATAAAATAATCGAATAAGAATTATCGTAACCATTATCGAGTAGTGGCTTCAATAATTGGTGCAATAATAATCGCAATCGCAACAACGCGCCAGACATCGTTTTTAACCACCGGTATTTTAACAAAGTTAATAATTGTGAATAACTACGCCGCTATTTTTAAACAACTTATATTTGTCGCTTTCTCATCAATCGCTTCAATCGCTCACATGGGGCATTATATTATTGGGTCATATTCATTTAATTTAAAGATAATATTCCACGACAAAACGAATATATTCTCCGACAACAATGAATATTTTATAACCACTTGCTTATTTTATTTGAATATATTTATGATTTTACCCCTAACTATCCACATTAATCAAATCAACCCTTACTATTTCAAAAAATAATAAATAGAAAATTAAATTTCATTTATAATAAGATTTTTGAAAGTTTTAATTATTTTTATTTACAAAAACGTGTTTTTCATTTTTGTTTTCCTCATTTAACATGTGATAGGGCTGAGTTCAGATGGTAAAATCATGCGTATGAAGTTTTGAAAAAATATAATAATATTTAATAAATTTTCGCTTTTTTGTGTTCTAAAGATTTTCCTATAAATAAAATAAATTGCTTAGGTTAAAATTGAAAATCACACCGTAAATCAAGTTTTCTCTCTATATTATCGAGTGTATTCTTGTGAGTATTTTGAGTATACTTTGAGTGTTTTTCTATACTAGTGCAAGTTCGTTCAAATTGTTATTCTAATTAAAGTATTCTTTTTTCGAGGTAAAAGGATAAGAAGATTTTTCGGGTAGGGTTATTATGTTTTTAGTTTCAAATTTTTCTGAACCTTCAAAAATTCTGGAAAAATTTGAAATGATATTTTGATGAGTTTTGTAGAGTGTGTCCAAAATGGCGATTTTTGGATTTATAGATTAGAGTTATGGATTTTATGAGAAAAAGACTTTTTAAAAGTAAACGCTTATAACTCCTCAGTGATTAACTCCAAAATTGATGAAATTTTTATTGGGAGTACATCTATATAATATCAGTATATCGTGTAAATTTCAGAATTTTTGGATAAAAGTATAATTTATGATAAATGTTTAAATATTCGGTGGTTTTGGCCATATGAAAAATAGTAAATGAATTTTAAAAATTTTGAGAAAAATATATGTTCAATATGGGACTATGTTATGCTCCCAGAAAAGAAATATTTTTGGAACTGATTTGGTATTTTTCATGAAAATATTCTAGTTATGAGTAAATGAATTAAATATGTTATGTGAAGTAAGAAAATTGGAAAATATGATTTTATGGCTTGAGAATCATATATGAGGTATATGCAGATTTTGATGAGGGTTTTGGTTATTGGTGATGAAATCTTATGAGTTTGGCATTTTATGATGATTAAATGCATTAATTAGTAAAGTGTAAACAATTTAATTAAATTGTTTATAAGTTTTAGAAATGATTAAAATATTATTGTAATATTAATAATATTAGATTATGAGATTTCTAAGTGATTTATAACATTTGGATTAAGGTGTTATAAATATGGATATGAATTTTATTATGAAACTTTATCTTTTCGTGTCGAGGTTACTACGCACGATACTAAGATTACGTGTATTTAATACGGGTACTATTCACTTACAAATTGGTTTCTTCTTCGACCAAATTATCGTTGATTTATGAATCTTAATCTTGAAATTAAAACTATGTTTTGATTATATTGTTTTTATATAACATTCTTATAACCTTAATGATAATATTTCTCTTTGACTTGAGTGTAAAGATGGGTAGATTATCGGTACGATCGTGACTATAGGTTCTCTTTGGCCAAGAGTGCAAAAGTTGAATTGTTGATCGGTATGATCACGACCATTGAATTTACAATTGAATATTTTTAGCTTAAGTGCAAAGGTGAATCGATCAACATGGTTATAATTATTGTTATATAACTTCAAATGATTATGATTTCTTTGATATATGAATATCTTTGGCTCGTTGTAGCAAAGATGACTTGTTGATGAATATCTTTGGCTCAGAGTGCAAAAGATGACTTGTTGATGAATATCTTAGCCTTTGTAGTGCAAAAGATGAATTATCGATGAATATCTTTTTGCTCAGAATGCAAAGACGACTGTTGTTGAATATCTTTAAATTGTAGTGCAAAGATGAATTATTGATGAATATCTTTGGCTCGTAGAATGCAAAGATGACTGTTGTTGAATATCTTTAGCCCAGTAGTAAAAGATGAACTGTTGATGAATATCTTCGGCCCGTGGTGCAAAGATGAATTTATTAGTATGATTATGAATGTGAACCGTGATTTGGTATAACCATGATATTTGATGTTTCGTAAAGACAGTGATAAAAATTATCTTCGTTCCGGATGAGAAGAGGAATTTAGAATCACAATTATGATTATGAGTTATTCATATGATTGTGGAAAGGAACTGTTGATTGATATTACAGGGATAAAATATTGTCAGTGGACTTTTAACGTGGAGAAGATAATAGACTTTATACTATTCGACTCTTTTAATGGATCGCTTGCTCCACCGCAACTATGGTTGAAAAGTTTTATCATCTACCATATGTTCTAAATCTCCGATTTATTATCGATGAAGACTATTGATAATTTATGTATCTTTAGTTATAATATTCTTTATCGAGCTAGTTATGGCTCACCCTTTTGTTTCACAATTTCTTTCGTGTAATAAAAGTGTAGATGGGTCGAATGGGATAACAAGGAATAGAATCTGGTCTATAGTTGTTGAGGTTCTCTAAAAAGAGTATGGAAATAATTTTATTAAGGACTTTAGTGTGTTGTATTTTATACATCATTTAATAGTTATTTTTGGTTAATTAAATAGGGTGAGCGAACCCAACTTTGGAAGGGTGTTTTGTCACTATCATACAAGATGTCTAATGACATACAAACTTCGTGTTATCATAAGACATGCTTGTGCTCATCCACTTGCCGAGTATATTTACAAGCACTACCTATATAATCTTGGTGTTTGTTTGGAGTATAATACCCAATTAGAGACAAAGGAGATAATGATATGTCAAGAGAAGACTCACCATCGGGAAGAATATGATAGTAATCTTCTCGCTTTTCTTTGGGGTCTATTGGGTCAACCAAGGATAATTTTGTGGCCATATGATATCTACCATAACCTAAAAGCACGGCCTCCCACGCACGGGTTGTTTTCTTTGAGCACTTCCCAAAGATTCTAATTTCTAAAACAGCTTTTGACTATACCTTTATATAAGGTGTCATTGTGACGTACATAAGCTGGTTTATATATTTGTATCCAAACTCACAAAGATATGTGTTGTTGTATTTTGCACGACAATTGTTGTAATAAAGTTGTAGTTGTTTTTCGCATCATATATTTGGCGACTCGTAATGGGTTGGATGGAATGGACCTATTTTGGGGGAGTTACAAAGATAATTTATAACAACTACGCCGTTATTTATAAACAACTTATATTTGTCGCTTTCTTCATCCAATCGCTTTTCTCCAGCATGGGGCCCACAAAAGATCGCTACCGTCGCATTTAATATTCCCCGATAAGACGAATATTCCACGACCAAACGAATATTCCCCGACAATAATGAATATTTTATAACCACTTACTTATTCAAATATTTATGATTTTACCCATAACTATCCACATTAATCAAATTAACCCTTACTATTTCAAAATAATAAATAGAGGAAAATAAAATTCATTTATTAATAATTTGGGGTCTTACAGGCACTATCTATATGGAGAGAAAGTGGAGATATATTCAGATCATAAAAGCCTCAAATATTTCTTCAATCAAAAGGAACTCAACACGCAAGAACGACGCTGTTGGCTCGAGTTGTTGAAAGATTACGACCACACTATTCAATACCATCCCGAAAAAGCGAACGTGGTAGGCGACGCGTTGAGTAGAAAGATCATATGCAGAACGAAAAGCGATGATGTCAAGTATACGTGATAGAGCCAACTTTAATAGAAAAGTTAAGGTCGCTTTCAAGTCACCGAATCCGGAATGATGTGTATGAAGAAGAAAGTACAAGAAGGTGCTATTCCTAAGCGAGAATCGATGAAGAAGGAATACTTCAGTTCACTCTAGACTTTCAGTTTCCTAACGACTCGATTTGAAGTACAAGATTATGACGGAGGCACATAATACACCGTTTGCAATCCATCTCGAAGTACCAAAATGTATCGTGATCTTCTACATACATTTTGGTGGAATAATATGAAGAGAGAGATTGCCAAGTTTATCTCGAGGTGTTTAACTTGTCAACGCGTAAAAGCGCGAGCATCAAGTGCCTAAGGTTCATCATTGCAACCACTTGAGATTCCGAAATGGAAGTAGAACACATTACCATGGATTTCAATTACGGGTCTTCCTACGGCTTTCTCAAGGCATCGATGCTATTTGGGTTATTGTTGATAGATTAACCAAGTCCGCTTTATTTCTTGCCGATACGGAGACTTATTCCTTGAACATCTTGCTCATATGTATGTAAATGAGATTGTGAGATTGTATGGCATGCCAAGATCCATAGTTTTGGATCGTGACTCAAGATTTACTTCAAGATTTTGGGTTAGCTTGCAAAAAGCTATGGACACGATTTACGATTTAGTTCTAAGATACCATCCTCAAACCAGACGAACAATCGTGAGAGGACTATTCAAACTCTTGAAGATCTATTAAGACTTTGTGTCTTAGACTTCAAAGGAAGTTGGGATAAGTATTTACCATCGGTGGAATTCTCCTACAACAACAGCTTATCGTGCAAGTATAAAGTGGCTCCATTTGAAGCATTGTATGGACGAAAGTGTCGCTTCTCAATATGTTGGGGACGAGGTGGGTGAAGCAACATTGTTGGGACCCGAAGTTGGTATGTATGACTACGAAAAAGATCCAAATGATTCGACAACGATACAAACCAAGACAGATCGACAAAAGGGTTATGCGGATCTTCATCGAAAGGACGTGGAATTTAGTATCGGGGATCATGTATTGTTGCATGTTGCCCCATGGAAGGGAGTTACAAGATTCGGGAAGAGAGGAAAGCTCAATCCACGCATTTATCGGTCCATTTCAAATTCTTGACCGAGTAGGAAATGTACCCTATAGATCGCTACATTACCTCCGAGTATGTCTCGTGTTCATAATGTGTTTCACATATCTATACTTCAGAAATATGTGAAAGACCCGAACCACGTTATCGAGTTAACCCATTTAGATAAATGAGGACTTAACGTCGAGGAGGTACTGTCAAGATCTTGGATAGGAAGGAGCAGGTCCTACGCACGAAGGTCATACCATAAGTTAAAGTTTTGTGGAAAAACCATGCTATAGAGGAAAAGACCTGGGAGTTGGAAAGGGAAATGAAAACGAGGTATCCTCACCTTTTCGAAACACCAGGTACGTACGTCAATTTCGAGGACGAAATTTCATAAGGATGGGAGGTTGTAAAACCCCAAATTATTATTAATGAAATTGAATTTCCTCTATTTATTATGTTGAAATAGTAAGGGTTGATTTGATTAATGTGGTGAGTTATGGGTAAAATAGGCAATTATTTCAAACATGCAAGTGATTATAAAATATTCATTGTTGTTTTTAGAATATTCTTACTGTCGGGGAATATTCGTACGACGGCGCAGCCTTGTGTGGGCCCCATAACGGAAAGCGATTGGAGGAAGAAAATGACAAGAATAAGTTGGTTATAAATAACGGCGTAGTTGTTACTGCTAATACTATTGGAATACCCGGTGGTTAAAACAGAGTAAGACTTCAGATTACACCAATTATTGATTCTTACGCATTTAAGGCACTTACTCAATAATTTTTACAAAGAATTACTCGCTCAAAGATTTTATTTTATCGATTCAATAATTGTCATAAGGCGATATTTTATATTATTGTTGTTTTAATAATTGTCACCGCACAAATTTTCTATTATCTGAGCAATAATTCATATTATCCTAATAATATTATTAGATAACATTATTGGAAATGTCTAGAAAGTTCTGCCTAAGGAGAGGTTTTGGTCATCTAATCATACCAAAGAAGTTTAGAGATCCTTATTGAAAGCCCTCTTCTTGGAATCATTCGGTTGTCGAGAATGTGATTCTGTAATATTATTTGTGAATAATTAATTATTGATTTATATGATGAGGAAAATATTGATTTTATGTGGATATAGATGGAGAAAATTTTAATGTGACAATTGTTAAAAATTAATATTTTATTTTTTTCGATAAAATAATTCATTTAAATATATTATTTTAATAATATATTGATGGCGATATTTTTTACAATGAATGTGGGATATATGATTATATAAGGAGGAATAGTATTTTGTGGCATTAAATGATTAACACATATTTTGTGTGTTTGGTGAGACACCAATTCTCGAATCAAATTTGATTATACCGTAAAATCGTCTGCTTGTGAATTTTTTTAAATTTCGCTTTGGAATTTGGAAAAACTTTCTTCTGCAAAGTTGTAGAGAATAAAATTTCCTATGGAAAAGACATGTGGCTCGAATTTTTCTAACAAAAGGTTTATTTATTGTCAATTATTGAAGTTCCGAAGTTCCGAAATAATTGATTTTTGGAAGTTTTAATTATTATTTTGAAGAAAAATGTTTTTTGCCATCTCACATGTGTTATGAATGAGCTGAAATCAGATTCCTTGGTGGTGGGCTTGAATATTTGGTAAATATTATTATTTTATTAAATATTCTACTTTGGTGTTCTAAGCATTTTCCTATAAATAGGGTGCTTAGGTTAGAATTGAAAATCACACCAGAAACTGAAAACTTCTCTCTCTCTCTCTCTCTCTCTCTCTCTCGATATATTGAGCGTATTCTTGTGAGTATTTTGATACCTTGAGTGTTACTATACGGTGCAAGTTTCCTTCAGCACTGTATATAGTATTTCAGTCAGGAGTACTGTCTTTTCGAGGTAAGGGATGTTATTTTCTTCATATATGATATTATTTTTTCAATATCATTATGCCGAAATATTGGTTTGAACATTTTAATCAAATTTGGAACTTTTTGTGTCGGGGTTACTATTCACGATACTACCTTTATTCACGATACCTTACACTTATTCACGTATCACGACACTATTCATCTAAAATAAAATTTTTCCTTTTCGTCTGTAAATATCTATTATGGATACTAGCTTTGATTGTATCCATGTTTTGATCATTCTTGAATTTTACTTCACTATGATTATTTATGAGGTATATTTGGACATGAAATAGTTGAAATACGAATCCTTGATATTTATTCTTTTGTTTCACCGGATTCGCTTCTTTTAAAATATTTTTCATCATCCTCACCCTAAATGATGATATTATTGAATATCTTTGGCCCGTAGTGCAAAGATTAATGATTTTATGATAAATATCGTTGGCTGTAGTGCAAAGATGAACAGTGTTGAGATTTAACACGACCGAATCGATGAATATCTTTGGCTGTAGTGAAAAGATGAATATTTGATTCAAGATGCATATCGATTGATGTTACAGGATAAAATAATGATGATGGACTTTTAAATTCATAGATTATAGTAGATTTCATTCTTTACGAAACTCATCTATGAATTATTATTTCATTCACCGATCTCAAACTTGTTGCTCTATTGTATTCTATTGATTTTTCCTCGTTGAAGACTAACGATAATTTGTTCTATATTATCTTAGTCATAATATTCTTATCTAGCTAGTTGAGCTCGCCCTTTTCCTTTTTGTTCCATTTTTCTCTCAAGAGGCGAGAATGTAATGAGTACTACTACTGGGTATGGAATGATGATTCTAGAAGTTGTTTAGTAGTCCTCACAATTTTTGTAAAGTATTGTATCAATAATTGTAATGAGGACTTAGTTGGTATGATATTGTCTAGATGACAATATTTGTATTTAAACTCACAGCTTTATGGGTCAGATTATTAAAGTTGTAGTAGTTGTTTATCATGTTATCGATTGACTCGTCGAGAATGGGTGATGTATACCTATTTTGGGGGCGTCACACCTGTGCTCCATTACTATTCTCAACATTCTCGGATGCCATTTTCAAACATTGTCACAAAACAAGGGTTAATTAACATATCACATATTATCCCTATATTCCGACCACCCAATTAAATACCAAATAAACTTAGGTAGGTCATACTAATGAAGGAATTCCCTGCCTCGCTTCTCCTAGTTCTTGTCTCACATCTCAACCAGGGATCATATCCCTAAGCTTTGATACTTAACCGCGACTCCCCCCCCAATAGTATACATCACCTATTCCGAGTCGCCAAATACATGGTATGTAATACAAATACAATCTTAAATATACAACAAGAGAGTCATGATTTTTAATACAAACATTATCTTCTAGAGAATATCCACTCGTAATAAGTCCTCATTACATTTATTAACACACTATTTAATGTAATAAAGTGAGGACTACTAATACTATCATCCGACCGCCACTGCTCCCCGACTAGTCCCTTGCCACGCTTCTCATTTCCTCAAGAGAATAAAGGAAAGAAAGGGTGAGCTCAACTAGCCCAAGAAGAAATATTATGACTAAGATAATGCGTAATAAATTATCATTAGTCTTCAACAGTGTTAAACTAATAAAATACAATAGACATCAAGTTTAACTGCAGCGGAACATGCAATCCGTTAAAAGAGTCAAGTAGAGAATAAAATCTACTATATTTTATGATTTTAAAAAAAAATTCATCACTTTTATCACTGAGACTCAGCTTAATAAATAATCTACATCATCAAATCATCTCTGCACTACAGGCCAAGGATATTATTTAGTATCACGACCACGAATTATCCATGCATTACGCCAAAGATAATCGTGTTTTCATCAACTATCCCCGATCACGCCATAAAACAATTCATCTTTTCTCCCTCGGCCAAAGAGAATCCATAGCCATAATCATACCAAAAACTGCCCATCAACGCACTACGGCCAACGAGGACTTTTTCCATATCATTTGTAATATTACTACCATGATTATACCGAATAATCCTCGCCATAATCATACCAAGTCCATCTATGCACTCACTACACGCCACGTATGACTTTCAACAAAATATAAAACATGAGGATGATGACAATGATATAAGAATTCAATAAAACAAGTTCAAGAATTAAATTATTCAGAACTAATAACGCCCAAATTGTCAACACGATACTTTTCAGAGAGTAAAATTCAAGAAAGCTCTAAGAATATTTTCATGAAAAGATATCGGATGAAGCGCAAATATCAAGGATATTCCACTAATTTCATGGAGTATAAAGTCAAAACTTTAATCAACCGAGTATAATAAAGAATGGAATAACAAAAGAAATCACCATGCATACGCAGATTGTGATGATGTGTTATTCCAATGTAATAATAAATAATTTAACCGTGTCGCATAATACGCACCGGCTGTGATATTCCAATGTAATAATAAAGAATAGAATAACAATGTAAATCACCATGCACGCGGTACTTTGCAGATGTATATGTTATTCCAATAATAATAATAAATAACTGAACCAGTCCCAGATAAAACGCATGCATGTGTTATTTCCAATGTAATAATAAAGATGGAACCAGTCCCGCCAGAAACGCATGCATGTGATATTCCAATGTAATAATAAAGAATGGAATAATAACAAAATTTCACCATGTATGCGCAGATTGTGATGTATAAAGTTATTCCAAATGTAATAATAAATAATGGAATAATGTAAGAATTTCACCAAGTATATAGTAGATCACAGATACAAAAGTTATTCCAATGTAATAATAAAGAATGGAATAATGTAGTTCTCTTCATTAATATGAAAAAAAAAATACCCTTTACCATATAAAGAAGAGTACTCTCGACAAGTAGGGCGGGATATACTTGAAGAAACTCAGACTACGCTTCAAAGCTTTTTAAACGCTAAAGAAATACGCCAAGATAGAAGAATAAATCTCTACGCTTTCTCTCTAGAGTTTCAAAGAATTCAAAGAAATAATGAAGGAATGAGCTTATTTATGTAAGAATGGATTGAATAAGAACTAATCCATGAACTATCCCGCATCGATTTACTTTAAACTGACTATCCAGTATTGACTTACAATAAAATATAATATATTCTATTTATAATTTAATAAAACGAATAACTTTTAAAAAGATTTTACTACGCAAACACTACGCAGCACTATGCAAACATCATGCATAATAAAATATAATATATTCTAATTATTGTTAAATAAAACGAATAACTTTATAAAAGTATTCGCTTTTATATAAAAAGATTTTACTATTAAATTAATAAGGCGAATAACTTTATAAAAGATTCTCGCTTTTATATAAAAGTTTTTCTGCTTTTATTACATTAATAATACTAATAAAACAAAACTTATAATATATATATATATATAACAATCAACAATAATCAATCAAATAACGCGAGATACTATGAAGAACCATCGTAGCAATAATCGAACAAAATCGAGTGACTTCACATAAGCATCAACAATTAATACCGCAAGCTACTACGCAACCACGCCAGACATCAGATTTTTACTACCGAGTAGTTCAACAAGATAATAACAGAAAACTTCCGCCGTTATTTTCATAAAAAATATTTTTGTCGCTTTCTCAATCCGACAATAATTTCATTATGGGTCCACTAATGATTGTCTTGTCAGCATTTAATATTTCCCAACACAAAGAATATTCCCCACCAATCGAATAATATAACAACTTGCATACTTTGCAAAATTTATAAATATTATCCACAACTATAACATTATATTAAATCCACACCATAATATTAAAAAAAAAATCGAGAAATTTAAATCTTTATTCGTAAAAGTTGGGATTTTACGATGGGTATCTAAAATTCCAATTTTAGATGACATATAACAAATATATAAAATACAGGTTGATTATTCTTCATTACATATTTCTTTCAATTTTATTCAATATACCAATTATTTGATCTTAATAATCTTATTAGTAATGTTCTTAACAGATAGTTGTTGATATTAAGATTAATTTTAAAAAATTAAAAACATACAAATATTTTTAACCGTTAAAATTCTAAAAAAATTATTCATTAAAATTTTGATCAAAAATTCACATACTCGCCAAATGGTGAAAAAATATCGATTATTTTTATTTTTAAATAATTATGTTATTTAATATAATAAATTAGTTGATATCAATTTTAATTATATTATTTATAACTAAAAAATATAATATATTTGATGAAATTGAAATAAATGTATAATGGAGATGATCTAAAATTGAGTGATGACGACGAGAATTCAACTTGAAACTATGTAAAAAAAGTAAGTTTCAATTAAAATTGTTTTATTCATAACGAACATAAATATATTTTTTATTTAATAAATTTTATAAGTAGAATTATTTTTGTGAGATGAAGGTAGTAAAAAATAAAGCTAACGCTAGGGTTTTAAAATTTTAATTTTAAAAGTATTGTAAATAATATATCATCCTAATAGTAATATTAATTAAATAAATTTTATGTTATTAATTATGTTATAAATTATTAATAAAATATTTAATATTATGTCATTGGACACTCGTTTGACAAAAAATAAAATAAAAATCGAGACGCACGATAATAATTTTTTTTGGGATAAATAAGATTTTAATCATCAGACGTCGTTGAGTTCGGTTTTCATTGTAGTTATTAAAACTTTTTTTGCATATAATCGAATAATCAGTATTTTTTCAAAATTTACAAAATGGTCAATAATTCAGATTTTCCATACAAAACGTTAGGAATCTGATCAAAATTGACTTGACTTTTTTTTGACGGAATACGAAAGACAAAAGCAGTAGGATTATTATAAGACAAATGGACCAAAACTATTAACTACTTCACCTAAACAATTCCAAAACTAATAATAATAATAATACTAATAATTTCAAAATAATAATAATAAAAAATGTTAATTTTAAAAATTTAAAAAGTTAATTTTCTAAATTTTTTTTTTAAAACGTTACTTTTCTAAAAAATTAAAAAAAAAACGTTACTTTTCTAAAAAATTAAAAAAACGTTACTTTTCTAAAAAATTAAAACGTTACTACTTTCTAAAAAATTAAAAAAATTCTGTTTTATAAAATTAATGTTTTTAAAAACAGACTTTTTAAAAAATTGAATTTTAAAAAACAGTTTAAAATTAAAAATTCTGTTTAAAAATTTTTAAAAAATTAACGCTTTTAAACTGATTTTTAAAATTAACGCTTTTTAAAAATTTATTAATTTTTTAAAAAATTAACGTTTTTAAACTGTTTTTAAAAATTTATTAAAAAAATTAACGCTTTTTAAAAAATTAAAAAATTATGTTTTAATTTTTTTTAAACTGTTTAAAAATTAATGTTTTTAAACTGTTTTTAAAAATTAACGTTTTTAAACTGTTTTTAAAAAAATTAATGTTTAAATTGTTTAAAATTTTTAAAAAATTAATGTTTTTAAACTGTTTTTAAAAATTAACGTTTTAAACTGTTTTTTAAAATTAACGTTTTAAACTGTTTTTAAAAATTAATGTTTTTAAACTGTTTTTAAAAAATTAATGTTTTTAAACTGTTTAAAAAATTAATGTTTAAAATTTTTTAAACAGAATTTTTTAATTTTAAACTGTTTTTAAAATTCAATTTTTTTTTAAAAAGTGTTTTTTAAAAAACGTTAATTTTTATAAAAACAGAATTTTTTAATTTTTAAAAAACGTTAATTTGTTTTAAACCGAACTAATATTTTTAAAAAAGACTGCTTTTTTTAAAAATGTTAATTTTTTGTAAAAACAGAAAATTTTAAATTTTTTAGAAAATTAACGCTTTTTAAATTTTTTAGAAATTTAACGCTTTTTAATTTTTTTTTTAAAAATAACGCTTTTCAATTTTTTTAGAAAAGTAACGTTTTTTTAATTTTTTTAGAAAAGTAACGCTTTTAATTTTTTTAGAAAATTAACTTTTAAAATTTTTAAAATTAACATTTTTTTATTATTATTATTTTGAAATTATTAATATTATTATTATTATTAGTTTTGGAATTGTTTAAGGTGAAGTAGTTAATAGCTTTGGTCATTCAGATTATAATAATCCTACCGTTTTGTTTTTTTTCTCATTCCACGTCAAAGAAAAAAGTCAAGTCAACTCAATCATACAACAAGATTCTTAACGCTTTTTTGACGAAAAATCTGACGGAGTGACCATTTTGTAAATTTTTGAAAGTACAATTATTCGATTGTAACAAAAAAATTTCGATAACCACAATGAAAACATGACAGTAACCAAAACCTTATTTATCCCATTTTTTTTTACTACTCTTCATGGTGACAAGGATAACTTAGTACTGTTTCACTTTTATCCCTTGTGGATTCACCGTCTTAGCGCTTCAGCGCGTGAAAGCACAAACATCATGTCAGAACTACACTGAGATCACTACAGCCCCAACACAGACTCTCACCCCTACAGACACCACGCTTCACCGCCCCCAATTTTCCGACCCCTTCGATTCAATATTGTTATCTCAAGAGACCGGACCGGAACCGTAGGATCCCTTAGTCGCCTAACCGTATATGCAAGCCGCTTCTCTCCAATTCTTCATAAGTAATTCGTTTCCCAAAGCCCTAAAAACCTTCGCTCCACCACCACTAACTCCAGTCACGATGAAGGACCGGCTGCCTCCGTCGTCGTACGGCTCCATCTACATACCTCCCCACCACCGCCGTCTTCGTTCCGTCATCACTACTACTTCATCTGCTTCGCCGCCACAGCCCAATCTCTCTCCTGTCCATAATGCTGACCCCAAAAACAGCACGAATAATAATACCAATACCAATAGTAATAAATCGAGTACGTTAGTGAACTCTAGTAGAATTCATAATCCGTACCCTTACTTGTCCCACCACCAATTGCAACAGCTTCGGCAGCAGCAGAAGAAAAATTCACAGCTTGAGTCCAGGTATGATGAGATCTCCGAGGAAGGCTCAGTTCGTGAAATGGAGATAACGATTCACCCCGTGAGTTTTGCTTTCACCCTTTTGTTTGAGGTTGTTATGTAAAAGATTAAAGCAATTTAGTGCTTGATGAGTGGCAAGAACAATACTTAGCATGTGTATAAGTATTAATAGAAATAAAGGTGAGGCCTTTAGTTTTACAAGAGTACATAACATCAATGCAATGAAAAATTTGGGGATAACATTGCTTTGTTGCATTACTAATGTTTGGTTATTTATTGGAAGCCTAATATCGGTATTATGGAGTAACAGGAACTCTGAAACTGACATTTACAAGATGCGTTATTATGGAGTAACAGGAACTCTGAAACTCTGACATTTACAAGATGCACACACCACAGTTGAAGAGTTCTGATTGGGACTCACTTTTGATTTTCTTATGTGCACTTCATTTTATTAATTATTAGGTAAGAGACCAAGGCACATTGGTATTTCCATCCGCCTCAAGCACTGTTTGTCTGTAGCAGTGTTTGTTGTAGTAATTTTTAGGTAAAAGAAGAATAATTATCAGCAGAAAAGGAAGATAGAAGTTAAATAGGACGAGAAATCATCCAATCAGAGCAAAAATGGTAAAGGTAATGTAAAACTGCTCTTCGATTCTAAATCAGAAAAAGTAACACCATAAGGTTTATAAGCATGTATGACCAAACTCCAAAGCCCATATAGAAGCCAAAAATGTAATTCTATGCAAGAGTATATTAGACGGCAAAGTATTGCTGGAAATGTGGGATAAGATATTACTTATAAAAAAATGGGATAAGATCCCAAACATGCAAAACAGCTACATCTCTGCTTCTGTAATGCCCAAAGACAGTGCGAAAATAGCTGAGAGTTAGGCCACTCACCTGGCTACAGATTATGTATTCCCATTACGTCACTGCATCATTAATCAATATACTCATTAGTTATTTACCTTTTTGATCATTTTCATAAAGTTCTTATCTTTTTACTTGTGCATGATATTAATATATATGAACTTGTAAGGTTGCATAGACTGTCTTGCATGTGGATGAGTATTATAAATGTCATGTAGAATAGCACTTTTCATACATACAGGCACATACTCAAATTTTGTCATGTATATATCAGTGTTCTAAAAGTCGCTGTTGGTCCCATGTCGGTTGGCTACCGACTAGCGACTAGGGGATTAATCGGGGATTAATCGGCTAGTCAGATTTTCAATTTTTTAAAAAAAATATATATATTCTCCTTCCTCCTTCATAAGTTTTGAATAAGTAGAATAACATAAGTAACACAAATCATCAAATAAAAACACGGAAACTAAGTAAAACCAAATAGTTCGACGCTCTAAGTTCAAAACATGAAAACAAATTAACCAAATGAAATTAAGTAGCACAAAATCAATAGTATAAAATCAGAAGTATTAGAGGCTGCCGAAGACAAAGATGGTGATTGAGCCATTGATAGTGATATTATACCTATGCATAAAAATATAAAATCAGTCGTTTCTCCAAACCCCACAGTCAAATTTTAATAATTTAATTTATAACTGAAGTTGAAAAAATTTAAAATTTAAAATAAAATATTACAATTAACTAAAAAAATTAACTAATTTAATTTATCCAACATTTTCTTTAATGCCCACTAAGGAACTAATTAACTAAAACAAAAAATAAATATCAGTATTTGTATTTGTAAACTGTTAAGCCTTATAAGCCTTATATCAGTATGCCTTATAAGCCTTATATCAGTATTTGTAAACTATTTACAAAAAAAAATAGAGAAACTGAGAGAGAGACGAGCCAAAAAAGAACTACCTGAGTAGCAGTCGGCGAAGGAGAGCAGGCGAGCAGCAGTCGTCGTTGTCGTCGGAGAGCAGGTGTCGTCGTCGTCGGCGCAGCAGTCAATCGTCGCTTCGGAGAAGCAATGTAGCGATCATGGCGTCGTCGATTGGTCAAGAAGAAGCAAAGAGTCGCTATTTGATCTATTTTTTTTTCCGAAGTAGTCGGCAGAGGGAGGTAGGGTTTAAAAGTTATAAACAAAATTCATAAATTATACTATGGCCCCAAACATTTCACATGTTCTATTTTTTACCCTGATATGTTCCGATTTGTTCCAATTTTCTCCAACTTTACCGACTAGTTGCCGACTTGATCCGACTAAATCGGCCTAATCAACTGACTAGGGCCTGGTCGACTCGGCGAGCCTCCGACCCCGACCTAATCGCCGACTAGTCGGCCGACTAGGCCGACTTTTAAAACACTGGTATATATAGTTTAGCAGTGTTCACACTTAACACCGATGTTTACGACTATGTGTTGTTTATATCTTATGGCGTGGTATGATCATTATTTTTCTTTAGCTTTTAGATACGTTCTTCAAGATTTTCGACCTCTGGTAAACATTGAATGGTGAACGTGGGAGGTAATAAATATTTTAGTCGTATGGATAACATAGGGTTCTCCTTGTGTACATATGCAATTGTGCTTTATATGTAGGTGAGGACTTGTATTAATTATGATTTCAACATAATTTTCAGGGTGCTCCAACCGCGGATAACATTGATGCGTGGAAATGGAAACTAAAAACGTTTATAGGCAACAAGGATAAGCAAGAGTTGGTCTCACGGGAGAAAAAAGACCGACGTGATTTTGAGCAAATAACAGCTTTGGCAAGCAGACTGGGTTTGTATAGGTATCTTCAACCTATTAGGAATAATTGTTCTTGCGACGACGTGCTATTTACAATGGCATTTTTAACCAAATTATTTTTGGCAGCCATTTATATATTAAAGTAGTAGTCGTCAGCAAGATCCCATTGCCAAACTATCGATTTGATCTGGATGATAGGCGCCATCAAAAAGGAGGTAATATTTTATATTATTGATTGTTTACTTCATTTTATTTCCACTTGCGAGGATGTGATTCCATCATAATGGTAATGATTTTTTTTATCACATTAAGTCATGAAATATTATCAACTTCTAATTCAATTTCTCGTTCTTCCAGAATGAAACACTGCCACCTTTTACACTATTAATTACTGTTATTATTTATTGTGTATAGTTTTTGGTGCAATGATGCTTTATGCTTATGCATGTTTCAGAAATTTTTTGTTAGTTAATTCTTTGTACGACTATCAAGCATCTTACTGAGACTCTCAGAATTAACAGGTGACCTTGCTTCCTGGTTTGGAAAGGAGAGTGGATATTCATCTTAAAGAGTATCTTTCCCAGAAGACCAAAAGTGCAGAATGTTTTCGGGATGCATTTTCTAGGTCAAGCAGTAATGGTAGTATTGCTACTGATGAGGGGCTTTTTGAGCAACCAGAGCCGCTACCACATAGTAAGGCTGCAATGGAGAACATAATCTGGCGAAGGAGTATACAGTTGTGCAGTGAGCAACAAGCTTGGCAGGTTAAATTACCATGACTAGTTTATCATAATCTCCTTGTATCACTTTATTAATGCACTTCTTTTGCTTTCTCTCTCTTTTTTCAGTTCGATGTAACTCGTAAGTTTCTTTACTTATGCCACATTCCCTTTGGTCAAGTGTTTACATGATTTTAATTTCTCTCTGTAGTTATGCTTGTATGAGTACTCTTATTTATTCATTTATTTTTGTAACCCCTAGAAAATTCACAATGTCATACAATGCTGGGTAGTTCTACTATTAGGCATCTTACTAACACTGACTTGGAAATGACCTAACAGTATAACGCTGCATACAGGTTGTATGGTAGATTGCAACTGATATAATAAAATCAAATATTTTTCATATGATTATATATTATCATCCCCTCCCCTCCCCTCACTCTCTCTTTCTTCGTTGTTATGTGAAACTGAGAGCCCTCCTAAGAGGAACACTGAAATTGTGATGTCTTACTTGAGTATATTATTGTTTTCCATGGCCTTCTTCAACCACCTTGACACCTTGACATCTATGTAGACTATCAAGTTTCAATTCCTCGGCAGTGTTGTATATTAGTTTGGTTCTGTGAAAAAAATGTAATTATTTTTCTTTTTTTCTTCCTATTCTTTTACTAACCATTTCCTCGAAAGAATGGTTTGAGTACAATTTTCACGAAAATTAAGATTGTCAAATTAGAGGGCAAATTATAAAATAAGCTCTAACACAATTATATATTTTGCTTTATACAATACTAGGGACCCCATATAATTATGACACAATCACGAGGTACCATAATCTTTTTCCTACATTATAGCTTTGCCTTTTGTATTTAAGCCATTCCTGTTAGGACAATATTTTTTTGTATTCGAGTCATTCTTTGTGGGGCATAGATAAATGCTTAAAAGCACAACTTTCTGATGTTTGAGGGTGTGATCATTTGAAATAATGAAATTATATGTTATATTTCCCCCTTCTGTTATCTAATAGAAATGTTAACTGCTACTTATAAAAAAAATAAAAAATAATATGCTAACTTCTTATGGTCCTCTCCATTTCACTAAACTTTCATCACCTTTTTTTATCTTTATATATATAATGTTTTTTGATAGCTTAATGAGTTCTAATTCTAAAGTATGCAAAGTTCTTTAATAGCTTTTCTGACTCGATATTTCAAGTAGAGGGTGCAGTTGCTGAGGTGACACTCTTTGATTGGTTATAGGAATCTCCAGAAGGTCGGAAGATGCTAGGATTTCGAAGAAGTCTCCCTGCTTATAAGGAGAAGGATGCAATATTAACTTCCATTTCTCAGAATCAGGTATGTTAGTAGTTGAACTTTGGTTTTATTGTTTGTTTACCTGGCCATAAACATGCTGCTCCTGAATGAATAAGTATGATTAT
This sequence comes from Panax quinquefolius, assembly GCA_020205615.1. Taxonomy (NCBI): domain Eukaryota; kingdom Viridiplantae; phylum Streptophyta; class Magnoliopsida; order Apiales; family Araliaceae; genus Panax; species Panax quinquefolius. The sequence goes on along the minus strand of CM035159.1, from coordinate 117,110,153 downwards.
TTTGAGAACAGAAAGATAAGAATACCACTGTCATTGCAAAGAACGAAAGTTAGAGGAAGGAAATCAAGAAGTAAGAAAAGCACTGTCATTTTTTCACTTGTCTGTATCGCTCTCAAGGGTATAATTTATTTCCTTTGAGCTTCAAAAGCTTGAAAGTTGTATTTAATTAGTGTTGATCTGCCCCAAATTTGTTGATTCACGATCACTATAAATAATGATTCAGTCTGTTGTTCTGCATCTTGTGTTCAAAATGATGAACTGTTAAGCTTTTCAGTTTAATGTTGCCATGGCCATGAGGTAATTTGTAGTTGGTACCCAGAGGATCCATGTCCAGTGACCAAGTATGATTATCTTGGGAATTCTCTCTCCCTCTCTCTCTCTGTCTCTGTCTCTTTAAGCGATGTACTTTTGACATGGGTATTTGAACCCAAATATCTGGGAAAAAGCAGAATATTTGATGGAAGAACGGGGGATCCTTTTGAACAACATGTTATAATAGGAAAGCCTTATATCTCGAAATTAATTCATCAAGTTGATAAATTAATTCATCAAGTTGATGATAAAATCCATGGAGTACTTTTTCTTTACCGCTATAAAACGTCTGTATACTGCTGGAGTAAAGAAAAATGGATTAAATTGAGATGACACTATTGCTGAGCCTGATTCTTGTTCGCCCCAATTTTTTGCTGAACCCTTATTTTGCTTTGTGAATTCTGGCTTTTGGATAGGGTGGTTAGTTAGTCCTGCCTGCTTAGAGGGTAAACATATTTTTTTCATCCAGCAATTACTTATAGGTTACCATAGCAGTTATCGTGAATAGTGAAAAAGCTCCCTATACTGTTCCTTATGTAAATTATACATTCATGTGGAAAGATATAGAGACAACTACAAACAGAATGTACTACAAACATCCTAATTAAATGGGAAATAGTGGCTGACGATGATGCTTAAACTGAATACTGTTGAGAAAAGTTATTATCCCTCAGGAAGCAATTTTTTCTATCCAAAAGCTCAGGTTTCTACAATGTGGACCCAACAATGTATACAAACCTATTCAGATTTAGCTTAATCTTATCACAGATTTTTTTGGTGACTTTAGGTGCACTAAAGTTGTCAGCTCTAGTTCTCAGAAAAAAATTGTTAGCTCTATCACAACATTCTTGTATTTCCAGATGTGTATGGGCTATTTAATCTTACTTTTGGTGGTGATGTTGCAATCTTGTTTTGGTCTCTCTCCCTCTTTGTGCGTCAATGAAGTGTAATGCTTGATAAGCTTAGGTGCTGTAGTACTGCTTTAGGTATTATGGGCAGTTTGAATTTTTAACACTTTTTAAATATAATTGCTTAGATGCAATTCTATAATAAGACAAAATTTACATTTTTACAGGTTGTTATCATCTCAGGTGAGACTGGCTGTGGGAAGACTACACAGATTCCCCAATTTATTTTGGAATCTGAAATTGAGTCTGTTCGTGGGGCCATGTGCAGTATCATATGCACTCAGCCTAGACGAATATCTGCAATGTCTGTGTCGGAAAGAGTTGCTGCTGAGAGGGGGGAGAAGTTGGGTGAATCAGTGAGTTTCTTGATGCAACATACCCTTACCTTATAGTGCTCTTGTAAATAATTATTTTGTTGGCAATTCTAAGTAAAAATATTTCTATAAAGGTCGGATATAAAGTTCGGCTAGAGGGTGTGAAAGGAAGGGATACCCATCTTCTCTTCTGCACAACGGGCATCTTATTAAGAAGATTGCTGGTAGATAGAAATTTGAAGGGTGTAACACATGTGATTGTGGATGAGATTCATGAACGTGGAATGAATGAAGGTAGATTGCTGTCTTCATGGAGGTTGTATAGTTTGGAGTATGAATTTGGTTTCTAACAATTATGCCTAATTCGTCCCAGATTTTCTGCTCATTGTCCTTAAAGATCTACTTCCTCATCGGCCTGAATTGAGGCTGATTTTGATGAGTGCAACCTTAGATGCAGACCTTTTCTCATCTTACTTTGGTGGGGCTCCAATGATCCACATCCCGGTGAGTACAAGTTATTAATTAAGGCTGTATCCTGTATTTATAAAAGGATTCAAGCATTCCCGTAATTGTATATGCTATGCAGATTATGTAGTGTTAATTTTTATGCTTTTGTTTGTTTGATTTGGTGACCATATATGCATTAGAATATCTTCTTGCATTGTCAATTTGATCTACTAGTTTCACAGTATAGCATGTAAGGTTGGATGGCTATCTCAGGTTACTACTGATATTTTGAGCATAATGGTATTCTGTGTGTTATTAACATAATTGTACTTTGAACCCAAAAGCAACAGCCTTAGTGGTATGATGGCCTCTAGTTCTTAAAATGGTTGCGCAACTCTTTGGGAAGGTGAAATGATAATGTGGTTGCTATATTGGTTGATAGTTAATTCACCCAATATGTTGTAAGGAACTCTTTATTACTTCTCAGATTGTCAAATGACGATTTAGGGTTAAGTATTTTCTGGAAAATAAAGAAAACTAAAACTAGAATGGTTACCGTAGGGTAGAATTGATCGCAATCAAATTTAGGTCTCAAAATAATATTTCAATAATCTGTAGAATAATCCAACGGTTACATCATATTTATAGAAACAAAATCCAATTTGGATTTGGCAAGAACTAATAACTTAAATAGCTCAATAAATAAAAACTAAAGAAAAACAATAATTACCAACATAATAAATCTATACTAATAAATAACCTAAAAAAAAATCATCCATGTTGATGGCGATGAACGGATCATTCCCCACCAATATTGCCAAATAGGATTTTGTACAAGTGCTTCAAATATGTGTGCAACTGTTTGATGTATGATTTAGTATTTATTATTTTGCCAAGATTTTATTTCCTTCAAACTGTTCACTTATAATCATTTTTTATACTCTTCCTATCCATTTCTTTCAATGTATGTAATAGGCTGTCAACAGTTGTCCCATTATTTTGGTGAAGATTTAACTCCCAATAATTTTTTTTGAGTGTATATTTCTCATCATGTGAGTTAAAACTACACTAAAAAGATAATCTTCTTGGAGTTAAAACCTCCATATTTGTCATTGGTTTACGAGGATATTACTTGCTTACGCAGCTAAAGATATTTTCTTCCATATTTTATAGGCTCAATGTATACAGGTATACAGAAGATGATTTCATGTACCTTTAGAAACCTCCTGGTTTTAACATTTTGATCCAGTTTCATGCTACTCAAATTAAGTAGCCATAAAATAACAGTTTTCCCTGGTTTACTCAGGGTTTCACATATCCTGTCCAAATTCATTTCCTGGAAAATATTTTGGAAATGACTGGATACAGATTGACTCCGAATAATCAAGTTGATGATTATGGCCTGGAGAAGACATGGAAAATCAACAAACAAGCCCCAAGAAAGAGGAAGAGCCAAATTGCTTCAGCTGTCGAGGTATACGAAATTATCAACTACTAGTTTATATAATTCACTTGTTAGTGTTTCCGATGCCATTATCTTCTTCTGGCAATGGTAACAGGACACACTGAGAGTCGCTGATTTCAAGGAATGTAACACACAGACAAGGGAGTCTTTGTCCTGCTGGAATCCTGATTTTATTGGTTTCAATCTCATTGAATATCTTTTATGCAATATCTGCGAGAATGATAAGCCTGGAGCTGTTTTAGTTTTCATGACTGGATGGGATGACATAAGTTCGCTGAAGGATAAGCTCCAATCTCATCCTTTGTTGGGAGATACTAGCCGAGTTCTATTGCTGGCATGCCATGGCTCTATGGCTACTTTGGAGCAGGTATTCATATATCTATCATTTGGTCCTCTCTGAGATGTGATGTAAACCTTTCTGTTCTAAATTTCAGGTAACTATCAATTGGTATGGTCTTAAATGTACAGATGTGGTTGGTTCATACTTTCTTCTTTTCTTCTGTTACGTAGAAGTTAGAACCGCTTCCTCCCTAGGTGTGCACATGAGTGCTGGATACTTTACTTACGTACTCATAGACCTTCGTAATCCGAGTATCATTCCTATCACAAAATTATTGTGGACTTGAACCAGGTCATCACATCCGTAAAAGTGGTATCTGGCCAACTCCTCACCCAACTCCTTACCTTTTACTATTTATACATTCTTAGAACTCCTGATTGATAATCAAACTATTTATCTGTATTTCCATCCTTTTAATTCGCTTACGTGCAATATAATAGGAGGAACGGACTTATATAAAAAAATAAGGCGAGGAGGAAAACATAATGTAATGGTTCTGAGGGTTCAAAGGAAGCCAAGAGTTTGATTTCTGTGTCTAAGATATAAGAAAGGTTGCCTAACAATCTAGTTTATCTTATGTAAGTTATATTTGATGGATGTTTATATAACTAATAATTTGTGAGGCAAATAATCTTCTGACCATATAGTGACCCGTAGCATTTGCAATAGTTTTCAAGATATTTTAAAACCCCAAAATCTGATTCGGTTATGTGTCCACTTGAACTGGATTCCAAAATCATAGCTCCTCTTTTCTTCTATGGAAGAAATGATTTACTCAACGACCCCAAGTTTTTGATGAATTTTGTCTGCTATTTTTTCAGTAAGCATACTTTTGTGGATTAATTTGAAAAGGTTACTGATATTTTTCTAAGTTTTAATTCTTTTCCCCCCTCAATTTGGATTGTATAGAGGTTAATATTTGATAAGCCTGAAGGTGGAGTGAGGAAAATAGTACTAGCTACTAATATTGCTGAAACCAGTATCACAATAGATGATGTGGTGTTTGTTATAGACTGTGGAAAGGCCAAAGAGTCATCGTATGACGCATTGAATAACACTCCTTGTTTGCTTCCTTCCTGGATCTCGAAGGTTTCTGCTCAACAAGTAAGTTCATTTGGAATTCACAAATGTTATATTGTGGTCTTTGTTCTTCTTAAATTACCTGAACACTCTTGCGATGTTCTGAACAGTGTTTTAGTAAGTAATGCTTATCCCGTATCTAGTTAACATGTCTTTTATCTAAAAAAATCATGTTATCATATCATAAATTCATAACATCAATATCTTTCTCTATCCCCTGCGAATAACATTTTATTTTTTGTTAATACATTGTCTCTTCAATATTCATTATCTTATTACAGCTTTCATAATATAAATGGATCGTCCCAACCCAGTAAGAGGAGTGTTTGTTGCAAAAATAAATTAGTATCTGGACTCATGAACTTAGTTATTAAGTTAACTTTTCTTGCAAGTTTGGCCTTTGACTTGCATCGTATCTGGTTGATTGCTTTTCCTATTTTTGAATTTTTAAGGAACCTTTAGAAATTATTTTGTTACCTGCAAGAAATCTTTCTTAGTCTGAGACACTTGAAAGTTCAAACTCTTAGGAGTTATAGTTCCTCATAATGAAGAATATTGTTCCCATGTAAAGACATCTTATTTCTAAAAACAGAAAAGAAGTCCCTGGATGATGGCCAACATGTTCTTCTCAAAGCAATTACATGTTTACATCTATACAATATCTGAATATCTTGAGTGTAACTTGACCTTTGGACATCTATGCTAGATTATGTAAGTGGCCCCAAACTGTAGCTTCTTTGTTTAGAATGTACCTTGTTTGCTTCCACCGAGTTGGTGGATGTTTTCTTAAGAAACAAAAACAAGTAAAGAAAACAAAATGAAGAAAATGAAATCAAGAAGAAACCGTGTTTCCTGGATGTGTGTTATTATAGAAGGTCTTTATTAGTGGACGGATCCTGATAATTTTGTTAGCACGCCGTAATTTATTTCATGTTCATAAATGATGCCAGACATTGTGTTAATAAATATAATCTTTTCATAAGCTGTGTTATTTGCTTGATCTAGAATTTATTCAATTTGCTGGATACCTAGCTTTCTTCTTTAGGCTACTTTTTTTACGCACTGCTTTAGGTGCATTTTTTGGTGAACTCCTGAGTCATTTATCTTAATGTTTTGGAAGCCCTACAGATCTTAAGCATATCTTCATTTTCTTTGCTTTGTGGAATTATTAGAGAAGAGGAAGGGCTGGCCGTGTGCAACCAGGTGAATGTTACCATCTCTACCCCAGATGTGTTTTTGATGCTTTTGCTGATTATCAGTTGCCAGAGATTTTGAGGACACCTTTGCAGTCCCTTTGTCTGCAAATCAAAAGCTTAAAACTTGGAAGTATTTCTGAGTTTCTATCCAGGGCTTTGCAGTCACCGGAGTTACTAGCGGTAATGATAATCTGTTGTGAGATTTCTCATTAGATCATCTCAAATTCTGTCATGGACTTCTCATTCTTGTAAATTTGTCATGCATTCATGTTATTATTAGTTTATGTGTTTTACCCATTGTTAATGACTCTTCCTTTCCCATTTCTTGGTAGGTTCAAAATGCCATTGAATATCTGAAAATCATTGGGGCTTTAGATGAGAATGAAAACCTCACTGTTTTGGGTATGTAGTGTTATGTGTTCTTAATATATTTTGACTTTTATATCAAGGTCGTATCTTGATTTTTTAGCCTATATGGACTGTGGCTTTGACAGGTCACTACTTGACAAAGCTTCCAATGGAGCCGAAACTCGGAAAGATGCTTATACTTGGCTCTATATTCAATTGTCTGGACCCAGTTCTAACTGTTGTTGCTGGTCTTAGTGTCAGAGATCCTTTCTTGACACCATTGGACAAGAAGGATGTAAGTCAACTCCAAACTTATGATTAAATGCTACTTGATAATTATTTTCTCCCTCTTATATTTAAACTATAAAACATTCTAATTAATTAGCTTTTGACTAGTAGTCAATTTTTCATTTAAATACCATATGCAACTTGCAGTTCTAGCTTCACTGTTATTGTCTTCTGTAATTTGGTCTCACAACAACTTCTCCCCTCACTCCCCAAAAAAGGTGATGTGATTATAGCTATTGGGCAAGTGTTGCATTCATATTTTATGTTTATTTATTGCGAGTCATTCAAGCTATAGGAAAAAGCAATAATTTGATGCGATAACTCAGATTTATTTTAAGTTGTATCTCCATCCCCAATCACGTTGCTACAGTGTACTTAATATTGCTTCGTGACTGGATGTGGCTAAGAAATCCTTTTGTCTTGGGCATCATAAGTAGACATCAGACCACTGTTGGCTACATTAACTTTATATTTCTTTACTTGGGGACAGAGAAGTGTTGCTAGTAATTAATCTTACCATAAATTTTAAAACATAGAGGGAGGTTCTTTGTGTTGATTTGTGGAGTTTAATATTACACTTTTAGATGTAAAAAGTATCACAGTGCTGCTTGTTGGAAAACATTACATTTTCAATGCCTAAAAGCGTGTTTCATGAATCACTTATACTGTTTATCATTGGCGTACAGGTATGGTTCAAAGTCGCGGTTAGGAGTGAGCAAAAAACGGATAAAACCGAATTACTGAACACAACCGAATTTTTTAAACTGAATTATTTCGGTTTTTCGGTTTTTTTACTAATTTCGGTTATATCCGAATTAATTTTTGATAATCGGTTTCGGGTATGGTTTTAAAAAATGGGTTATTCGGGTATCCGAATAACCGAACTATTTAATTAAAAAATAATAATTTTATAACCTTAGCCCTTAATTCCATTCCCGATTTCTATTCCCTCTGTTCTCTCAAGTCTCCCTCTCAAGTCTCCCTTTCATTCCAGATTCCTCTTCCCTCTGTTCTCTCAAGTCTCTCTCTTAGTTTCGCTCCGGCGGTCCGGCCTTCATGCGGCTCCGTCTCAGCTCTCACAGAGACGGAGTCACAGTCTCCTTCGCTTTGGCTTTTCGCTTCGCAATCGCAGATCTGCGTCTTGGTGGCCGGTGGCGGTGGGTATTCGGCAATCGGCAGTTATCCCACTATGCTTACTCAAATCCTATCCACGAATCCGTTCTGAGAGTCCACCGCGTCATTTCAACGTATAACTAGTAGAGCACGCGCTGAAAAATGGCGATAATGAGAAGAACTTGAGCACTTCAATCTTCCAAAAGGTTGCAACTTTTGAGGATGAATTGAAGACCCTTTTGCCTAAAGAGGTTGAAAGTGCTAGATCTTTGCTCGAGAGCGGGAATCCGGCTATTCCTAAACGGATTATGGAGTGCCGGTCTTATACATTGTACAAGTTTGTGAGGGAAGAACTGGGAACAATATATATTACAGGTGAGAAGGTTTAGTCACCAGTGGAGGAATTTGACAAGGTGTTTATAGCAATGTGCAAAGGAGAGATAATAGACCCATTGCTGGAGTGTCTCGAGGGTTGGAATGGTGCTCCTCTTCCTATCTCTTAGTTGGACAATACTGTTTTTCAATCTTTTATGTTTTCTGTTAATTTTTGTTTCTTGGTTTTAACGTTCAAAAGTGAATTTCAACAGAATGATGTAAAACTCTTCTGTACCGCCATTTTTCAGCGCGTTCTTAAAGCACAGGTTCGGTTATTACCGAATACCCGAATGTACAATTCGGTATTCGGTTAGTTCAAAATTTCGGTTAGTGTTCGGATAGTAAAATTATGGTTAATTCGGTATTCGGTTATAACCGAATAACCTATTCGGTTCGGTTATAACCGAATGATCACCCCTAGTCGCGGTAGCGACCTAGGTTTCGGAAAGTCATTTTTTGACTCGGTATCGATTTCGGTATAGGTATCAGGCCGTTAGCTAGTTAGGAGCTTCAAAAATAGTAAAAAAGTTATGAATAAATTCTAAATAATAAAAATAATAAGAGGAATCAATTAAGTTAAAAAAAAAATACTATCTAGTGGTATACAACATTGTCCAAATTATAAAATGTATCGTCTCAAGCACATATGTTTAATCAATTTTATGTTTGAATAAAGTTGATATTGATGTTGTCTTAACTCAAATACTTGAGCACACATGATCGGCATAATTTAAGTACAATTTAACTTAACTAAGTACATTTTAAATGCAATTTTTTTTTAGTTGTACTTAACTAATAACTATACAGGTACAATTTAATAATAAATTAAGTATAATTTAGCTTAATTAATTATATATTAAGTACATTTTTTATACCTTAAATACTCAACTATGTGTATAATTTATTAAAAAAAGTTTGTTTTCTTTTGTCGTCTTCCTTTATAGCTTTTAGCATATTTGATTTTTTTTTTGTGGCGTTTCTCTCCTTTATGCCGTTATTTCTCTTTTATTTAGTTCGAAATCACTACGTTATGCTGAGATTTCTCCTTTATTTTCTCCGAAACTCATACGTTATGCCTTACATAAATACTTCCTAATTTTGCGATTTGTGTCAAGGTTGCAGTTCGACACTGTGACGCCCCCAAATCCGTGTGCTTTCCAAAACGGATCTGGTGCTTACTTGTACACATTTTCCATAATATTTACCAAAACGGATTAACATCATACTCTTTATTCCAAAACGGATCTGGTGCTTAACATCATACTTTTTATTCCATAATCTGGTGCTTACTTTCCAAAACGGATCTGGTGCTTAACATTATACTCTTTATTCCAAAATCGTAAACTTTACAATTTTCAGTTACAACTCAAAGTCATAAAAATTACAACTTATTCTAATGCATTAAATATGCAACTCCTCTAACCCTACTTTCTCTTGTGTATTCCATAACTCCAATCCAACACTACACCCTTTTTTTCAACTTCAACACCATTTATCTATCCTAGACTTCCAATATTAGCAACCATTCAGTTCCCAGGAAAGAGGGGCTTTCTGTTAAAGCTGTTCTTAATTAGACAACTCATTTCCTTGACAAAACTCTCTAGACATTGCCAGTAATGTTAATCTAACATAGTTAAATGACTTCTACATCTACTAGCTTGAAGATAAAGTACACTAATAATACATTTCTATAAAACTTCTACAATAACATTGACATAAGAATATTACAACTTACATCTTATTACATCGTACTAAAAATTTCTCTCGACCTAACTACTCTTCTTGAACTTTCTCTTTCTGCCGCCAGACTCTTCTATTAATACTTCCTTAACTGCAAATAAAACATATTCGTAAGACTGAGCATAAAATAGCTCAATAAGTTTAACACATAAGAGAACTCACACTTCTCTGATTCAAAGGGATGGATAACTCAACAAAAGATATCAACAATTGTTCATAATAGTAATATGAGGGTTGTTAAACCAAGAACTTTTTGTCAGTCATAAGACCTAGAACCATCCATTCGTCAGTCATAAAGACTTAGAACTCTCTGTAGATATTATAAGGGGATCAACCTAATAATATCTATGTTATGCATAACACCTTCAATACTGACAACTTTCGTTTTCAACAATATAGGAGTTGGTTGCCCGACACATCATAAATTTCCCCATGAATAAGGGTTTAATTCAGTTACTAACATACAGATTCCGTCCCAAAATAATTATTTCGAAAGGAATAGCTAAGCCGAAACAAATGGCAAATAACTCTTCTCAATAAATCCGGAAGGAATAGCTAAGCCGAAACAAATGGCAACTAATTCTTCTCAATAAATCATTTCACAATATATAAGGACTTCATAATTCAAAGAAAGAATTACAGAAATTCAACAATTAAAAGGCACGTTGTTCAAGATTCTAAAATTTCCCTTTAGTCCGCTTTGGAGCTAGGCCCCTCGGCGCCCGCTTTGAGGCACAAGGCGGGAGAAAAATTCCTCCAAAAAATTAGGTGGAGCCTAGGCGAAGTTTTTATTTTATTTTAATAACTACCCAAACCAGATCTTGATATATTTATTTTTTTAATAATTTAATATATTCATAATACAAATTCGTAATATATCAAATCACAACAAGAAGTGAACAATATCAAGTCAAAATGGATAATTTTATTATAATTGTAATTTTTGAACTTGTACTAACTTCAAATTATATAAATGATGATGCATTTGTAATATTTAGTTTAATTCAATATAATTTAAAAATTTATGTTTAGTTTCTTAAGTTTTAATATTGAATTAAATTCTTGAAATTTTAAATTTTATTATTTAATAACAATCTTGTTTATGAATAAAACTAATACGTTAAAAATATGTTTGAACTTTGAACAATTGCATGTTTTTGTTTGAACTTTGACATTAGCAATATGGATATGTATTTGAACTTTAAGTAAAGGCCTTTATTATCTTTATATAGATTGTTTTGCTTTATATTATTGTTTTGTTTGGATAAATGTAAGATAAAATATTAAAATTGGCTTAAAATAAAAAATCCCGCCTAGGCCCCACTCAGACCCCGCCTAGGCGCTAGGCCCCCCTCGGCCGCCCGCCTCCCGCCTAGCGCATTTTAAAACATTGACGTTGTTGCACAAGGTGCAGAAAGAACTTGTTTGATAGCATCTTATATGTTTACGCTAATTTCCTGTCTTTTGTATGACCTATATTGTTCATTAGATTGACATACAAGTCATAATCATGACTTTAATATACTCTAATTATCCTTAAGTATGAAATTTATTTTAAAACTTTATTGCTTACTATGTTTGATTACCAAAAATAACTTAGAATTCACGACGTCAAGACGGCTGCAGTTAACGCCAATCAACTGACAAAGCACAAGACCGCCTTTCTACGGAGCGGCTCATGCCTGAAATGGCCTAGCGCTACCGCGCCATCATTGCATAAATATTTTCCAGCATTTTTTCCCAAAGCCTTTGTCGTTTTGACGTTCGAACTTCCGACATGCATAACTTTTACTCTACAAGGTATTTTCAAGCTATGCGTTCGTAATTTCCCTCTCTACAACATGACTATTTATTTCATGAATAAATACCAACACATGAGGCTGCACACCTCTTGCAAAAACTATCAAAACTAGGTTTTACATGGCTTAAACCTAACTTTGGTTGATTAAATTTGTCTTGATGCATTTCTTTAGCAAATTTAGCATACTTGATGACTTTACTATTAACATACATATCATATCATGCTTTATCTCATTTAATTAGCTTGTCTAATGAAGCAATTAGGTAGCTAGTTTATCAAGTTTTACAACATAAACATACTAACATGTATAATCATGTTTTACTTCCTTATTAAGTCGATTAGGACATTTACTTAAGCTAGTTATCATGAACATATGACTTGCTACTTATTAACATACAATTTATGTTTTGCATGCAATATTACTTGGTTTTTTTGACTATATGAATTGTTATAACAAGACTATGACAAGTCATAAATTAACTCTTGAAGTTGCAAGCTTTACGATTAACTTGAATAAGCAAGACTTTAATCTTCTCTCAATTCTCAATTAGCAATTAATCTTACTATTCTCTCTCTTTTCTTTAGTATTTCTTTGTGATTTGGTGAAGGAAAATAACATGGACTTTATTTATAGGTAATGCAAGACCTAGGGCATAATGGTTATCTAACCACACTCAATCAAAGTGGCCAATACCACAAGCAAAAAATGAGGCTACATCTCACCTCTTAAAACAAGCCAACACCACAAACAAATTAATAAGCCACATCTCACCATCCTTGGCTTGACAACACATTAAAGCAAGCAAAAGCCAATGACTAACTCTTCAAAGCAAGTAACAATATTTACAAATTTGTAAGTATTACATACTTTTATATTGGCCAAAAAGTCCCAACTTTGTCTACACCCTAACCAAATTGCACCTAGTTTGGTTAATCCAACTTAGTTTACTTTTTAGTTAGCCTTATAGTTAGGTTTCCTAACTAATTCGGTTAGGCAAAATTGTTGACTTTTTCAAAGTTGATTTAGCGTTTTTATGAATAGTGATTTAAAATTTTTATGAATAGTGCTTTCCTAGTTAATTTTTACAAAAATTTTCTATAGTTATTCTTGTAACAAAACCACACACATTCAATCACATAACGCATAATTTCAATAACCAAAACAACCTTTATTAATCATATACGATTACATTACAAGTTTTATAAGGATTCAGAATATTATAGAGATCGACTGATACCTAACCGATACGCAGATATTTGGGCGTAACGGCAGATACTTTGAGTTCTTTTGAAGATAATAGTAAAGGACATTTTTGGGGGAAACAACTAAAAACAATTTAAACTAGCTGAAACTTGAACATAAAGACTAAATTTTTTTATGAGATTTCGCTTTCAAGCTAACAGAATAAATATATAATGAACACATCTTTATTGATGTAGGACAAGGTGGGAAGAAAAATAAGAATACCTTTCTCTGGAATACAAAAGCACACAACTTTAATCTAAAATCAATATATTCAATAATCTGAAAATAATGTAGTGTTACAATGCTTAAATACAAAACCTAATACTTGGGGACCAAGTAAAAACCCTAATTTAGAAAGGAAACAATCTCCTAACTAAAATCTACTACTATAATAAACTAACCCTCTTAATTGAAATCTACTACTACAATTAAAACTCTCCTAATGAAAAGCTATTACTATAATATCCTAAGAAATAATTTCATTAATAACTCAACATTTATCTCTAAATAACAATACAAAATTAATATTAAACTTATCGAATTTCTTCTTCCGTACCGCATCATTCTCCTATCCTTTGAAAAAATTCGTCTTTGAGTTTTGAAATATCGTAGAATAATATGCCACAGCTTTAGAGAGATGCCTTCTAATAAAACATTCGTGATCCGATGTTTTAATGACATTAACACAATTTTCGGAATAACAATGACATAATATAGAAATTTGAAGTAGCTTGAGACTCAAATGTATCAACCTAATGAGAAAATCAACATGGATGACCTCAACTTTTATCTTCCTTAATGTTTTTCGCATTTGGGGTCAAACTTAACTTCAATTTCCTCACTTGCAAACCATCTCTCAATTTCTAAGTTGTTCAACACACTTAATTTTAAGCTTCATGTTTCTCACAAATATCAATATGTGAGAGTATTTGCTCTTCTTTATCATCACTAATTTCATATTGGTTATTGATTCGTTAAAGTATTGTGAGACATTCATCAATTGTCTTGTAAGAATTTACTTGCAGTCTCCTCTTGTGAACGTATGTCGCTTTAGTTGAACAAAACGATTAGGATGAACATTTTTTAGTGCTTGAATAAAATATGGACGAACAAAGCATGTGATTATATACTCGTAATATGCCTTTAAATTTGCAAGACTTGTTTTAGAAAGTGCAAGCTCATCACATAATTTCCAATACTCGGCAAAGATATCTGAAACCTTTTAAGTTGCTACGATATGACCAAAGTTCGATGCTCAAGTTACGTTATCTTTGCTCAAAGAAAATCTGGATTGTTAAACGTGGAGGACATTGTATATATTTAGAGGGGCCGAATTGAAAATTTTAAAAACTTTGGGGGTTAAATTGAAAAATCAAAAACTGTGGGGGATAAATTGAATATTTCAAAAACTTTAGGGGTTGAATTGAAAGTTTTAAAAACTTTGGGGGCTGAATTGAAAATTTCAGAAACTTAAGGGGTCTAATTCAAAATTTAAGAAACTTGGGGGTACCAAACTGTAATTTGACAGAAGGAACAACAGTTTGAAATAGATGGAGACTACGGCGACGACGATTCTTGCTACAGATCGGTAGCAGATCGTGCTTTCGTCTCGAAAAATTGTTGTCGATCCTTTATCGAATTTCAACAATTTGATGGATACAAAAAAAATAGAGTAGGAAAGAATTAGGTGAAATCAAAAGATATAAGGAATTTTGGCTCTTGATACCATACAAAAGCTACACAATTTTAATCTCAAACCAATATATTCAATAATCTCAAAATAATGAAGTATTACAATGCTTAAATACAAAACCCAAGTATGGGGACTAAGTAAAAACCCTAATTTAGAAAAGAAATAATCTCCTAACTAAAATCTACTACTATAATAAACTCTCCTAATTAAAATCTACTATTACAATTAAAACTCTCCTAATGAAAAACTATTACTATAATATCCTACTAAATAATTTCATTAATAACTCAACATTTATCTCTAAATAACAATACAAAATTAATAATAAACTTATTGAATTTTTTCTTCCGTACCACATCATTTATCCTAGTTAGCATGGTAATCGAGAAAACTAACCTAAATTTTTTGGGAAATAGAGTTAGTTGTTTAGCAGATAGTGGCGACAAAGCACACATGAACTGTTATGCAGCTGGTAATTTGATGAATTATATCTAATTTCATTGTTTCCATGTTTTCAGCAAGCAGAAGCTGCAAAAGCACAGTTTTCTCGTGATCATAGTGACCACCTAGCTCTTGTCCGGGCTTACGAGGGCTGGAAAGATGCTGAGAGAGATGTAGCAGGATACGAATATTGCTGGAAAAACTTTCTCTCTGCACAATCAATGAAAGCTATTGATTCTCTTCGAAGGGAGTTCTACTCTTTGCTAAAGGACACTAGCCTTATCGATAGCAACACAACCATCTGCAATGTGTGGAGCTATGACGAGCATCTCCTAAGAGCAGTTATTTGCTATGGCTTGTATCCTGGAATTTGCTCTGTTGTGGTAAGCTGTGATGCAAATTTCTGTATTTTAAGCAACAAATTCTTTGGACATTCTTAATTCTTGATGGATTTGTAAATTTCTAATTGAGTGCCTCGGTGGTTGTCCCGTTGCGTTGTGAGCCGCTTTGAGGATTAAAGCCATGATTTCCTCTCTCTTCTCTATCAATACCAAAATATAATAAAACAAATACCATGTCATTTTTGTTGGTCCTAGTCAACTCAGTAGTCTAATTAGAATTTTTCTTGGTGACTTCCCTGTTTTTGAGTGTCATATATTCATTTTCAATGGCTTCTCAAATTGATAAACTTACAATGACTTTTCAAATTCATAAAACAAATGCAAAATATTCAATTTTTTCTTATTCTTATTCCAATTAAAATGACATTTTAATGACTTCATTTGACTCTGATGTGTCATATTTAAAACTTATTCGATAAGTTGTTTCTAAGCTTACCCGTGCTTTGCAAGGGTTATTTAGCTTGTATAAATAAATATCTACCCGTATGTCGTTCATTTGGAATTATTATGTTTATATATGGTAATGAGCCAAAGTTCTTTCGCTATTTAGTTATATGAAAGTTGTTAGTGTTTATAGCTTCATAGATGGAGTACTGAGCAAAATCTGTTCTATAGCTGTGTATGGATGATGTCTGGTAGTTTGATTTTTCCAGTGGGCATACTCTGGTTTCTTTAGCTTTATGTTATTTCATGAATGCATTTACAGCATGGTGAGAAGTCATTGTGCAACGAGTTTACATAATATATCCTTCTATGTCGCTCTTAATTGTCTCTAGTAGCTTGTTGCTTCCATGTGGGCATAATCTAGTTCTTTTGGCATCATGTTGTATTGACTGCTAACACAATTGCATTTACAGCACAATGAAAAGTCATTCTCATTGAAAACAATGGAGGACGGTCAAGTTCTTTTGTACTCTGTAAGTTTTTTTTATCTGTGTGCAACATAACTAACGTGTTGACTTGTAACTTTTCTAAATTGAGGCTATTTTTGTATGCATTATGTTCATGGGATTGGACTACTTTAGCTTATTTATATTTTATACTAGTCTAATAAGCACTTTTTATCCTAGTATTAGTCCTAATATGACAATGTCATGGACTAATTTTTTTTTGTTTCTATGGTCATTTTTGAGGGACTATATATTCGCAAGAAGGAAGGTGGGAGTAAATAGTACCACCTTTTGAGGTATCAAATGGTCTTGGGAGGAAATAGGTAGTCTATGAAATTATCATCATGATACTAATGTAAGGATAAAAAAATGTTTAAAGGTATTAAAGTAGTATAAATAGTCCAATTCCATGCTACATAATTGCCAACAAATAGAGACGGAGAGTAAAAGAATTGGAGGTTTATGCAATGATATGCATGTAGTTTTTTTAATGCACTTTTCTATTTTTTCTTGTTATTATTGCCCAGAACTCAGTGAATGCACGTGACTCTAAAATTCCATACCCATGGCTAGTTTTCAATGAGAAAATCAAAGTGAACTCGGTTTTCCTTCGAGATTCAACTGCTGTATCTGATTCGGTGCTTCTCTTATTTGGCGGAAGCATTTCGAGAGGGGATATTGTGAGTCTTTCTCTCCAGTCTCCATTTTTACTAGATTAGACATGAACTTGCATATGTACATGCATTTGTGGCTTTTACTTGATTATTCTTACTGATGTGAATAATAATTATTAAGGTCATTGTATTTTTTCCTTTTTGGGGTTTCCTATATTATCATTAGGGTTTCTCAAACCTATAAAAAGGGTCCTTCTCTATTGTAATATGCATGCTTCATATATACTAGATTCTTTTTCTATTCTCCACAACTTTACTCTAATATTATCAATTCTTATCTGATGATTATATCTATCATTTCCTTGATTAACAGGATGGTCAATTAAAAATGTTGGGGGGATATTTAGAATTTTTTATGAAACCTGCGACAGCAGAACTGTTTCAAAGCTTAAGGAGAGAGCTTGAGGAGTTAATTCAATGCAAAGTAAGTGAAACCTTGAAGGAATGTTATATTGTGCAGTGTTTGTCATCTGTGCAATTTGGTTTCAGTGTATTACCACTTGATTCTTGCATTCTGCTTCTACTTGTGATATTATGAAATTACGCCGGCTTAAACAGTTACAGCTCCAACAGTGATGGCTAATACTGGTAATCTCTGTGTGCAGTTACTGAATCCCAGGATGGACTTGCACGCCCATCATGAACTTTTATCTGCAATGCGGTTGCTTATCACAGAGGACCTTTGCAGTGGAAGATTTGTGTTCAACCGTCAGGTGCTGCAACACCCCTCTGAACCATCTATTGTAGTAGCAACACCACCACCGTCCTTGGTTTCGAGAACAGAGAGTGGACCTGGGGGTGATAATTCTAAGAGTCAGCTCCAAACGTTGCTTGCTCGGGCTGGATATGCTGCCCCCGCCTACAAAACAAAGCAATTGGATAACAACCAGTTTAGATCCACTGTAGAATTCAACGGAATGCAGATCGTGGGAAAGCCTTGCAGCGTTAAGAAACAAGCAGAAAAAGATGCGGCGGCTGAGGCTTTGGAATGGCTTATGGGGAGAAGCGAGGCAGGCCGTGAATACGTTGACCAGATGTCAATGATGCTCAAGAAGAGCAAGAAGGATCATAGTTACACTTCTACGAATGACAAAAACACTTAAGATGGTGTGTAGAACAGCCTGAGAGTTTTTTCATAACCACCTGGATCCCAATTCTCGCGAGGGTTAACACATTCTCAAGTTAGAACTTGGTGAAGAATTCTTGAAGAGCCAACATTTACCGACAGGCCCTATTACTTTGATCTGCCTTTTTGATCATTCACTAAAAGTATAGGGTAGCAAGTCCAACTAGGGTATGCAGTGGATTTGGAAATGTGTTAATCTGCTTTGGGCATGAATCCATGGGCACAACCAACTGTCTATATAAACTAATGTTTATATACACAGTTGCGAAGCTTTCTATTTTTCTTTCTTTTTTATTTTTTTTGGACCATTTTCTGGGGCAAGGGCTACCAACAGTGGTTAGGCCATGGATACTTTGTTTAGAGAGAAAAGCTTGGGTTTTCCAAAAAAAAAAAAAGCTTCGCAACTGTGTATATAATAAACATTAGTTTGATATTTCATGTGTTTTGTAAGCTCTTCGTTTCTCATGTCTTGCGCCAGTGTTGCATCAATAGTGATTTTGGTGTCCTGTAATGATCCCATGCATACAATTTTACTCTGTGCTTGTACATTCAGGGTGGATTTAGTAAAGACAGGAATATGGACAGTTGCCCACATTGATTTTAGGAAATTTCTTACTTCAATTTTACTCATTATTAGTAGTGTGATGTTGACGAAATTACTGAATATTTTAAATTTCAATTAAAAAGGTCAGTATTTAAGGTTTGCATCATGTACCTGAACATTCAAGCTTTGTTAAGGCCAATGTTATTTCAAAAATTAATATTGAAATAAGAGTTAAAAGATATGTAAATAATTTAGTAAATTCTCAATCTTGCTGTGCCGAAAAAATCATTTTTACTTTGTGTTGGATTTGGTTCAGTAGGAGTAATCACCCCTTCTTAGTAATTCGAATCTAATTCTAGCCCATATATACTTAATTAGAGTCTATATGCTGCTTTAATTAGACTAATAAATTACCCTAATTTTAATATTATACAATTAATACTCTTACAAAAATATCTATATTAATAAGATAGAACCCATTTTGAATTCGGGCGGGAAAGCACAAAGACGGTTTAGATTCATCCTAATTGATTTGGGCGAGAAAAGGTGATGGGAGAGAAAGAAGGAGAGAGAAGAAATGAAAGTGAGATTGTTGAAACGGAGAGAGTGAGAATTTTGTTACGCCGTGCCTTGAGGCACGAGCAATTACAAGTTTACTACTATTACATAATGGGCATAGATTAAGGAGATTACTAAAGATCGAGCTCAACTAATTCCAGAATAGCTCATTGGTATCAGGTATTTGTATGGTGAAGGTTGAGAGAGAGAGAGATCATCACAAATGATTCGATCCGACTTGAACTTTGTAGAACTTCGAACATGTTCGAAAGTAACACGATTGAACTAACATACACGTGCGATTTTAGATCGTTAGATATTCGTGAACATGTTAGAATTCGTGAACATAGTCGAACATCATCATGTTTGCGGATATTATAATGTTCACAAATATCATCAACGCAATGAAACTAAAAGTAAGCCAAATATTGTAAATACTCAAGCTACTCACGAACCACTCTGTTCGCGAACACAATCGAACCGAACCACATGGTTTGCGACCATATTCGATCGAGCAATCGTACACGATACCATATGCGAACTCGACTCAATAAGACAATCCAATTGAACTTGAACCGAACCGAACCAAACTTATTTGAGAACGGTTCGATTCATTTGTAGGCCTACACACAACTATTGAACCATATAAGGGGTTGTTTGATAAAACTGAATGAAATGTTCTGAATATATAAGAAAATCTGAATGAATTGAATGGAGTAGAAAATTTAAATACGAAATGAAATGATGTATTTGATAATTGTATGTTTACAACATTTGAATACGTGTATTATCCAAATTCAACCTTATGAGCTATTATGAACAAGTTTATTATATAATCATAAATAAATAATGTTATCTAAGAAAAATTAAATATAAACTTTTGAACAATCTTTAATGAAGTATACTATTAAAAATATAATTTTAGGAAAAAACACTAACAAATATTAATAACATTTTATAGTACATACATGAAAATATGAAATAAAACAAAAAACTACAACAACATTCATTAAATTGGTTATCCAATTTTTGTTAAACAAAAACAAAAATAATTTGTCCATAACAAAATTTGTTTACAATAGTAAACGAGATTAATATTGAATGTAAATTTTAATTGTCCATGAGAGAGTGTAAGCAAAATATCATTCAATACTACTTCTTACTCATTTAATCATAAATTTTAAATTAATGGTTTAGATACATTCAAAAATAAACAAACAACCCTTAAATTTTGTTTGGTTATACAATAGTTTTCCTAGGGCTAAGAATGAACCAAATTGAACCAAAATCGCACCAAAAACTACACAAAATGCACCAATTAAAATCGCATCAATCTGTTCCTAGTATATGTAGTGGCTTTAGGTGGGTTAAAAACCAAATTTATAGTTTCGATTTGGTTATTAGTAATAAAACTACGTCGTAAAAACCGAAATCGCATGGTACGCGTTGTGTATTACATTTTTTTGCGGTTGTATAAAATATAAGTGTTGATAAAGTAATTTATAATGCTTCTCGATTCTTTGATAAATAGTGAAGAGAAGTGTTATATAGGAGCCTATTATATAGACAATATATTGTCCCCCTTTGACAAAAAATGGAAACCAAATCCAAACGGTATGCGACACCCCTAAATTCGTCGTTACGTTGTTATGTTCTAGTGGCAGTGGGTGGTGAATTGGACACAAAGTTTGGTATTATCACATTTTCAATTGAATTGACACCAATATTTTTCCAAGGACCCAAAATTCATATGTTCCCTATCTGTTCTCTCTCCTCTTTTCTTTATTTCTCTTTTATTTATTGTCTGTTGAAATGAACACTCCAAATAAGTATAAATGAATCGTTTCGAAATGAAATGAAAGATTGAATATATTCAGATTTGGTTCACAAAATTTATTGAGTATAAAATAAGATTTGATTGAAGCTCGTTTAACTATTGAGTTGAGCACGATCTCGAATCGAGACCGAGCGATTTAAATTTTTCGAACAAATATAAATAAAAAATTATAATTTAAGGAGGTTCGAGTAAGTTATAAAATTTGTTTATATTTGACTCATTTATATTTCTAATCAAGCTCAAGTCGAATTTTTAGTTGAATAAGTACGAATCAAACCCAAATTATTTACTCATTTTATAATCTTAATCCCGGGTCTAGGGGGAGCCCCCTACATGGGTCAATAAGTTCTTTCTAGGAACAATTACATTTTATAGTACATTTAAAAACATAATTACAAGAAAAGTGCACTCATTAAATATTTACACAATTAATATTTTTAAAATTTTATTTTCATTATTAGTACATATTTATGCTTCCTTTAATTATGGGATGTGTTTTAATTCCTTTAATTATGGGATGTGTTTTACTTTCTCTCTCCTTTCTCCTCCCTTCTATCCCCTCCGAACTAACTACTTTCCATAATCATCCATAACTCCAGATCCATAACCAATTACCACCATTGTTAAAGAAGAAGAAGAAGAAGAAAATAAAAATAAAAGCGCCTAACTCTCATCTCTATTTACAATATATACAAAGTTTGTTTGAATCAAAAAGAAGGATTGGTAGTACAATATGGACATTACGATTTTTTCATAAAATGCAGTTGGTAGCTAAACATTCAAACCAAAGTAACCAATACAAGATTATTAGGTTACTAATTTATTTTAAAAATCGTTTATAGATTTTTTTTTTTCATAGTCAATCTTGATTGGTAGCCGAAATCTTAATACAAAATGTAACCAACAAAAAACAAAATGGTTACTAACAAAGATCGAAATTTCTCTTGGTTACTCACAAAATTAAAATGGTTACCTTTGTATAAATGTTTGGCTACCAACTTTCTAAAATTTATCTTCTTCTCCTTTTAATTTCGGATTTGTTGTGGCGGTAATGGATGAGGAGATCGGCGTCCATGTAAGCGGCTGACGAATGAGGAGGACGAAAAAAAGAAGAAGAAGCGAGGTGTTGAAGCAATAAACTAGTAGCTAAAATGAGGAGATCGGCGTCCATGGCGGCTACATCTTCAAGATCTATAGATCTACAACTTTAAGGTGTTATGGCATACACGACGAAGGAAGAAGAAGACCGCCGTCAGAAGGAGGAGGACGAAGAAGAAGAAAAAGAAGAAGAAGAAGAAGAAGAAGAAGAAGAAGACTTACAAGATCTACATCTTCAAGGTGTTGAAGCGCACACATGGCGAATGACGGACAAGACGAGGAGGAGAGAGGAGGTAAGGGAGAGAAAGAGAATAAAGCGGATATGTGTTTCCCTAAATTAAGGATATTAATATTGTAAATAAATATGAGAAGATTATTATTTTTGTAATTATTTAGTTGATGCACTAATAGTGTAATTACTTTTTATTTGTTGTATACTTATGTAAAGGACCCTTCTTTCTATTTATTTCTTTATTTATGGGCCCTTGTTAGGCCAGCAGGTTGATTGGATCTGAGATTTTTTAAAAACTCCCATGGTTAAAATTTGGGACAATTACATTTTAAAAAATAATTACATAAAAAGTCTACAAATAAAATAATTATAAAAATAATTATAAAAAAAATACATATGCAATATTTAATTACAAAAAAGAGTGCAATCTTATCCCTTTTATTTAGTTGAGTGATTTAATGAGTTATTGATAATGGCCATATTTGTAGGGATTTAAATTTTATCTCTCTCATCAACCTCCATTTTATCTCCACACCTCTCCTTCCCTTCCTCCGCCTCCCTTCTCCTCCCCGCCCACGCCCACCACCTCCATCCGCCTCCCACCCATCCATCCCTCCTCCCGCCTTCTTTCTCCCCACCCCCCTTGACCCCCCTTGCCCCTCCTCCCTCCCTCCACCTCCATCCGCCCCCCACCTCCATCCCCCCACCCCTCCCGCCCTCCTCCCACCCTCCCTCCTTCCTCGCCTCCTTTCTCCACCCCACCCCGCCCCCACCACCTCCATCCGCCTCCCTCCCGCCCCCCTCCACCTTTCTCTCCCATTTCCACTTCCTCCTCCCTCCCTCCCCTCCCTCCCTTCCTCCTCCTCCTCCCTCCTTTCTCCTCCTCCCCAAGATCGATCCAAGATGGCCGTCGGTGGAGACCCGTCACTAGCCGCGATGGAGGCCCCTCCACCACCCTTTGCTTCCCCTCCACCACCGATCCGTTCTCCAACTCTACTGGTAATCAAACTTTAATATGTTGGTAACCAAATAGGCATACTAAGGTAACCAAACCTTAGCTCCTTCCGATAAGGTAACCAAATTTTATGCAGTTGGTTACTAAAACTTCCGATAAGGTAACCAATTTAGTTTATTAGGTTACTAATTTATTTTGGATGTGATGCAGTTGGTAACCAAATTTCATATAGTTGGTTACCAAACCATTTGATAAAATAACCTATTCAGTTTTATTTGATTACCAATTTTATTTTAAATGTGATGCGATTCTTAGTCAAAATTAGTGATAAAGGTAATCCATTTCAATTTTTGTGGGTAACCAAATCGTCAAAAGAAATTCGAATAAAGAACTCCATGCAAGGCGATGTGGAAGCTAAGCGTGTGGCGGCGAGAGGAGGATGATGAACATTAGCTCCTTCATAATTTTTATTTTTAATTTTCTTTTTTTGATTTGAATTTTGAAACATGGATTTGAAATTGTTGTTAGAGACAAGATTTGAATTTGAATTTGAATTATTAGTTATCCCTGATTTTAGGTTTCCTTATTAATGTGAATTGTCAGATTTTTTTGTAATAATTATATTTTTTTTGTAATTATTTAATTGATCACTTTTTTTCTCAGAATTACTTTTTATTTATTATATACTTATATAAAGGACCCTTAAAATTTTGTAACTTCTCGTGGTGAACTAGTACTGATTTTCGAGTAGTTCGTTTCTTTAAACAAAGGTCATTTTATATTGGCAAGT